>CM052898.1:65838848-65868325 GCA_028534135.1 Potos flavus | reverse complement strand
TGTCTTCGCCAAGATGCCATGATTTAATAACTCTTGTTCATCATAAGTAATAAGCTATGCAATTTAATAGCTACATGAATGTCTGATTGTCACCTAGATTACAGCACTTTGCCAGTGAGAAGTTACCAACCATTTTAAAAGCTAATAGCTATAGGGCCTGAGTGGCTCAGTCAGTTAAGTGTCTGCCTTTGGCTTGGGTCATGATCCCAGGGCCCTGGGATCCAGCCCCATGTCATGCTCCCTGCTCAGCAGGGAGCCTGCTTCTCCCTCTCCCTCTGCCCTCCCCCTGCTTATTTTTTCTCTCTCTCTCATTCTCTCTCTCTCTCTCTCTGCATCAAATAAATAAATAAAATCTTTTTTTTTTTTTAAGAGTTAATAGCTATAGTCAAGGTAAAGGGTCTTCCTTAAGACAATAAATAATAATGTATCACATCATGGGTAGATGCTGAATCCAACGTATGAATGTTCCAGTTTCGTTCTTCTCTATAGCAGGTTGGGTGCTTTAACCGTAACATACACTTTTCTCTTTGAGAAAGTAGGCAGTAATTTTTTTTTAAGATTTTATTTATTTATTTGACAGAGGGAGAGTAAACGCAAGTAGAGGGAGCAGCAGGCAGAGGGAGAGGGAGAAGCACGCTCCTCGCTGAGCTGGGAGCCTGATGTGGGGCCCTATCCCAGGACCCTGAGATCATGACCTGAGCTGAAGGCAGACACTTAATGACTGAGCCACTCAGGCGGTCCTGCAGTAAATTTTTCTTAAACATGAGATTTTTTTATTTTTCCTAAACATGAGAGATGTCTCCAAAACACAATTTTGTGATTCATCTGGAAAAAAAAAAATCTAAAGTAAGAAAAATAACAGCTTTGGGAATGAAGTAATCCCGTATGATTTAAGTATTTTTTTTTCCCCTAGAGATTTTGCCCTGCCTAAATTAAATGACATTTTGAAGTGCCTTTGCATATATGTATATATAAATTGAAAGGTATAATTCCAAAAGCCAACAGGAGGAAAACAAATATTCCTGTAATAGATTGGACCATGCTCCCATCACATCTTATCTAGGGCTAAGTGACTTGCAGTAACTCTTTCCAGACAGAAGTAGCAGAGTCCAAGCCTCAAAGGGGTATCAAATACTTCCCCTCACCCTCCTGTGCTTCTGCTACCTGCCATGAGAAAAGCATATCTCAGCCATAGGGCTAAGGAGCATGATAGACCCATGAAATGGATTTCCTGAACTTCCTGAAACAGATTACCTGGTAGCTTGAAGCAGTCACCCCTGCTGACTTTCAGAACGGTGAGCAGGAAAAACAAAAATGTTTCCTCCTTTCTCAGTCTGTTCGGGCTGCTATAACAAAAATACCAGAGGCTGGTTGGCTTAAACAACAAACGTTTCTTTCTCAAAGTCCTGGAGTCTGGAAAGTCCAAGATCAAGGTGCCAACAGATTGGGTATCTGGTAAGAGCCCACTTCCTGGTTCATAGATAACCATCTTCTGGTTGTGTCCTCCCATAGCAGAGAGCAGGAAGAAGCACACTCTCTCAGGATTCTTACGACAGCACCAATCTCATCCATAAGGACTTTCCCTCATGACCTCATCTCATCTTAATTACCTCCCCAAAGCCCTACCTCCCCAAACCATCACAGTGGGGGGAGGGGGAATAGAGTCTCAACACATGGATTTCAAGAGGACACAAAACAGTCCATAACACTCCTTTAAGCCACTGAGATGGCTTGTTTGGTATACAGTAGATGGCAGCAATAGCTGACCATTACAATCCATAAGAAATAATCTTAAAGTATATCTACAGGTAGAGGGATGAGCAAAAAAGTGCCCCCAAGATTCTGCCTACTGCTATAAGTGAATGGCCCTCAACATCGATGGGGAGAAACAGACCAGGGTTACTGCATTCTAAGCCTGGAGGGCATACTTTATTTTAAGAGGAAACACACTGTGTGTGTGATATACAATCCGCACTCTTCCTTTGTAAAAATTCTTTGGGCAAACCCTTCGTCAATACCAAAATGCCACCTACGTGTGTCAATCTGATTCTCACATAAAAGCAATGTCTGTAGGCATGAATATCAGAAAATGTTTTGCTTATTTCCAAAAATCACCATACTTAAGATTGATTAGAACCACGCCAAATCATATGTCTACATTTTATTGTAAAGTATCTTCCTGAGACTGGCTTGAACAATTCATAAAACTCAAAGGACACATAGTCCATGGGGAATGAAGTGTGTTGAGGTTTTGTAAGGTAATTAGCACTTCTCTTAAGAACGAAGGTACTCACTCTACCCAAGGGCTTCCCATCTGTGGAGCCGCAGCTCATTGAGAAGATAAGTATGTGTCAGGAGAATCAAGAATTTCCATTTCACTTTCTTATTCACATCCTGCTGTCAAAATTCACTGTTAATTGGAAGTATGGCCTGTTATGATTTGCAAAGTATCCCTCACAAGCTGAGTCACTGTGTGTCACAGCTATAGAGGAAGATAGAACCAGCTTTGAATCCTGAATTTTCCATTTCCTGGGAATCACCTGGGGTGACTCAAATACTATGAACTTCAGGTTTCTTTGACTGTAAAGTGAGAAATAATAATAATAATAACTATCTCCTGGGCTTATTATGAGGGTGAAATGAGATAGATTGCATCAGGTGCATGGTATGATACCTAAGCAGAAGACCTAAGATTAAGGTTCAGTATTGTGTGTTGCTTTGAGATCTGGTAAAATGGGGAAGGACACGAATGGACTAAGTGCTAGTTCCCCTCTCCACCTCTCCACCTCTCCGCCTCTCCTAAACAACCCTTCTTATCACAGGGACCAGTCACAGTCCTTGCTTACCCTGAATAGCTAAATCCAGTTTCCTGCCGGCTCTCAGAATTATTAAAGCAAGCCATCACTTCCTCCCATGGGAAGGAAGGGCACCTCACTCTCTTGATACTTCCAAACCTGCCTCCCACAGCCCCTGATGCTTTACTCCGTCCCCAAGCACAACCCTGTGTAACCCTGCATGGCATGCAGTGTTCTCCTCCCCTGGGTGTGCATATATGCAATTAATAAGCAGCTGTTGACATTAATCATTCAGGGTTGGCTGTCTTGTGTTTGGCCATCCCTATAGTGCAGGAATCTCTCTCTTAACAATGTGGTGAAGAGACCATCAAAACAAATACATAACCCGTTGCAAATAACAAATGGTAAATGATGGCATAATTTTTAAGAAAAATAAACCTTAACATTGTACTCCAGCCTCTTAGAAACCCCTTGAAGTTGTTTTCCCTCCAAGGAGAGAAGTGACCATCCTTTGTCTTTTGTTATCCAGAGCTGACATTTGGATGCTGAGACCAAAGGAGAGGAGTGAGTACCACGGCTGGAGAGACACCAAGGAGCCTTGGGCTTGTATGATTCCTGTTCAGTGTGACCCATAAAATAAAGAAAACAGGAATGAAAAGTCAGTTTCCATAGTCACTATAATTCTTTCAACATTTCTAGGGTGTCTCGCCCTGCTCTGAATTCATGGGATGACCCACGGACACGTCCCAGTTGTTGGCTGTGTCTGAGCACCGTGGGAGCTTCCCGGGCAGCGCGGCGGGTGAGGAGAAGCTTGAGTGCCAGAGAAGACCTCTGAGAGCTCTTGGGAAGCCAGAAATGAAGATCTCACAACCTCAGTTGCTGGCTGCCACTGCTTCCTAAGAAACATTTCACCCTGAGCGTGCGACCATTACACTAAATAAGATGGAGTGACAGTGTGGTTCCTTGTTGCCTTCATAGCACTTGGTGAGATGCCTCCCATGGAGAGGCCTCCCAACAAACATGGCTGAATGAATTGTTGACCGAATGAACGAAGGCAAAAGTCAAATGAATTTACTATGCACCTAGCACATGGTAAGACCGTAAGGATTATAAAATATGGTCCCTAAGCTTAAAGAGACTATAGTATATTTGAGGAGATAAAATCCAGAATCAAGGAGCAAGAAGGAACTCAATGCGAGAAGAAAGAGTTGGTGATGGCTCTGTGAAGAAGGTGGAGACGGTGTTGGGGGGTAAGAGGAGTCTGAAAAGAGAAATCTGGGTGAAAATAAGGAGTCAGCTTGGAGTGGAGCGGGGTGAACAGATGCTTGCGTTTTCTCTTTGTGGAATACCTTCCGCATTTCTTACAACTTATTTGCAGAAGAAACAAGAAAAAAGGAAGAGGCATAGGCACATAGATGTCCTGCAGGAAATGCTCGTGAGCTTTGAAAACAAATGGTCATACTCTAAGTATGCAAATTAAATCAAAGGGTTTCTTGTGAGAAGAGTGAGCAATTTTATCCCATTTAGCTTTCTTTTGAAGGGCAGTATTATCAGTTTTGCGTGTTCTCTTCTGTGAAATTTAGTGTACTCAGTGTGATACTAAAATTAGTGAAATTTAGTGTACTCAGTGTGATACTAAAATATCGTCGATACAATGGAAATGAAGCCCTACTTCAGGAAAATTCACGAAAAGTGTCAGTTTTCCCTTGACGTTCTTTTTCATTATGTGCAGAATAAAAAGGGAGCCATGGTGTAATGAAGACTTGACAAAGCAATGTTGAGGTGACAAATATCTGAGGCACAGAAGTTGAAATGTGACATAAAATACGATCACTAAGAGAAAATAATGGTACTTTTCAAACTGGCAAAAAAAAAAAAAAAAAATCCCATTATAGAAATAGAAAACCAGGAGTCATGCTTTTAGGAAAAGGCTTGAAGCCAAATTCTTTCTCTCCTCCTCTGGAGGTGTGGTTCTATGTCAAAATATTGGAATCAGAAGTTGAAATATAGTCTCAGAAGCCTGGATTAATGGACAAAATCACATTAGCAACCTAAAAAGAGTCACTAACCTTCAGAATAAGATAAATTTTTATATTTTGAGAAATCGTCCCAACTCCATTGTAGTTAGCAAAGATACAAGCCACTTACTGATATTTTTAAAATGTTTTATGGCTGATGTAAATAGCTTCTGAATACTCATTTTTAGCCTATGCACACACACACACATACACACACACACACACACATACACACACACACACCGTTCCCTAGTTTTATTTTGAAATAGAGGCTTCACTTTTAAACCGAACTGACAATATCTATTGATGTGTGATGAATTTGCCTCAATATCTCACAATGTCTAAATAATCTGAAGTGTATAACTTCTTTCTTCAGCTAGAAACCCGAGATGACTAACATTGTGTGGCATTGACTGAGGCTTTTCAGGTTTTAGGGATTTGTGATTTGGGTTTAGAAAGTCTCATTGTCATGGTAATGGGAGATGATTTTATATATTTATATATATAAAACTCAGTGAAAGCACTGAGTGCTTTGTTAGTCATTATAAGACCAAATTGTTAGTTTATAAGAAAGAAAATCAAAGTGAAATTAATGTGAGAGATAGTTTGTTGTTGTTGTTTTTTTTCAAGTAGTGCAAACTTGAGAATCCAAGAAGGAAATTCAACCTTGCAGTATTGTGACGGGTTTGGATTTAGATATTCCTGGAGAGAATCAACCATTTCTTGGAATAAAACATTCTCTCATCCTTTCCCTCCTGACTTTGTTGCTTCCCCACCATGAGTGCCTGGGAGCCAAGCTCAGCCCCCTCACTGTGGGAGCCTTGGACACTAAAACCAGAGGATAAAAAAAAAAAAAAAAGAGGATAAAGAGCATTATCAACTAATGCCCAAGATTGTAAATTGTATGGGACATTAGGAGAGACAGATGGGACATTAGAGAGAGACAAAGATTTGATCCAATTCTTGGTAAATCTGGCAGTTCTCAAAAGAAAAAAATGGACAGTGGAGACCCTTGAATGAACAAGTGTT
Organism: Potos flavus; assembly: GCA_028534135.1. Lineage (NCBI taxonomy): Eukaryota > Metazoa > Chordata > Mammalia > Carnivora > Procyonidae > Potos > Potos flavus. The sequence goes on along the minus strand of CM052898.1, from coordinate 65,862,483 downwards.
AATGGGAAAAACTTTAGGAAGTGGGAAGAAAACAAAAACAAATAAGTAACAAGGAGGTCCATCACTGGCACCAACTTTCGGAGGCTTACAGGGTATGTATTGCCTGATTCATGTACATTACCTACGACTGGATGCAGGGTGGGCTGCCGTGCACCCATCCCCCTACCTTAGCTCTCTATTCCTTTGGGGTAATCCCTCAAACCCCTTCCGTGAAGGACTATTTAAGCCCTCTTCGGGATCCGCTGAGTGGAGAAGGTGTTCCCTTCCTTCCTGATCACTGGTGGGCAGAAATAGCCCCCTCAATGCTGGCACCAGGTAGGGGAGCTTTCTATCTCAGACCAACTACCCAGTGGAAAATACAGGATGGTTGATTTCCTCCAACCTGCCAATGTCTCTTCCCACAGATCACAGTTAGAGGGCCAACCTGTGAGCAAGGAGAGGAGGTGGAAGGAGTTCCTTCTGTGGTTAATATTCCAGCTATGTTTTCAGTTACAGAACTAACTGGATCAATATGAAAAAGTAAATAGAGGAAATCAATGTGGGTCTGGTATATAGGATGACCGATAAGTCAAACAGAGAATGGAAAACTGCCTTGTGTCAGGCCCCAGGAGTCTGAGGCCCAAAGAACGGGTGCTCACCTTACTCCAAAGGGAGAAAAGTCTCTGTGGCTGCTCCACCTTCCCAGCATCTGCAGAAATTCCACAGGGCATGGAGGTGGGGAGCAGGGAGGAAGGGAAGAGGGGCTAAGGCAAAATGGCCTGGGCTCGGTGGCCTTGAGAAAATCTAGGGAGTCCGGATCTTGGCTGCATATTCTAATCTACCTGGGGGAACCTGAGAAGTCTTGATGCTCCTGCCACATCCGGGACCAGTTCACTCAGCATTTTGATGGGTGGGACCTGGGCATGAGTCCAGGTGATTCCAATGTGAAACCAAGAGCGTGAACCACAGCACAGGGGCACGGTCATGTCAGGCAGCTCCTAGGAAGCACGGATTCAGTTCCTCAGAAGTGTGAGACTTTGGGGCCGGCCTGTAGTAACAAGCAGATCTACAGAAACTCTGCTGTTAATGGCAGTGGTTCTCAAACTGAGCTGTATATCGGCATCGCCTAGGGAATTTCTTTTTTTTTTTTTAATCCCACCATTCAGGTCACAGATCAGACCAATTAAATCAGAATTTTATGGAGGCGGAAGACAGCCATTGGTCCTTTTTGAAGTTTCTTGGGTTATTACAAGTCCCATTCCTGAGCTCAAGTGCTCTTCACATTTTACTATGCAGAGAAATCACCTGTGGATGCTGATAAAATGCAGACCCAGACTCGGGAAGTCTGGCCTTGAGGCCATGATTCTGTCTTTCTAACGAGCTCCTCGGGAATATTGATGCCGCTGGCCCATGGACAACACTCAGAGTAGCAAGGCTTTCGTCCATTTTCTTGTCAGAAAGCCACCAGGGGCGGTACCTGGGTGGCTCAGTCAGCTAAGTGTCTGCTCAGGTCATGATCCCAGAGTCCTGGGATCGAGCCCCGCGTCCGGCTCCCTCTCAGCTGAGAGTCTGCTTCTGCCTCTTCCTCTCCCTCTCCCTCTCCCACTCCCCCTGCTTGTGCGCTCTCTCTCTCTCTGTCAAATAAATAAATAAAATGTTTAAAAAAGAAAAAGCCGCCAGGGGGCATATATACTAGTCAGTAACTGCCTTAGGAATTTTGGAGAAGCCCCTGTACTCTTGCCGATGATGACAGAGAGAGAGGAGAGAGAGAAACAAAAACAAAAACTCACCATTTCACGATATATACATTATCAAATCACACTTTATTACAAAGTTATGTGTCAATGATAGCTCAATAAAACTGAGGGGGAAAAAACCATGCCCCCTCTCAATACCACACTCTTTCACAACCAGGTCTAAATCCCCTGCTTACAAGGAATGAAATGTGCTCCCGTTTTTGTGGTCTGTGGGTCCTTGTAACATTTTCGCATTTAGGTCCCACTTTCGCCGGTTATTCTGTGACCAATAGAGCAACTTCTTCTCTTTAAATGACCTTATGGACTGTGCAGCAGTGAGCTTGGAAGTCAGCTTTCAGAAGGGGTTTGTAAATGCACGTGGGAATCATAAGGGAAGGGTAAGATTCTCAAGAGTGGAGATGTGATTCATAAAACAGAAATTAAAAGGCAATTCATGGTTCTCTAGCTGTCAGCTCTCGAACATACTCCTTGCCATGTCCTGCTTTCTTTGATAGAGCTGTGTGAGGAGGGACCCCAAACCATAGCTAGTCCACACTTGCCTAGCCAATGAAAGGGGTTAGACCATTTGGATCAATAATAAATGGAATATTCCACACCTTTGGTCCAAGAAAGGAGTTGCACAAGTTTAGGTTGGGGCGATTTGATGTAATAGGAGTAATTAAGGTAAAAGGTGTACATATTTTCACTAAACGCAAGTGCAAATCAAGTCGGGGGTAAGGTTGCTGCTCTTTAATCATTAAATTATTCAAAAAACCTAGGTCAAGTCCAGTGCTAGACTCTATGCACGCAGAATATCAGACAGGGTCTCTGGCCTTAATGAATTTATCATCCAGCCATGAGGAAGTTATAACTAATGTAATCAGCTACAAAATGAAATATAGAGTCTAGAGCTGAAGCCATATTTGTCTGCCTCTCCTTCCCCACTTGGTTTTCATCTGGAGTGTCTCCATCTCTGGGACAAAGCTCTTACATGGAACATTAACAAAACACAGATATTCAGGAGGGTGCCATTAGAACAAGTCTATAAATAAGATCAAGTTTGAAAAAGAGGGGAACCTAGGAGAAGCCGTGCTGTGATTTTCAAGGATGGGCAGAGCGTTTATTCAGAAGTGGGTTGGAGCTAATTTTATGGATCTGTGGAAAGATGGCTCAAGGCCACTGGGTGTCACTTAGCAGGAGGCAGATCTGGCTTGGAAGAGAGTAGCCCCCAAGGGGAATGCATTGCTCAGAAAACACCGCACCACATGTGTTCTGAGTGTTCACTACGCCCGGTGAGTTCCCACCTGCTAGGGACCATCAAGCCGGTTCTGGTTGGCACTTTGTCAGGAAGGATATAGAGAGGACTGTGGCTATGAGTAGGAGCGCGGGATGATGCTCAGGAGAAAAGCACAAATTTAAGATGCTCTCGAGTTTCCTAGACCCTCTTTTGACTCTAAACCTACACATCTAAAAAAAAAAGAAAAAAAAAAAAAGGCAGGGTCTGCATGTGCTCAAGGTCCCAAGTAGAGAGTGGGCTACAATTGATAGGGGTCCCCAAGAGCTTGAAAGTAAAATGTTCCGGGGGAAAGCTAGAGTAACTGGCAAGAGGAGACTGCAATCAGGATTGAAGAATGACAAGTAAAACTGAAGGGGGAAAATGAGGGTGAGAAATAAAATATAAGAGGCAAAATAAAGCCTTGGAAACATGATGTGTCCCACCTGGGCCAGTGGACTGGAAGATGATGGCATGTAGAAGATGGTTCAGGGTAAAGGATGTTGGAATAGACCATGGAATGTCCTACGGTTTCACAGGCACCTGCATGTGCTGTCAACTGTGACTGAAGCCATCCAATCATCCTGGAAAACCAGACACATCGCCTTAGCCCAGACCATGGGACTACCCAGTGGGCCTCGTGCCCTTGAGATGGGGATGGGAGTGAACTGCCTTTCCTGCTCTCCCTCCAGTGGAAAGTGAGACCAAAGCTTGTGGCAATGCCCGCCCTTCCCCGAATGGCAAGCCTGGTGAATCTCAACCAGATAACTAGCGCCGAAACTCCCCATGCAGTAGGTTCCAGAGAGGACAAGGCCTGGTGCTGGCCTGGGTGAGCAGGGAGAGTCAAGTTTTTTCAAATTTCTAAAACATCTCGTCTTATAAATAGCATCTCTGCTAACTCAAAAGGGAAAGGATTTTAAACTTTAACATCCTTCTTGTCATTTTCATACTTCGCTCATTCCATGCAAGTGAAGCTTGAGTTCAGTTTCCTAATGAGATCCTATTTCATTTTATTTCTCATCATAATTACGTGCAGGTTTCTAGTAATGTTAAGAACCGTTTGTAGGGGTGCCTGGGTGGCTCAGTTGGTTAAGCGACTGCCTTCGGTTCAGGTCATGATCCCAGGGTCCTGGGATCGAGCCCTGCTGTCGGGCTCCCGGCTGGGTGGGGAGCCTGCTTCTTCCTCTCTCTCTGCTGCTCTGCCTGCTTGTGCTCTCTCGCTCTCTGTGTCAAATAAATAAATAAAATCTTAAAAAAAAAAAAAAGAACCATTTGTAAAAAGTTACTTTCCTTAAAATCACTATCATACCATTCTGGAAACAGTCCCATTTGCACTAGAATTAATAGTGAACCCTTCACCCATCTGCCAGCCTTTTTTAAGATTCTTACTGAAGCCCAGATTTGATTCCAAGTTATTGAAATTTTCTCCTTTAAATCATCAGTCAACAAATTCCACTTGAACGTTGTAGGATTTGGGTTTAAACATTAGGTTTTAAAAAAAATCAGGACAGGAGAAGAAACCATTCCTTGGCTCAGCAAGTTGATCTGGCTAATCCAACTGCAAATCCTCCTGTTACGGGCAGATTTGCAAAACCTCAATCAGCACAAAGGGACCCTTTCATAGAAGCTTTTCTCAGCCACATAACGTTTGGCTGCTTTATTCTCAAAAACCAGGTCTTTCCATCAAGATGCATAACACACCGCAATGACTTAGTCTTTTTATCCTGTTTAAAAATGTTGCTGCATTAAAAAATAAGATCAAGAAAGAGTAGCCATTACAATAATAATATGCACGTACAATTTGAAAAAAAAATTTTATGCCTCTAATTGCCTATTTTGCCCTATTACTTCCCTTCTGTACGCTTATCATTATCTTTTTCTATTTCCAGCCTCTCTCTTTGCTGTCTCTTTTACCAGCCTATCTTTCATTTTTTCCCTTTTGCTTCTCTGTGCAGAGCCTCCCTAGCACGTATTCCATACGAAATTTCTTGAGAAATGTTTTCTTTTTTCTGAGTTTTCACAGAGGTGGCTCCTTCTCATGAAACCTTATCTCCTTCGCGACGGGATGTGGCATTTGGGTTATAGGATGCTTCAAGGCTTCTCAGCTTCTTTGGATCGGGAGATGAAGGGGGGCAATGGAAACTGGTGACTGGTGGGAAGTTTTCTATTTTTGTCTGCAAAACTTCTAGTTCACCAGCTCTGCTTGTAGGTGATTTTTATCGGGAGGGCAAGGATTGATCCACTTTCTTTTGAAAGAAAAAGATCTACAGCAATTAGAATAATTGTGTAGAAATAATACCCTTTCAGGGACAAATTGCTTTCATTTGGGAGGTTTCTGGGATTCTACAGTATTCTTCTGACAGAATGACTAGGTGGTCAAAGGATGGAGATTGGTATAACTCAACTGGAGGTCATCCACCAGGAAAAATAAGTGGTCAGCTCCAGAAAGATCCATCATAATAGAATTTGGCACCTGTAGCCAACTTCCCCAAAAGCTATAGCTCAATTCAGCCAATCTCCTTCTTCGCCAAACCATGTTGTTGGAAGGAATTGTTCATGTCAACTAAGTATGTCGATTGGGTTACTCTAAGTGTTATCTATTAATTTTATACCAGCACTTATCACATTATACTGTGAGCATTACTCTAGGTTTTTTCTTCCTCTCCTTCAAATAGCTGTTCATTAATTGAAATCAAAGACTATTTTATGTTTATCTATGTGGCCCCATACCCATTATATAGGAGACACGAGCATGAGTTAGGCTTTTTCTTTAGTGTGGCAAGTGATGAAAAATACAATTCAAATTGGCATAAACGTAAAGGAAATTTGAATAATCTGGAGGTAGTTCTAGCTGCAGGTGAAGCTTGATCCAGAGACAAAGATGAGGTCTTCAAGTACTTAAGTTTCTGTCTGTTCACTCTGCCTTTCATGGTTCAGCTGTGGTTTAGAATGAGTGCAATAATTCTACACCTCCTGTCCTAATAAATAACATTCTGAAAAGGAGAGAGTGTTTTCCAAGAAAGAGAAAAAAGCGCCTGTGTCCAGAAGCCCCAATAATAGTCTCCTTTCCTGTTTCAGTCACTTGTCCATCTCTGAACCAATACAGTATGGGCAGCAGAAAAAGATACACTGTAGAGTTTAAGCCAATCAGAACCCTCCTTCTGGAGTATGGTATGATCAAATTTATCCAAATAACATTCCTCAAAATACAAAAGGAGTGAATTCCAAGGGAAAACTAGGGTAACTACAGTAGACAAAAGGGGCAATGGATGCTTCAGGGAAAAACTCAAAAAACATTGTAGCACCTAAGAAGGGCTTGTTGAACAGGCAATTGTCATTTGTCAAGTTAAGAATTTTCTTTTTCAAAGTATTAGAAACAACACAAACTGTTTACTAAACACAAACCTGTGAATTATTGAAGTAATGTTTAAAAACAACCCAAGTCTTCATGGTCATCAATGTGACTGATTGCACTTCACAGGTATGAAACAGTTTTCTATTTGAGCTTTGTGCTTGCCTGAATTCTAGATAAACATACTGATTTCAAAAAACTTTAAATACCAAAAAAGAAATAGGGAAAAATGTATGAAAAATACCCACAATTTTATGCAAAAACAAACTAAAGTCTTTACTAGTAGGCCTGGATCCCAAAATGTGTAAAAATTATTCACTAGTCTATAAGCATTCCTTTCCTGGCCTATGTCCAGTGGTACCAGAAGAAAGATGACCAATTACTTTATGTCACGTGATTGAAAAAGGACTTGAAAGGGTCTCAGTTCCTTGACACAAATACCTTCAAACCTGTGCCTGTTGGTTAAAAATCCTTTAATAGTGGACAAAGGTGTTCCAAAGAGACAAGGCTTACAAAGCAAACATCTTTGGGAGAAAACCCAAAACACGCCTTCCCTCCAGAAGGTGCGTCCATAGTCAAGCATGTTCCTGAATGATAGACGGAAACTTTGCATGAGAGAACAGTTGTATTCCGGTCCAAGTAGAAGTCCAAGCAGAAGAGGAAGTCCTTGTAAAGGTCTAAACTCACTGATCTGGCCACTTTGAAATGTTGTCCCTTCTGTTCTCCTCATAAATTCCTATTAATCCTGTAAAACCTACTCTTATTCTTTTGTCCTTAGCACTGACCTCAGAGTTTGGCTCAAACCAGTCTCTGAATAAACATCTGTTTAAAAAGTGAATAAATATTTGTTGAGGGAATGTTTGCTGGGACTCACTCCATTGTAAAGGAATAAAGAGGACACCATGCATATAAATCCAAACCGTAGTGGCTCCCATTGGCAGTGAAATTAGCTATGATGGTCTTAGGTCCAAATCAAGAGTAACTCTTTGAAGACACCCAAAGCCTTGTAAAGCAGGACCCCCAGCACCTTGCAAAATCTGTCCCTGATGTAGGGTACATAGGTGGGACATGGTCTCCAATATATGAAGAAGGAGCAGTCACCTTCTGATGGCTTCTTAAAATAGAAGCCTACTTAAAATTTGAATTGTATAAGCACCTCAAGCATTTAAAATACCAAGAAAAAGTTTTTCTTTCTGTACCCAGAATGGTGGGTGAAATGTTACTATTAAAAGGGTTAAAGTTGTCGAGACAGTATTGACAGAAAATATGTACAACAACGACAGACCAACAACAAACAGAAAACATTAGCCAGGATTCTGGTTGGAACTAATTTCACTGTATCGAGTCTATGAACATTCATCATACATGTCAGGGTGCTTTTGGAAGTGGGGGAGGAAAACGAGACAGTAGAAATAGAAATGTATGTTACATCGACCTCACTTTATTTATTTTTTTTTTAATTTTTTAAATTTTTTTATTTTTTAATTAACACATAATGTATTATTTGCCCCAGGGTACATGTCTGTGAATCATCGGGCTTACACATTTCACAGCACTTACCATAGCACATACCCTCCCCAATGTCCATAACCCAGCCACCCTATCCCTACCCGCCCCAACCCCCTAGCCACGTGATATGGCTGCAGAATCAACAGTAAGTCACCGTCTGCTTTCTTTCCCTTACTCCATATTTGCCCCACTCGTATCAAGCTCTTTATCCCCATTCCCGTGTCTTCTGGCCGCTGATAGGAGGTGTTCTTCTGAAAGACTACTATGTGATCCTTTCCATTTGGAATTCATTCATGATCTCTCTACACTTGACTTATGGAAGTTAACACCTACTCAAGTCCTAATTTATGCGTCAGAATTCTCGTGCTGCTTTAAAAACTGGTCGACTTTTCTCTCCTGGGGAGAACATTTTTTTAATTGTGTTAAATTGCGCTAGCTAGATGCCTGTGTCTCCTTGCTATTTTCCAGTTCTGCCTGAAGGTTTTGGATTGGGATATCAGTAAATTCCATTTTTCAGTCATTCTTGAAGGAGATACACCACCACATGGAGGGACTGATGGGACCAGAGCCCCCAGAGTAAATGGGAGAGCCCAGCATGCTACAGGCTAAGGAAAAAAAAAAGATTTTATTTATTTGACAGAGAGAGAGAGAGAGAGAGAGCACAAGCAGGGGAATCAGGAGAGGGAGAAGCAGGCTCCCCGCTGAGCAGGGAGGCTGATCTGGGGCTCGATCCCAGGACCCCCAGATTGTGACCTGAGCCGAAGGCAGACACTTAACCGACTGAGCCACCAGGTGCCCAAAAAGTCCTCTATAAACCAGCAGACATGATTGCAGCCTCAGGAACTGTTCCTTCACCAAAAACCCAGCACCTGTGCACCAAGATGCATTCCTGCTCCTGCAATACAGAGTAGTTTCTTTACGTGAATGAGAAATACCGTCATCGAACACACTATGCCCACCTGGGTCCCTTGGAGCACCGGCCCAGCACACTGCCAACCAAAGAGTTCTCTGAGGCAAATGGAAGTTAAGAGTTTGAGGTAACACCATGCAGTGATGACAGTCCCTTGGGAGCTCACTCATTTGTTAGTTCATATACTGTTTGTAGCCAATTGCTTTGATGGAACAAAGAAAGTAAATTAAATAAATAGACATGATGGTGAGGAGCCAAAGTCTAGCTGTGTCTGGGACACATTGCCCCTTTAGCTACAAACCATCAGGCATTTGGGAAATAATGTGAAGGGCATGATAAGAGGTAAGAACAGGAATCAGAGCACCTGGGTCCTACTTACAGCTACTAATTAGTAGTGTGGCCCCAGACAAATCATTGTTTTCTCTGTCAGTGAGTTCCTTCAATGAAACCAAGAGATAAGGGCTTATCATTCTGGACCCTTCTCCCCTTTCATCCCCCACCCACACTCAACACACTCAACACACAATTCATTCTAAAGAAGGCAAGAGGAAGGGGAGCCTGGGTGGCACAGTGGATTAAAGCCTCTGCCTTTGGCTCAGGTCATGATCTCAGGGTCCTGGGATCGAGCCCCGCATCGGGCTCTCTGCTCAGTAGGGAGCCTGCTTCCCCCTCTCTCTCTGCCTGCCTCTCTGCCTACTTGTGATCTCTCTCTCTCTGTCAAATAAGTAAATAAAATCTAAAGAAGGCAAGAGGTAAATACACTCAACCTGAGGTTCACAAAACCAGCGACATGTGTTGGTCTCCCTGCATAAGTCCTTGACAGGAGCTAGGCCTTTTTTCCTTCTTCTTTGAGTGCCCAAGCTAGCCCAGAGCCTGGCATATTATAAGTGCTCCATAAATACTTATAAAATGAAGGAATACAATGTGCTGCTTCTCACAGGAAAAAATGGAAATGCACAAAGCTTAAAATTGATTTTCAAGTACTTGTAGCCAGCAAGCGCATTTGCAAAGGCTGGGGAGTCTGCTGGTGCAGTTAAACATCTATCTCCTAGATGGCCATATGCTTTATGTAGCTCCCAAATGCTGCGGTCATTCTGAGCCTGAGTCTTATGTCCAATCATTTTCTGGGGCCTAGCATGGCTTTCTCTTTGCCTTTCATTTTTCCAACTCCTGTACCATCCATGAAGCCTTCTCAATCTATAGGCCCATATTTGTCTTTCCTCTTCTAAAGTCCTGTATCACTTAGCATGTCTACTTTTACTCACCTTGTATTGATTAGTATTTAACATGTCACGGGTAAAAGCGCATGGCATGGGATTAGGAGACTCAAATTCTTGTTCTAAGTCAGCATCAACCAGCTCTGAAATTATGAATAAGTGTCTTAACTTCCCTGGAACTAATGAGGGAATTTGATGAATCTGGCCCTCAGTTAAGTTTGAACATTTTTGCGTAGTGATTGATAGCATCTGTCTGGAGCAGGGCTCTGTAAAGATTTCGAGGGCAGTCCTTGGGATCAGTGGGGAAGAGTCCAATTGGTGATGGTTGCTGTGCTCAGAGCAGGAATTACAGCTAGCACTAGACCTAGGACTAACCTCTAGGAGCCTCTGGGCACATGCATCTCCTTTCTGAGATCCTAACATTATCTCTGTCTCATACCATTTAGAATAACCTACAGCCTTTAGCTCTGTGCCTTGCACATAGTAGTTGCTCTATAAAGATATTTTGAATGAATAACTGAGTATTTAAATCTTGAACAATTCTGAAAGTAAGCCATTTAAATTAAATCAAAACATGCTGACAAAAATACACAGATTTCTTTTCCCAAAGTTTATTTTATCAAGACTTTATTTTTACCTCACTATCCTAAGACTTAAAATGTGGGTTTCTCTGGAAAGAATTCCATATATTCAATGCGATGACGAAAAGCTTTTAAATGCCACTAGAGGGTTATAGCCATATGCTTGATGTATTCCCTATGATTTAGGCAACTAAGTTATCAGATAGTTATTTTTTTGTATACGGCATTTATTTTTAATTTTTGAAAAATAACAGCTTTATTGAGATATAATCACACACCATAAAGTTTACCCTTTTAAAGGGTAGAATTCAATGGTTTTTAATATATTCATAGTTATATATCCATCACTGCTATCTAATTCTAGAACGTTCTATCACCCCCCAAATAAAGCCCCATATTCATTAGCAGTTATCCTCAACCTAGCATATCCCATTGCCCCAGTCTCTAGCAACTGCTAAACTATATTCTGTCTTGATGGGTTTGCCTGTTTTGGACGTTTCATATAAATGGAATCATACAATCTGTGATTTTTTTTCTGTGTTTGGCTTCTTTCACTGGGCTGAAGTTTCCAAGCTTCATCCATTTGTAGAATGTCATGTATCAGTACTTCATTTCTCTTTATGACTAAGTAATATTCCATTGCATGAATATACCACATTTTGCTTGTCCATTCATCAGTCAATGGGCATTTTTGGTTGTTTCCACTTTTGGGCTATCATGGATAATGCTGCCATGAATATGGACAGTTTTTGTATAGACACTTGTTTTCAATTCTCTTGGGTATATACATAGGAGGAGAATTGGGTCAGATAAGAAATCTTTAACTTGCGGAAGAACTCCCCAAATTGAGATATCAGAGGGATATAGAGGTATCATCATATTTTAATTATATTGTTCCCAAATGATAAGTTCTAGCTTATCCCTGTCCTTTTATAATCAAGCAACTTAGTGACATACCTGGTCAGCTGCAGGGACACTGAGGAGGAAATTGGACGTGAGCTGTGAATAGAATGAACTAGCATGGATGGGAAAAGCCTCCTCATATCTCTGTTCCCCACATACCTGGAGATCATGGTGCCAGTTTCCAGAAATCAGTGGGGCAGGAAAGGTCAGCAAAGGCAGCAGTTATCTCAGGGAATGGGTCCTGAGGCTGATATGCACAGACAGGCAGATACCAATCTTTGGATGATTTGTTAACAATTCTTCCTCTTTCTCGCTTCCTTTGCATTTTCTTGGAATTTCTACTGTTCCTTCTCCATCTCATAGCCTAGTTATTTTTAATAAGAATCTGGGAGCAAATTTCTCAGTGGACATTGACTGGCTGGGAGACAGACTCTGGGATTTATTACCTGTGGGGTATCCCGACCTATGTCCTTACTGGGCTAACACCGACTGCAGGGCATTGTTTGGAGCAACGTAAGATAATAAGTGAACAGTATCCAAGATGGTGCCTAGCGCAGAGAAGATTCTAAGTAAGTGTCTCAGGTGCCTCCTTTTGTCTTTAATACGATGCACATTTGGGTGTTCCAAAGAGCAGTAAGCTCGTAGCCAAAATATATGGATTAGGGTTTTAGTTTTCCTTTTTGCTAGCTTCATGAATCTGGGACAACTCAGTGTAAGCCTGAGTTTCTCTGACTTTAAAATCCAGACAATCATGCCTCCTTTCCCTTGCAACTGCCTACCTCCCAAGACTCTTAAGAATGTATGAAGAAGTACTTTGTAAATGTATGAGGGTTCTATAAATGTGTATTAATAGGATTTTTTCCCTCCATGATCCTGACACGTCTCAAGCCTGATTCATGTCCTCACTGGCAACAAGAGATCAGAAGGAAAAAGGAACACACCCAGACTTCAAATATGGGCGCTGCCACAGACTGCTCGCCTCACTCACTGGATGACAGGTAGATTCCACAATATTTGTAGACGAAATTTTCTCCTGACTGCTAAAACTCAAGACTGGGATAAATGCGATGCTACACTGAAATGAAGGTAGAATCTTCTGGAACGGGACTGTAGCAAGATGCCACATCTCTTCACAGAGATGCCACAGAATCATTGTGCATCTGACAGAGGTCAAGAGTACCCAGACCCCATGTAACTTTTACTACTGACCTTCCATCCTGGTATTCGATGCCAAATACACGCCCCTACATGTTCCATGAATGCTTTATTTTTACGGGGAAAAAAAACTTCAAAGAGGGAAGCCCAATACTTACGGCTTTAGATTGCTTGACGACACACCTTCTAGCTTGCTTTCCTGAGCTATAGAATCTGCCCAACTAAAAATTACACTCTAAAACTCTCAGGAAGGTAGAAATGCACAGGAGAACTTACATTTTACCACACAATTACAACCCCACATGTCTTAGAAAGCGAAGAGAAAATTGAAGCAGTACCTCACACTGGGAAGAACCAATTTTTGGCCAGCAGGAGTCTGGGTACGTCGGGCCCTAGGAAACATTCTAAGGTCCAGGCTTTGGCATCATATTGCTGAGTGGTAGGTGGTATCGGCAGTGATGTGTCCAGTAGAGAACTCTGTGGTATGTTTTGTTCCATTTGGCTGCATTTTTCTTCATCGAGTAGCATCTAGGCCTGAATCTCTGTGAACTGCTTAATACCATTTCAGATCTCTTTCTTATTAATAGCTAAAGTGGATTCTGTTGTCAGTGATTAACAACCCGGACCAAGAGTCCGCCATGATGGCATCTCTGTGAGAGTGAAAAGAACTACTGGTTCAGATTTAGCCAAACATTTAGAAAAAAGAAAAAAAGAGGTGTCATCGTTTGGAAATTAGTTTTATGTAACCTTTATATTATGAAGTTGAGAGAGAGAATTAGGAGTTTGTTGTTTTCTTTCCTACGATTATAGCCAATTTAGTGCTATATGTATGCAAGGTTTATAGAGTCATAAAATTGTTTTGGGGGTATCATCTATTTTTCTTTAATATTTTCAAAGCTCTCTTCTAAATCTGTTTTCTTCAAGTCAAGAACAGCAGTTGCCTGCCAAAAGCTAATAAGGATGTTTTAATTAGTGTTAGGAAAGCCTCCTCATTGGCAAACACAGATATTTTTAAATTATGATTTATAAAATTAACACATTGTTAACCACATTTTGCCCTTCTGGGGACTTTCCTCTGGAGGACTGTTAATTTTTCAGGCTCGGGTTCTTCAGGCACTACATTTAAATCATGGCTTGAGTCTTAGAAGAAATGTGAGAGGCAGACGCTTGTATTTATTTTAGTCAAGGGAGCCAGCCAAAGGTCATTCTAACAACTAGCTACTGCCTCATTCTTATGAAAGAAGAAGAAAAAGGAAGGAAGGAAGGAAGGAAGGAAGGAAGGAAGGAAGGAAGGAAGGAAGGAAGGAAGGAAAGAAGGAAGGAAGGAAAGAAGGGAGGGAGGGAGGGAGGAAGGGAGGAAGGGAGGAAGGAAAGAAAGAAAGAAGGAATCTTCACATTACCCTCCAGTTCCAGTAGTTGGACACTTGTGCCATTTCTTCTAAATTGCAGTCCTGTTTACTCTTGTTTAATTTCTAGACTTTAGTCCTTCTTTAAGCCTGATCACTTTGCTAGGGAACTGTAATCTGTTGAAGAACATCAAAGATGATCTTTCTGTTTCAATGCTTGTTATGTTCTCTAGTTAATTAATTCATCTGTGGTAAAGACTACTGCTTATTTACCACAAACTGCTTCCCCTTTGCGGTTGAAAAAGTAAAACCCGCCCCCTCCCCAAAGATATCCAAGATGTCTGCATCTTAATGTTTAGAACCCGTGAATATGTGGCAGTGTATAGAAAAAGGAAATTTCAAGATGTGATTAAGCTAAGGATCTGGAGATAGGAAGATTATCCTAGATTACCTGGCTAGGCCAAATGTAATCACCAGGGTCCGTATTGGAGACAAGCAGTAGGGTCAGGGTAAGAGAAGGTGATGTGGTGACAGAGCAAGTTCTGAGAGAAAGATAGAGACTGGGGAGGATACACTGCTGGCTTTGAAAGTGAAGGAAGGTGTCATGAACTCAGGAATGCAGACCGCCTCTAGAAACTGGAAAAGGCCAGGGAACAGCTTCTCCGCTAGAATCTCTAGAAGGAATGCAGCCCTGTCAACACTTTGATTTTAAGACTTCTGACCTCCAGAATTTAGGAATAAGGTGTACTGTTTTATTCTACTAAATGTACGGTAATTTATCAGAGCAGCAAATAGGACACTAATACCTTCCTCTTGGGTAAACAGTTGGACATTTCCCACCTTCCTCTGAGGCTAAATGTATCCATGCGACTGAGTTCTGGCTAACAGAACACAGCAGAAGTGAGATACCTCACTTCCAGGCCAGGGCAATAAAATCCTTTCTCATGATCCTCCATGATCTCCTTCTGCAAGATATATGAAAATGAGGCAGCAGAGGATTCTAACACTCTATGAGAAGCTAGGGCAAGAATCTGGAAAGATCCTTCTTCCCTGAATCTCCACATAGAGAGTAGCCCACCAAAGAACCACACTGAACTGTATAAGCAAAAAATATAAGCAAAAAATAAAGTTCTGCTCTGGTCAACTACTGAAATTTCAGTTATGTATGCTATTCATGCTATGCACCGACTAGGGCATCATTGTTGGGGACCATCGTTGAAAAGATGTGACTACCGATTAACCCATGAGCTGGAGCTGGGCAATCGGAGGCTCCTCACCCCTCCCCTGTCCTTGGGATGTTGGTTCTACTTGCATTTCCTGCTCCCAGAGGCTGCTGCAAGGACACAGCCTTGAGATAGGGATGCTTGTTGAGAGCATCTGGACAGTAAACATGACTAGACCCAGTTGACACCTCTTTATAAACTTTAAAGATTTGGCAGGCAGATGCAAGGATCCATTTATCTTGCTTTTGCCCAAGACAGGCCTCATATGTAAGTTCCCTTGCTTATTAAACCTGCCACCTACCCACTTGGTAGAGCCTGCCTCTTTGGTCTCTCCCTGCCCTCCAAGTATAGGGGCTGGTTGCAGATTACCCTCAGGAACCTCCCAACCAAAATCATTCAAGCAATAGATCAATAAATATTTATTAAGGACCTACACTACACCACCTCATAAACATGATTTCTGTCCTCATAATATTTATAGTGTTCTTAGACATCTTTCTGCTTACTTAATGAAAAACCTCCTGATAGCTCTTATTAACACTAAATTATGTGAAAGTTTATCATCTCTGTGGTACGGGCGGTGGTGTATAAAGAAAAATGTGAAATGATGTCAGTGCCTGGGTTAATAATAGATTAGTGACTCCCCTGAAGAATAATAATAACTCCTATTAATCCAGCTATGCTAACTTTATAATAAATAACTTGAAAATCTCATTGTTTTTTTTTTTTAAGATTTTATTTATTTATTTGAGAGAGAGAGAGAGTGAGAGAGAGCATGAGAGGAGAGAAGGTCAGAGGGAGAAGCAGACTCCCCATGGAGCTGGGAACCCGATGTGGGACTCGATCCCGGGACTCCGGGATCATGACCGGAGCCGAAGGCAGTCGCTTAACCAACTGAGCCACCCAGGTGCCCGAAAATCTCATTGTTTTAAGGCAATGGAAAGTTTTTGTTTTTGTTTTTCCTCTCCTGAAAAGTCCTCTGTTAGATGAGGCTCTTTTGGGTAACTAGCATACCAGAGTTGACTCAGGAACACATTTATTCTCACCCTGGAGCTCCAACGTTCCTTGGGTATGTACCAGTCAAAGATGGAGTTAAGAAAGTGGGAGGAAGGTATGCCAGGATGGTTAACCAGCTAGGACCAAGGATGGAACAAATCACTTCCACTGACATGCCATTAGCCAGAGGTGGTCATTTCATTTTCTCTAGATGTAAGGCGGCTGGGAAATGTAGTTCCCGATGATCACTTTCCATCAGTTCCTGTGCAAGGAGCAACATAAACCACGGATGGTCACTGAGCCGTCTCTGCCAATCATCATAGTCAACCACTTTATAAAGATTTTCTCACTTAAAGAAACTCCTTCAGATACTATTATAATTTCTCCTAATTTGCAGATGAAGAAGTAAGTCTCAGAAAGATTAACTAACAGTTGTGCAGACCCGGTGGCACGCAAAGCCAGGATTCAAAAAAGTTTTCAGAACATTTTATATCCTGAGAACTTACACAGTCCTACATAGCAAAACCTAAAAATGAAACAAATAGACAAAAAAATTTGAAGCAAAACAGAGGCTAGCACCTAAATTTTGTGTTGCAGAGATAGATGGCCCCTCACTTTCAGAAAGGATTATTTCCGGTTTTGGGGAATGGGAAGAACTTGGAAGAACATGAGTGCCCCCAGGCTTTGTTTGCAGCACTGAAGACTTTTCTTCCTTCACCTTCATTACCCCAGGAGCTTGTCCTGTCCTCACGACAGGACTGTTCACTGTTGGGGAAGCTCTGTTTGTAATTGAACCTCCCACCACAGTCTTTGCAT
Source organism: Potos flavus (assembly GCA_028534135.1). Classification (NCBI taxonomy): domain Eukaryota; kingdom Metazoa; phylum Chordata; class Mammalia; order Carnivora; family Procyonidae; genus Potos; species Potos flavus. Next base: position 65,845,487 of record CM052898.1, on the reverse strand, counting down.
TGTCTATATTCTCCTTTGGCATATTAAAACATGAGATAGCTTTCATGCAAAAAAAATAAAGATTAATCTGGGTGTGAGCAGTTCGTTAGCATTTTGCTTTGGGCTCCTACACCCTCAAAGCAGTGCCGGAGGATCACATAGCTTCCCCACCACCCCCACCCCGCTCCTGCCACAGAGAAGAAGCCAAAAGAATCCATGGTTTTGTTTTTGGGTGCCCCACACTGGATGATTAGCTTGACTCTTACCTTTGAGCCAAGGGAAATTGGATGCAATTTTGCAATGCTCAGTGTCTGGCTGCAGAGAAGGGGAGGCTTTTCCTTTCCGGGAGGCACTCTCTCTGGGATGCCTTCATTAGCCCTGCCAGGCAGAGATCATTGCCGCTGGAGCTTGTATCTGATTGCACTGGCCCCCTTTGTGTCCGCCAGTCTCGCCAGTCTCCCAAGCTCCACTGTTAGGCAGAGCCAGGGTTGTTAGGGGCAATTTTGTATCCAGGCTCAGAGGAAACCATTACATAATGGTAACAGTATTTCCTATTTTCCCTGCTTCTACTGCTGTCTGTACTGACTCTACTGTGTGGTCAATGCAGTGAGAAGTGGAGGGGGAAAAAAATAAAACACCTTAGTTTAAAAGCTGATAAGGAGAAGGGGACAGGGGCTGGAGAGTAAAAAGGAAGAGCTTGTCCCATGTAGAAAAGCACGTAGGTGAGCCCAAAGCCAGAGGAGCAAAAGTTCTCCACGTAATCTGCTAGAAGTGTTTCCCTCTGTGGGAGTGAAAGGTTGTTTCTGGGGTACAAAATGTTTTACTATTTCTGGGAGTGTTCAAACCACTAACAGAAGGACATTTTCCTGAGCGGGGTAGTAAGTTAGACTTGAGGAAGAGAGGAACTTGGAGAGCAGTCTGTTCGGAATGTTCGTGGTTCCTCAGGATCTCAGATGAGAGACAAAGCCCATGTTAAGATTCTCCAGAGAGAAAGAGAGAGAGAGAGAGAGAGAGAGAGAGAGTGTGTGTGTGTGTGTGTGTGTGTGTGCACATGTGCATGTATATGTGTGGGGAGAGAGAGAGAGGTTTAAAGAATTGGTTTACTCAATTGTGAGGCTGGCAAGGCCTCAATCTGCAGGTTAGACCACCAGGCTGGAGACCCGGAGAGGAGTTAATACTATAGCTCAAGTCTCAAGTCCGCTCCTGGCCGACAGAATTCCCTCTTGTCACAGGAGGATGGTCCTTTTTCATTTGGTTAAATGAGGCCTACCCACATTATGGAGGGTAATCTGTTTTACTCAAAGTCTACTGATTAAAATGATAATCTCATCTAAAAATACCTTCCCAGAAATTCTAAAATACTGTTTGGCCAAATATGTGGGTCTTGTGGTTTGGCCAAGTTGACACAAAATTAATCATCTCAAAGTGTTTCTGCGAGATTCATCCAAAAGATGGCTGGTTTTCCAGGGGCTCTGTTCCCTTTCCTCTGCTTTTTCCCCATAGTGTAGGGGTCAGGGATGCTGGCTCTGACTCTGCCGCCTTAATAGGAGAGGCCAGGTTTTATAGGGTTTAATGTTTATGTAATCTGAGTGGCCTTCTTTAAGAAAAAGAAGAAAACCATATAAAAGTACGTCCATATTTTATCTCAGACATTGCTGGTAGAAGGGGAGAAACACATAAACACTTTGGAAATCAGCTAGGCAATTTTTTATAAAAGTAACCATTCATCTACCCTATGACAAAGCGTTTCCAAAGGAAGTGAAAACTTACGTTGACAGAGACTTGAACAAGTGTTTTATAGCAACATTATTTAAAATAGACCCAAACTGGAAACAACCCAAATCTCCACCAAGGTGAATGGATTAAAAACAACAGTACATTCACACAATGGAATACTACCCAGCAATGGAGAGGAATGCATTAATGGTACACACAAAAACCTGGTGAAATCTAAAGAACGCACTGAGCTAAAGTTCCATACCAAAAAAAAAAAAAAAAAATTGTACAGTGTATCATTTCCCTTATATGAGGTTCTAGAATGGGTGAAAAACTATACCAGAAACAGAAAAGTAGTTTGCCTGTGGCTGGGGTAGAAGGTGACTGACCACAGGGACGGCACAGGGAACTTTCTGGAATGATGCAAAGGTCCTAAATCTTGACTACAAAGGAGGTTACTCTTGTCCAGATTTGTCAAACTCATTAAACTGTACAATTTAGATTGGTGCATTTTTATGTAAATTATCCCCAAAGAAAGTTAAACAAGTTATAAAATAAAGTATAAATATGGATAATTACTAGAATTAATTAAGAAATTTCAGCAAATTAAAATTTTTTAAGATGAAAAATAGAAGTATCTCCAAATCTAGAAAAATGCCATATTTTTATTACTATCTTTATATCTGACAATACTTCTATACTTTCCTTATGTTTTTGACTATCTACTCTTTTATCGCCTCCTCATATGGCAAAGGTCTTGTTATTTTGATATTTCCTATGGCGTGAATGCATGAAATTTGCTTTTCTTTTCTTGATAACTTAGAGGCGCTCCTTTCAGCTTCTCAGTGCACTGTTGGTCATGCCATATCTGTCAGTTCTTATGCAGTTTTTTCCCAAGAAGGTGCTTCTTGCTCAGGAGCAGCCTTGGGTGTCTATAGACAACAGATGTCCTTCAACATGGAGCCTGAAGACCACTCAGCAGCTGGCTCAGCTCAGTCAGGTCTTCAGTGGACCCTGCTCTTGCGCTCCTCAACCCTGCATGGCTGATCCTGGAGGTGGGGCAACCAAAAAACCTGAGTCCCAGCAGTCCCTACTGGAATAGCATCTCCTTCAGATGCTTCTCTTTGGAGTGAAGGAAGAGCCCAGTTGCTCGATGCTTGCGTAAGACGCAAGATGTTAGTGTGGCTGAGAGGATGTACGGCTTGAGCTGCCAGCCCCAGGACCACTTTCAGGGTATAGACGTCACCCCCAGATGCCCCGGCACTGGTTGGAGCTACAGCTTCCTGCCCACACCCTCAGAGAGCACCATGCTAAGCCTTGGAATGGGCCCTGCGAGAGCCGGTCCCCAAAGCTTAAGCATCATTAGCATTTACCTAATACCTTTGTGATCTTGTTTCCGCTAACCTCAGTTTCTTCATTTGAAAAATGAGAATGGTGAGGATGATAATAATAAGACATGACTGAAAGGATTGTTGAGAATTAAATGTATGTAAAGTGCTTAATAGGTCCACAATAAATACCCACTGAACGTTGTAGCTTGGATGACCACACAGCTTCCAAATCTATCGTTTCCAACTGATCTCCATCTTGAGCCTCCAACCAATGTATTTAACATACCTACAAAGTGGAGAGCGCCACGTAAAAGTCCAACAGACATTTCGAAGTCAACATGTCAGAAATAAAATGCTTAGTCATCCCTCTAGAGCTTTCCACTTTCTGTCATTTCTTCTTTGTTCAGTGACAGCACCGTTCTCAAGTGGCCCAAGACAGACACCTGAGGAATCACTTTAGATCAGCGCGGTACATTAGAAATGTAACACAAGCCACAAATGTGAGTGACATGTATAATTTTAAAATTTCTAGTGGCTGCACTAAAATGGTAGAAAGAACCAGGTGAAATTAATTTTAATAATACATTTTACATAACCCAATATACCCCCAAATTATCATTTCAACATGTAATCAATGTACAAAGTTATTAATGAGCTATTTTATATGAGATTTTCACACTAAGTCTTCAAAATTAGGTGTGTATTTTGTATTTACAGCACATCTCAAATTCTGCTAGCCATGTCTGAGTTGTTGTTCATTAGCCACACGTGGCTAGTGGCCACTGTATCAGATAGCAGAGCTATAGACTATTTCCAGCTTGACCCTCTACCCAACCCATTCCGTTAATCACCCATTTTCATTGATGCTAGCTCCTTGTTGCCTTCACATTCTCACCTTCTTCTTTCACCAGTCATAGATAAGGTTTTTGGCCCTCTGAACTGATGTCTTTCTAATAACCAATTTCCCTTTCTCACCAATGCCACCCTTCCAGCCTCTCTCTCTCCTCTACCATTGGATCCTCTCCTAGTTACGATACATCCAGGATAAAGTGCTAAGCCCTTAGTGTATCACACAGAGTCTGCTATAGAGGCCAGGAGACATCCCCATGGTTCTGCTTCCTTCTGTTCTCTAATACACTTTTCCTTCTAACATCATGGAACATTTGAAATTCTCTTAGCACATATTTACTGGTCAAAGAAAATTCCCTGACCTCAATGGATGTCACATTTACACATATATATGTGCATACATCTCCCTGTCCCTTTCATGACAGGGCTCTGGCTCCTTCTCCTTCAGAGCTCAATTTGTACAACATTATCCTCTAACCAAGTCATTCTCCTCACCTCATTTATCAGGATGCCTGGCCCCATGTTCCTATACTTCTCTCTTAATAGAACCATTAAAATGTTCATTACACTGTTCTCTGCTTGCCGAGTTTCTCATTTCTTTAATGTCTCTTACACTTTACTGTATTGAGTAAAGACAACATCTTATTTAAATTCTTTTTTTTAAATTTCTGTCCCAGGACTTGGTACAAGGCCCAGCACATCGTGGGCCCTCAATAAATACTTTTTGAGCCTGTAAGTGAAACCCAAAATAACCCTGAGTCCTATTTAGTTTGTTTTTTATCAATAAAACCTAATGTTCACATTTTAAAAGGTGAAATAAGTCACTTTCCCCCACTGTTTAGCAAAAAGTGTACTTCCCAACCTCATTTGAGAAGATTAACTAAAAAACTATAGGAGAGCTTTTAAAATGTTTTCAGAAACACACTGTACAGGAAAGGTATCTCAGAAGAAGATAAATAAGCATTTACATACGAAAATCTGACAATAGTATATTTATGTGGGAGTATTCAGGGCTCCCAAAGATTCCAGCCAAGAAAAACACTATCTTGTGTTCTTGTCCCGAATCTTGTTATTTTAATAAAAAGTCTTACTTTTAAGTCGGTTTTGTAGCATGTTCCATGAACAGCAATGTGAGCAGGTGTGTTCCTCTTTTAGCTAACTGCTTTATACAAGTCGGATTCATTTAAAAAATCATACAGAGGTATTTTTCACTTTATGGAAAGATTCACCTTACCATGTCTCTCCATTTAGGACTCACTACATGTTTAATGTGATTTGCTTTATTAAAATATAGACGCATAAAAATTTTCAGAAGTAATAACATTTTAAATTATTTCAATATTTAAAAGTGCTTTCCAAAAATGCTAGACACTTGTTACGTTTTCACATAATTTTCTGAAGTTGGGAAGGCAGTGATAATTATCTAACCCATGATAATAACAATACTAAATAACGTAAACGAATAATGATAGTGATGATTGCTAACGCTTATTGACCATTTACCATATGCCAGATACTATTCTTAAGGTTTTTTATATAATGACCTCTTTAATTGTCCCAATGACTATATGGGGAGTTTATTGCTGATGTCCCCATTTAACAGGTGAGTAACCGAGTCCTGCTCTACTGAATTGTTTTCAGTTTCTCATTGCGTGTGGATTGAATAGTATCTTTAAACAACATGTCTAGGTCCTAACCCTTGGCACGTGTGAACGTGACCTTATATGAAACTAGTCTTTGCAGTCATGACTAGGTTAATGATCCCAGGATGAAATAATCCTGAATTTAAGGTGGGCCCTAAAGCCAATGACTGGAATCTTTATAAAAGGAAAAAACAGATTTGAGATTGAGAGACATGGGAAAGAAGCCCATGTGAAGACAGGGGCAGAGTTGGAGTTTCATGCTGCCGTAGCCAAGGAAGGCCAACAACCATCAAAAGCTAGAATTTGCAAAGAGGGATTCCTCCCTACCACACTGGAAGATCATGGCTCTGCTGACAACCTAATTTTGGACTTCTGGCCCTCGGGACTATGAGATCCTGAATTTCTGATGTTTTAAGTCACCCTGTTGTGGTAATTTAGTATGGCAGTCCTAAGAAATTAATACAATGACCATGCACCTTTCTGTTGTAGATTTTTATATGTGCTTTTCCCTCTGTCCAGAATGCAGGAAAAAACAAAGAAAGTTCCTGTATCAGCAGACTCTTAGCATAATAATGCTGCTTAACAATCACAAAATCTCAGTAATATCCAAAGATAAGGCTCTGTTTCTCATACATACGCAAATTGGCTTTGCTAACCTTACCTAGGCTCATTTGTGCATTGGCAGGTTGGCTAGGCGTCAACTGATAAAATCCAATTGGTTGGGCAGCTCTGTTTCAAACTGTGGGTCCAAGACATTTGGTTCTTTATGATGGATTGGGTTCAGGTCATTTCCACATGCCACTCACCTTCCTTAGACCATTACCCTAGTTGGGATGGATTTTTCTTTTTCTTTTTGTTTTTGAAGATTTTATTTATTTATTTAACAGAGAGAGAGATCACAAATAGGCAGAGAGGCAGGCGGGGGTGGGTGGAAAGCAGGCTCCCCACTGAGCAGAGAGCCCGATGCGGGGCTCGATCCCAGGACCCTGAGTTCATGACCTGAGCCGAAGGCAGAGGCTTTAACTCACTGAGCCACCCAGGCGCCCATGGTGGATTTTTCTTTCTTTTAAATTTTATTTTATTTTATTTATTTACTTGAGAGAGAGAGAGTGAGAGAGGGA
>CM052898.1:65819517-65838748 GCA_028534135.1 Potos flavus | reverse complement strand
TTTTTCTTTCTTAAGAAAGGGTGAGTGGAGGGGCGCCTGGGTGGCTCAGGGGGTTAAGCCTCTGCCTTCGGCTCAGGTCATGATCCCAGCATCCTGGGATCAGGCCCCAAATCAGGCTCTCTGCTCAGCAGGGAGCCTGCTTTCCCCTCTCTCTGCCTGCCTCTCTGCCTACTTGTGATCTCTCTCTCTGTCAAATAAATAAACAAAATCTTAAAAAAAAAAAGAAAGAAAGAAAGGTTGAGTGGAATTGTGTGGTGCCTCCCTAGACCCAGGCCCTGAACTGTCACATTGTCATTTCTGCCCATATTCCATTGGCCAATGCAAATCACATAGAATTGAGGAGAAGGGATATACACTCCATTCACAGAGGTAGGAGTGAGCAAAGAGAAGAAGAAAATATTTTTGACCAATATTTAATCTGCTAAAGACACTTTGGTGCTTTGTCTCACTCCCCTGCCCCCATGTCTACCATCTTCTACTTGCATTTCAAGGAGAAGTCTAGATATCACCACCTCCAGGAGATCTTCCCGGCAATCCAAATCTGAGTTAGGTACTTCTCCTACCTTATACTTTCCCCTTTATATTGCTATGACACTGGATATAATTCCTATTTAATTATTTGCCTCTCAGATAGACTGCAAGCTTTCAGAGGTCAGGACTCCAGTCTTTCTACTTCATTGGTTTCCCAGAGTCTTGTCCAAAATCCACATCAATGTTGAATGGAAAACACATTCTTGAGCTGTTCATCTATAGCTTTCTTCCTAGTCTCACAGAATGTCCACAGAGAACAAGAGTATAGGCAATGCTTTCAGCAGTTTTCTCGTAGGTGGCTCAGCAAAAGATCTTGTTTCTGGTAGAGCAGGTGCCCTGAGAGATCCCCTAATTGAACTCTCTCATTTCAGAAATGGGAATCTGGAGCCCAGAGAGATGACATGATTCTCTGCAGGTTATCTAACTAGAGAAGGTACCAAGCTTGCTTTATTTAAATAACACCTTTACTTCGGAGCCTTGCCGTGTGTTCTCACCCATTTCCATCATGGTTAGGTGGTGGATGAAGGTCAGAAAGTAAAATTCTCACAACTTAGTAAATGAAGACCAAATAGTAAGAATAATGTGGTAGATAGTGCTGGCGACAGTTATCCCTTAATCTGGAAGAGGGGAAGAATTCTCTTTGAATTTTACAGTCCTTTTAGACCACCACATATGTCATTCAGAGTCCTGAAAGGAAACAGGATTCTTCTCAGATGGCTTGAGTGGACTTTACAGAGGTGCGAGCAGAGTTAAGGAAAAATCATCAGAGACTAGCGGTGATGGGGAGCCATTATCTCCCATGATAGCTTTATCGCATTAATGGCCTCAATTAACTTGCCCTATAACATTCTCTGAGTGATAGTTAATTTTATGTGTCAACTTGACTGGGCCATAGTGTACCCAGATATTTGGTCAGACATTATTCTGAGTGTGTCTGTGAGGATGTTTTGGGATAAGATTAACATTTGAATCCATAAACTAAGTAAAGCAGACTGTCCTCCCTAATGTGGGTGGCCCTCATCTAATCAGTTGAAGTCCTAAACTGAACAAAAAGACCGACCCTCCCTTGAGCTTCAGGGAACTCTTCCTGCCAGATTTCTTGAGCTGGAACATTGTTCTTTCCCTGGCTTCTGATTCAAACTGAAATATTGGCTCTTTTGGGGTCTCAAGTCTGCCAGCTTTTGGACTTATACTGATGGATTTCCTGGTTCTCAGACCTTTAGACTGGGACTGGAACTTCACCATTGGCTCTCTTGGGTCTCCAGCTAACATACTGCAGATGCTGGGATTTCTCAGCCTTCATAATCACATGAGCCAATTCTTTATAATAAATGTGTTAAATACATACATATGTATCTCTTATTACTTCTCTGGAGAACCAGACTAATACACTCTGACCCTCTTGCCTCCCTCTCACAAAAACCTGATTACACTGGGCCTGCTCAGATAATCCAAGATAATCTCCCCCAGGATCCTTAATTTCATCACAACTGCAGAGTTCCTTTTGTTATATAAGGTAACATATTCACAGGTCTTGGGAATTAGGACGTGGACATGTAGGGGTGGGGGTGGGGGGCATTGTTCTGTCTACCACAGGCTCTTACTGGTCCAGAGTGGACCATTTCTTTATCTCTAAATGAACTAAAATCTGTAGTTGGAAAGATGAGGTGCTCCGACTGGCCCTCTCTGAGACATATGCTCACCTTTACCTTGAGGGAAGTAAGGAAATAGCCCCAGCCATACCATGTGGACTGAAAGTGGAGACAGTTTGGTTCTCTACAGGAAACTCAGATGCTATTTCCAGATTAAGGGGAACTGAATGCTGGGCAGACAGCAATGAGAGATCCTCTACAACTTCCAATCCCAAGGTGCTCTCAAGACTCCTAGGACTATTGAACGGAGAAAGCTCTGGCTCTGAAGTTAACGTAATCCTGCTTTAAATAGTAGCTTACCACTTCAGAGATGTTTGATCTCGAGTGAGTTATTGAACGTCTTTAAGCCTTAGTTTTCTCCCTGTTAAAAATAGAGATAAAAATATCTCCCCTGATTAGCTATCATGTTGACTGAAGGAAATCAAGTATATAAAGCATCTAGAAAATGAGTGGCCCATAGCTGGCATTCAATAAATCTAAGTTCCTTCTCCTTTCCATTTCTTTTCTATGACACTCTGAATCTAAAATCACTGTGAATCCACAAAGTGGATTTATAGAACACAATTCCTGGGAGCTCTGTTGAACTGAGGTCATGGTGATTTCCCACCTGGCTCATAATGTGACAATTTGTAGATGCTGACTTCTAGTAGATGGATTTGAAAAACCAAAATTAAAATGCAAAGAGTTCATACTTCAAATTTCTGACTGACCAGAACGGATTAAAGGTAGCAGTTGGCACCACTAGCTTCTAGAATATGAGAATAATTTAGGAGAAGAGAATATGAAGAGCAAAATGAACAGTCTAAGAGAACAAAATGAACTTGTCTAAGACAGTTTCAATACAAGGCTTTCTGAGAGCAGGCACAGCATTCTGTGATCCCTGAAAGAAAGGGAAAGGATCTCTTCCCATCCTACAGGGCCAATATTATCAAAGTCTATTACTTAAATCCTGGGAATAAATGGCCTGGCCACCTTCCAACAGGGCTGATAATGAAGAGTTAATTAGTATGTAAGTGTTCTGTAAATATACAGCACTCTGCAAAGGTTAAGTAATAATATTAAGGAAGAACCTACTTAAATTTTTTGCTACTTTTCATCAGTGTTTATGCATAATTGTAATTAAAACATTGGAAAGGAGTAAGAGTTAATAGCCAAAGCAGACTTGGCATGTTGATAAAAAATGTGGGAAAGGAAAGCAATGTATAATGTAATAAACATATGGAGGTAGGGACTGAATATTATTTATCTTTGGACTTTGAAAGAGCTGGCAGAAGGAGTTACTGGGCTATGATTATTCATTTCTGACAAGTGATCAAGAACAGGTAAGAATCTACACATTTCTAAGTAAGACTCAAGCACTCACCAGGCCTCATTTCCTGGGTCCATCTGACCTGGAAAGCAGGGCAAGATCAGGATGGTCAGTACTTGCTTAGAAGATGGCCTTGGAACTTGATGGTGTTGCAGTATTTGGGGACCCTGTGATGTAAAAGAAAAAGCCCATGTCTAAGAGTCAGGATTCTAGCAAGTCTTGGCTCAAACAGTAACTGCAATCTTGAAAGAGAAACATTGCTCTCTGAACTTGCTCCTCATCTGGGAAACCAGGTGGTTAAGATTAAAGGATCTGAAATGGCCCTTCTAATACAAGCATCCCATAATCCTAAGAGAAAAGTGGTTCATGAGAAACTACCTATTCACCATCTATGTCTCAACTCAAATGTTGCCTCCGCATGGTTTCACCACTTGGAATTCTTTGGCTAAACTCCCATAGCAAGTTGTGTCTTCTATGAGGGGATCAATCATATTTCACTTTTCAATAGGGCTATTTTAGTATTTCTTATTTCTCCAGCAAAATTAGCTATTCTTTTGGCACAGGAAACCTGACTGATACATATTTGAACTACAGTCCATAGTACAATGTCCAGCACATAATAAATGTTTAGTAAGCATTACAGGAAACTGAGTAGGACGTTACCTGTTGTCTCAGAACTGACAACCAGTTCCCAAAGCTGGAGACAAATAAACTCCAAGTACCAAACATTCTGCTATCCTTGATTGAAAATGAGTGTCAGCCCTCCTTCAGGCAATGAGTAGAAGACCATGAAAAGAGAAGAGAAACAAGGGAGAAAAAAACGATTAAAGTTAGGAATTGGCATCATGGGGATTGTGACAATGGTCCCCTGCCTTGAAAACAAGTGGATGCAAACAAAACCAAACAAATCTTGCAAACAAGAAGATGGATAACTGCTAGAAAGAGCAAGTTTTCATTTCCCTTAGAGCTATTGTTAGGATTTGGGCACCCGTGTGGCTCTGTTGGTTAAGCATCCAACTCTTGATTTTGGCTCAGGTCATGATCTCAGGGTCATGGATCGAGCCCCATGTTGGGCTCCCCACTGGGCATGGAGCCTGCTTAGGATTTTCTCTCTGTCCCTCCCCCACCATCTCTCTCTCTCAAACAAAAAAAGAATTATTGTTAGGATTAAATTGTTGATCGCCTCCACAACCATCTCAATTTCTCTATTTGAACAATGAGAGAAAAGACTGGAGAGATATCAAATCCATGATGTGACATGACAAATGTGTGTTTCCTTTGAGCCAAGTAGACACCAATGAAGGTTGCCAAGCTTGAGCCAAACTATAAAGACAATCACATACAATGCACAGAGTATCACTTATGATTACTGATTTCTTGTTCCTTACTCATCTTTAACACAAGAATTGTGAATTCTAACTTCTCCACTAAAGCAGTTGTGATCCAGGAGCTACTAAGATATTGGAAAGATCATTTTTAAAATGTACAGCACTTTGGTAGAAATACATTAGTAGTTTTCCTCTTCTACTCCTAGATATCTTACAAAAGTAACATAGGAAAAAAATATAAAATTAATTTCAGCAAAACTACAAGTCTGTGGATTCCAAAAGCCTTGCAGGAAAAAGAAGTTCAGAGAGTGGTGAGCTGGCCAAGTGAAGACAGAAATCAGAACATACAATAGAAACACTCCCTAGGGCACTGGGGTGGCTCAGTTGGTTAAGTATCTGCTTTAGGCTCAGGTCAGGGTCCCAGGGTCCTGGGATCCCACACGCCACCCCCCCCCCCCACACACACACACTCCCTGCTCAGCGGGAAGCCTGCTTCTCCTTCTCTTTCTGCTAGCCTCTTTGCCTACTTGTGCACTCTCTCTCTCTTTCTGTCAAATAAATAAATAAAATAGAAAGAAAGAAGAAAGAAAGAAAGAAAGAAAGAAAGAAAGAAAGAAAGAAAGAAAGAAAGAAAGAAAGGAAGGGAAAGAAAGGTGCTCCCTGAAGATGAAGTCCTCAATCAGTGGATGTTTGCAGCATCCACTTTCAGAACTGAAGTGAGCAGGGCTGGTGGCAAAAATCCTCACCCTGCCACCCCAACCCCACCATATTGAGAAAAGACAGCCTGTCTCTGCAGCACCAAAAAAGAAATTTTTGGTGTGTGATATTGGAAAGTTCCTTCCTTAAGGAAACTTCCTCCAATTTCTCCAACAATGAGTAATAAAAAGGGATGGGTTAAACATTGAAACTATATATATATATATATATGGAGAGACAGAGAGGGCAGTGCTGGGATTTAGCGGAAGGGGACCATGTAAGCTAAATATCCTTCATGATGTAAAGATACCTCACAATGAATTGTCCCCATCAAAATACCAATAAACACTAACCTAATTCATCATATTAATACAGGGAAAGACCAGTTTTGCCCAAGACTATAGCGGGATTTTTAAATCAGATATTTGCAAAAGATTTAAGCAATGCATTAAAAAAGAATAGAGTATAAACAAATAGTTTCTTTCTGAAATTCAGAGTTTATCTCAGAAAATCTATCAACACAATCATATTATCAAATGAAACAAAAATCAAAGAAAAAAGACAAGACACTTAATAAAAATCCATCATCTGCTTTAATAGAATTCTAAATAAAACAAGAATAGACTTAAACACTTAAACTTATTAAACATTTTTACCCAAACCCAACATCATATTATTTTAAGTTATGAATCACCAAAAGATATTGATTAAAAACAGGAACAAGACAGCAAAGCCAGTGTCAGCATTATTATTCAATAGGATTCTGGAAATTCTTATGAGAACAGTAAGACAATAAAATGAACGTAATAACATATAAATAAACATATAAATGCTTATAAATTTTTATAATGTTTATAATAAGATTATATCTGGATTGAAGGTCATTTTACAAAACTCAGTAGCTTTGCTCTATTCCAGTTAAAAGAATTAGAAAAGGAAATGAGAAAATACTACATTTGTGATATTGACAAGAGCTGTATAAGTGCTGCGGAAGCAAGCACTGATATTGATAAGAACTGAAGAATATTCAGGATAATTTATTAAAAGAAAGGCATGGACTGCCACAGAGATAATGTAAGAGCTTATTAAAGAATAGAAAACTTAAGCTGATGAAAACATATACTATGTTCTTGAATAAGATAGCTTATTATGATACAAATATAAATTCCACAGAAACAGAAAGGCTATAAAGAGACGTACATGTCCGACTACAAAAATTTTGAACTTTAAGTGGCCAAAGATACCATAAACAGAATCAACAGAAACATAATAGAGTTGGAAACAATATTTTGGATGACATCTGAGGGTTCGCATATTACTTACTAAGGTACAGACTGTTTTTACACATAGAAAGGAGATATGAAGCAACCCAAAGGGAAAATGGACAAAGGGTGTGGTGAGCAAGTTTGTATCACTGAGAGAAACTCCAAGGGTCAATAAAAGCATGGAAAGAGACTCAAGCTCAGCGGTACTAAGAAAAATGCAAAGTAAATAAATATTATTTATACCCAGCAGACCAGCTAAGAATGAAAGTGAGAAACTCATACTTCTATGCAGCCATTCATTCTGAATTTCCTCCATATCCATTAATGGGGGATAATTCCTGTTATGAACTAAATATTTGTGTCCCCCTAAAATTCATATGTTGAAACCCTCCCTCCCAAGGTGATGGTGTGAGGAGGTGGGGCCTTTGGGAGGTGATTGAGGTTAGACAAGATTTCACTTTTCAGTTGCAACTGAGTGGAGGATGCTGCAGGGATAAGGTGGGGTCTGGGGATAAGGAGGCAGGGCAATGCCTCAGCCAGCATGAGGTTCAGGTCTTTATGGTGGAAGAACCCACAGACACCACTCTCTCTGCCCCCATTTGGAAGGGTCCCCGGGTTTAATTCTGCAAAGCCCTGCCCATTTTCTTTAAAACGTTCAGAAGTCAATTTCCTTCACTTATTTGTACCTCAGTCTCATCTTCCAAAAAATCGTTACAACCCCACTACTGTAAGAGCAGGGAGGGAGGGAGAAAAGGCCAGAAAAGCCACCAGAGAACTTCGTGAGGCTAAAATGGGACAATATATGTGAGAATGTTTTGGTAAACGGCAACTTCTTACACATGTTTTTCCCTCATTTCATTACTGTTGTCAGCTTAGCACAAATATTCTTAAATGATAGCATCCATTGGAACCACCTGGAAGGCTTGCTAACCATAGATACAGACTGCTAGGCCCCACTCCCAGAATTTTGGATTGCGGTTGGTCTGGGGTTTGCATTTCTGAAATTAGAATTTAATGCTGGTATGAGACCACACTCCAAGGACCGTCGGCCTATCAGAAAGGTGCCTAGCTCATGTCAGAGTCATAATTTCCCTCCTCTCAAGCCTTCGCTTGGAAACTAATTTAACCCACGGTATGGATGTCATAGGAGAGAGCCCTAGGGGCAATTACTTGACCCACAAATCTCCCCTCATTTTCAGGAATGGTTACAAGTTACGCAGGGCTGAGATTCTACTGGACATATTCTATGCTATGTAATGGCGATCCTTGGCCAAAATTGATGGACCCATAGGTAGATTATCGATCCATGCAGAGAAAATCATATACTCTCCCAAGAATATAAAACTGGGACCTCTAGTCGTCCTTCCAATTATAACACCCAATTGTAACTTTGGTACCTTCCTAAAACAGGTTATCCCATTATATATATTTTAGTAGAACTATATACCTCTCCTTGCATTTTGAATAGTGGTAATTAGGCTTGTTCTGTGTGATTACTTTACTAATATCTATATTCTTTGCGGAGCTATAAATCCCAGGAGGTTAGGGACTGTTTGTTTTGTTCATTGAATCCCTATTGCCTATCGTGGCATTGAGCATATAGTAGGTACTCAATTCATATTTATTTAATGATAGGAGGGAAGGAGGGAAAGGAAAGGAAAGGAAAGGAAAGGAAAGGAAAGGAAAGGAAAGGAAAGGAAAGGAAAGGAAAGGAAAGGAAAGGAAAGGGAAGGGAAGGGAAGGGAAGGGAAGGGAAGGGAAGCTGTTTTTTTGTTAACAGTGACATTTTAGAGAGAAGTTCCTGGTTCTCATGTTGCTGAGATTCCTTCCTTTTCTGACTCTTGGCGGGTCAACTCTTTCTTCTTGAGATTTCCAACATCTTTTAATATTTTTCCCTGGCAACTTAAATTGAATAGAGACAGTTTATATTGCTTCTTAACAAAATAATTCAGTGTTTCTTATACTTTAGAGCACATGAATGCTTGCAGATTTGGTGAAGATACAGATTCTGATCCAATAGGCCTTTGGGGAGTGGGAGAGTGGAGCCCCACCCTCCTAACAAGTCCCCAGGTGATTCTATTACTACTCACTCATGGACCACATTTTGAGTAGCAAGATCTGGTTTGTACGCCATGATCCAGCAGGATGGTAGTTTAAAGAATTTGGTCTGGAGTATAGAAGAGTCACTGTCACTTGATTCATGGGGAAAGGAGTGAATTATTCCCACGTACTCTGCCTTCCCTGCTAAGACTTGATTCAGTCCATTTGACTTCAAGTCTTCATCCTCTAGCTACTGAGCCCTGTCGGCACACCTATGCTCATTGTCAGATTTGACTCTCTGCCTCCTAACCTGATACTAATTTTAAATCTCACATCACCTGGGCAGTTCACGGAAATGTGTGAATATTTACTGCCAGCGTTTAATTGCCTGAGACATTAAAATAACTATCAAAATGCCAAGCCTGGCAGATACAGCCTATTGTCTGTAAATGGCATTTTCACCAGTTACTTTAAAGGGCTGAGCAGTTATAGCATCCCCTGAGCACTCGCTGACCTATTATTTTGGAAAATATCAACTCCTCTCAAGATAGAAACACGTTCTGCGGATTATCAATGCCTCTCCCTGGAAAAAGTAATTACAGTTCTTTACTTTTGGGTAGGTCTTTGAACCTTACAAAATTACCGATCTATGTTATTTCATGCTATCATCTCATGTCTTAAAATTAGTTATCGTTCCCATTCTATATAAGGAAAACCATGATTGTTTGAATTATTTGTCAAATATTTAATCTCTTAGTATATTCTCTCATCCTTAATGATGTTAGGGTTGGTCATGTGAGGTTTTTTGGCCAATGGAATAGTGTCTGTGATGCAGCAAAGGCATGAATCAAGATTGTGATGTTGGGTATACCTTCCCCTGTCTCTCCCACTGTCAGGTGAAGAGATTCTCCTCAAACAGCTGCTATGCCTTCAGTCTAGGCCCCAGAATTGACCCAAGCAGAGAAATTCTGAGTCTCCTAATCCACGGCGAAGAGACAAGCCCAGCTCACCAGTTGAGGCAGAGCCACTCAACTAAGCCTGGCCTAGATCAGCCAATCTGCAGTGGGCCTACAGACTCTAAACATGAAAAGAAATGTCTGTGTTGTAACTGAGTTCTGTTACAAAGCATTGTTATAGATTCAATAGCTGACTGATACGGAACCTGAAGTTCAAAAACATTAGAAAATGTTCCCAACGTTATACAACTGGTAACTATTTATGGTGAGATTCACAACTAGATCTGTCACACTCTAAATAGATTACTTCCCCTACTGTATAACTCAATGGGGCATAAATAAGAAAAAAATGTCCTTTATGCACTAATTCTTTCAAGGTCCTTTAGAGGCACTTCCTCTATAGCCCCATGTCTAGTGGGATGGTTTTGCAGAGACAGAACGAAGAAATATATCTTTCTCTTCTGGTTCTCTATGTGAGAGCAGATTCTAGATGAGACAGAGTCCTCTCCTTCCTGGCAGACTTGAAACCATAACTCTGTAGGTCTAGAGATTAAGAAGGGAACACCTCACTGGGATTAAGAGCACAAACTTTGGAATCAGATGGACTTAGGTTTCAATCTTGATTCAGCATCACCTATATGGAATTTGAATACATATTTAATATTCCTAAACTTTAGTTTCCTAAAGCATAAATTATGTACAGTAATATGGATCTTCGAAGATTGTCCCGAAGATAAATGGGACGATATAAAAATAGGGTCTGACACTTAATAGTAAAAAAACATGGGTCTCATGGAGTTATGCTGTCTAGGTTTATATGCTTGATATTTCACTTAATGTGTGAGCTTAGGTAAATTCATAAACTCTCTGTTCTTTAGTTGTTTCTTTTTTATAAAATGAGAACAAGATTGTACTTATCTCATAAGGTTATTTCATATATTAAATACAATAATAAAGGGTCTAACATACAGTATGTACTCAATACATATTCGCTCTTATTTTTCTTAATAAGTACAAAATAAATCATAGTGTCATGAAAAGTTTTGCTATGATTACCCCACTCTACGATGCTATAGAGGGTTGGAAAATTCTAGTAAATCCCAAATCTCTTTGCAGGGAGATTCTTTTGGGTATAAATCCAGTGCTGAGGATGAAAAGGATATTTCCGAAGAACAAGTTACAAAAGCATAGACTCTCAAAACTAGAACCTTGATCAAATGTTATGTGGACAGTTTTATTTTACGGAGTGATACAGTTCAGCAAAAGACCCCATACACCTGTTGCCAGAGGAAAAAGGGTGGAGTGGGTGTGTGGTTCAGGGAGACTCAAAGGCTTTCAAGGGCCAGACAGGTAACATAAATGCACATGGAATAAGGCAATGGTGAATCCTGAGTACTGGTAAAAATGTAAAAATGAAGCCCTGCTTTAAGAAATTTAGTTTCCAAATTTTTAACACATTATGTTGATAAAAGAAGACATGACTACAGGCTACATTCAGTTATGGGTTACCAGCTAAGATGTCTCTTCTGGTGGCAGGGAGAGGAAATGTGTTTTATCACCCCTACTGATAGAAGAGGGTAGTGAGACATTTCTGTGTCTATTGATGCTCTGGGGATGTCAGATGTCCTTAAGCATCTATTTGTATGGGCTCATTTCTACCTGGAAGAGACCATTCCGAAGGAGGTTTGTGGACTGGTAACCAGGGATGGATCTTGCAAAGGAGAGATGAGCTTGCTGTTTATCCCCCCTGCGCAGGAGCCCTCTGCAGAGCTGGGTAGGCTGTGTACTACACAACCCAACAGGTTCCATTCACATCATCCCCTATGGGAGTGGCACCTCCTAGGACTGTCCGTTAAATCTTATGTATGTGTAGTGGCCCGGCAGAGACCATAGATTTATGTATGAGCCTTGTATAGAGATGGCTGATTTCTGAGATGCTCCGTGACCCAAGCAGCACTATGTGAGGTTCTATCTAAAAGTGTATAACACAGACAGACATGTCTTCCCTTACCACAGTAGAACAGACAGCAGGTGACTCTAACTGGAGGCAGTTCCATCCCTCTGGGGAAGCATATCAGATGAGGAAAGGAGTGTGTCAGTTTGTAAAACTATATCCCAAAATGAGTTGACTATTTGATCATTTTGCATCCATTTGAGCAACTTTGATGGGAGGTGAGATATTATTTTTATCCATGTATTAAAACTTGAGCCCTGTCATGTCCTATCAGTCATGACATTCCGAGTGTTCCTGGCTCTGCTGTAGATGACAGATTCCAGCGAATGCCTGGGGGTGCAGACTAGTTCTGGAATGTATAGCAGCCTTCCCCAGAGGGCTCTGAGAAAACCATACTTCTCAGGGCCTGAACAAAAAGGGCAAGAACTAGGAGAATTTGAATTTGACTGTCACTGCTTTTTTCCTCTTGTGCACCCACAGGCTGAAAAGTTCTGCGGAGGTAAGGAGCCGTGGCCCAGATTTTGAAGAAATGCCAATGAATATTATAAGCATTACTGTAAGTTATTTATTAATTTTAAGGAAAAATATAGACATTACCAATATATGCATACATACATATATGTACATATAGTTTTTCTTAAGAACCCTTCAAACTGCATACTGTTACCTGCATTTTAAAAATGAGAAAACAGACTAAGAAAGTAAAGCAACTTGCCCAGAATTACCCAGGAGGTAGTCAAACCCAAGCCTGACTGACTCCAAAGCCTGCTAAGAAATATTAAGTGATTTGCTTCGGGGATCTTTGGACCTGCTGTGTAGACCATATTGACCATAATGTGAGCACCACAAATTGGACTGCAGAGAAGAGAGAGCTTGTTGCTCCTTCATTGTCTCCTCTGCTATCCATGCTGAAATTATCCAGACCTTGCTCAGCCTTCTGGTTCACTGCCTGCATGCCCTGCGTTTCTGTAACATTTCCATTAAATTTCAGATTGCATCTGTCTCAAGTCTCTTGGTCTTTGGAGAACTCTGAGTCTCACTGGCCCACTGAAGTGATCCTCGGGCTGTCTCACCCATATTTCCCTTCATCAGATAACCAAGTTTTTGCATCTGAATCCAAATTTGAGATTATTATAAGTAGGAAGCCTTATGCCCTGACTTTACAAATACAAAACATAGACTCACATTTATAAATACACACCCTTGTGAGGAGGATTTTACCATTCACACATAAGAAGGCCAGAAATACTTTGTCTCTTTTCAACTGAGAAGAGACTCTGTTTTCCTTTTAACCGTGCGTTCCTGCTTTGTCTCATTGTTTTGAGCTTCTTTAAAAACAAAACAAAACAAACTTTATTAAGGTAAATTGGTATACAAAAAAATGCACATTTTTCATGTATACAACTTGATGTTAATGTATATTTGATTTAATGTACACAGTTTGAACATCTACATATACTCACCCATGAAACCATTACCATGATCAAGGTAATGGGCATAACCATTGCCTCCAAAAGTCTCCTTATGTCCCTTTGGGTTTTGTTTTGTGTGGTAAAGAGGGGGGCCTTAAGAAAACTTCCAGAGAACTACTCTCTTAAATTTGTAAGTACACAGCATAGTATTAACCTCAGACACTATGCTGTACAGTGGATCTCTAGAACTTACCATCATGTATAACTGCAACTGTCTGAGCACCAAACAACTCCCCATATGTCAGCCTTTGCAGACCTCCCATTTGCTCCAGATTGTTTGAGGGATACCCTCAGAGTCTACTACGGAGCTAAGGAACTGTTCGTTGAGAAAGAAATTTCACAGGGCAAGTTTACTCTTCCTCAGGCCTCCCTAATCCCCAGAAATAGAAAATATATGCAGGATAATCATGTAAGGTTAAAATGCGTTATCAAGAACTTATTGTATGTCAAGGGGAAAAAAAAAAGGTTTGGCTATAAACATCTTTCCAGGAAGAAAAAATTATGTGAGAGAAACAGAAGGTTTTGTAGGGACTCTCTTGTGCTATGTCATCAGCAGAGCAAGAAGCCAGGGGAAGAGGTGTACGCGGAGATTATTCTTACGCCCTTTGGTTCTTACTAACTGGTCGACATAGTGCAGAGGACCACGTTTCAGGTCAAGGGCCCCCGATGAAGGTTTTAGCACCCCAGAGAGCTGAATAACTGAGAAATATTCCACCTCGTGGTGGATGCATATCTAATCACAGGAAGGAATCTGTTAAAATATTAACTAATTAGTGAATTTATGCATCTGTTTTGCACATCTCCACCCAGCAGCTAAAAATCCTCTTGGACTAGAGCCCTTAGCCACATTCTGCTTACGTGGCAATTTCCAATGTTTTAAAAGGAATCTTTCAGTGAATACTAATATTCTCATCAGAAACCACCCAGAGGCCAGCAAAACTTTGACAAGAAAAAATTTACTTTGAAATGGGCCAAATATTCAGGATCTCATTCATCATGGGATTTGCTGAGGCTATTGACAAGTCTCAGAAGATGCTATGAGGGACGTTTCCAGGAATAAGGTTTCATCTTTTCATTTTACTGTCTCGAGTCCTCTGGAGGGACCCAGATATGGGGTCTGATGTGAAGGAGCTCACATTATCTCTGAAAAAGGAAAACGCCGTTACGCTGAATATGAGGTTACCGAGCATTTCACTTAATTCAGCCTTTAGTGAAATCTTTCCATGGAATGAATGGAGACTGCATACTGTTCACACCTAATGGATGTAGAAAGAAAGCATGCCACGAGGGTGGTAAAGACTGGAAATGGTCTCGTGGGAGTTGGATATCACAATTGTGAGGGACTCTGGTGTCTTTCTTGTCAATGGGATTCTAGAACTGGCTTCAGGATGATAAAATGGAGAAAACCCTCGACTCGGAGTGTATGAACCCAATCTCTAATCTCGGCTCTGCTTTGCACCAACTATGGGACTTTGGGCAAGTCATTCTACCTCTCTCTGAGCCTGAACTTTCTTCTCTATAAAGAGTTCAGAGTTGTCCGATATGATAGCACTTAGCTATGAAATTAAATTCACTTCCTCAGTAACACCAAATTTAAAGTGCCATACGTGGCTAGTGGCTACCATATTGATAGCACAGATTACAAACCATCACATCATCACAGAAAGTTCCTTTGTACAGTGCTGGTAGAGATGATGTGTGTGGTCTTTTCTAACTCAAAACTTCTGAAACTGTGTCCACATACCATCTGTGTAAATCAGGATTATAAGGCATGGACTTCTGGCCCTAGAACAGTAACCCTTGTCTGCTAAACATGATAATGAAGGTGGCATTTGTAACAGAGTGGGGAGGTGTTGGCTGGGATCAGCGTTCACCCACTAAGCAGATGTAGCAAGGAACACAGTGGAAAACCCCACTAAAGAGGAATGAACAAGAGCTGGTTGGCCAAATGGCACTTCTGGGTTCCCATTCCCAAACCTCCCACTTGGTCAAACCTCAGAAAGGGGCAGAAATCTTAGACCCAATCCTCAGAGAACAGGGGCTTTCACTGAATACTCACCAATGACAAGCTGACACAAAATAATTCACCATTTAGGACCTGGTTAACACTCCAAGAGCTAAATTCCAAAAGAATCTGCCACCAGAGAAACTAGCATCATAGATTCATTCAACCTCACAGTAAACCAAGAAGAAAAGGCAACTCAGCACTATCTCTCTGGACCTCAAGAATGTGGCACTCACTTAACCAAATCAAGATACTTCTCCGGCCTCGAGCTCCTATTCTTTGGCCACTTAGCTCCTCTTCATTTCTTGGACACAGCTCTTGGTCGCTACTAGGGTTGTCGGGTTTTTAATTTTTGAGTCAAAGAGAGCTCTGACCATAAAAAAGGGGCCCTGTTGGAAAGATATGGGGATCCAGGCCAAATGGAAACAATCCCTGCACATTTTTCATTCTAATGCAGTGCAGCTAAATCCAGAGCTGGCCTCGGGGTCTTGAGGGCTGGGCCCATGGAAAATCCACTACAGCACCCATCCACTGAAGTTTACGTTCTGTACTCAACCTACGTCAGCCCTTGCACTTCTTGCTCTAGGAAAGTAAAACTGGTCATGAATGCTTTTCTAGCACTGATTATACCCCTGCATACTTCCAAATGCTCTAGATAGATTTGCTCATTTAATCCTCCCAGTAAACGTATGAGGCAGGTACTATTTTTGTCCCCATTTGACAGTGTGAAACTGAGGCACGAGAGTTTAATGATTTCACAAGGTCACACAAGTAGGAATTGATAAACACAGATTCTGCACTCAGGTACTCTAGTTTTATGGTTTCCATATTTAACCACGAGTCTACATAGCCTTTCCAAATAAAATAGATTTCCCAGAAAGCCAGCTTGTAAATAGCAGGACTTTTGTAAGAGGCAGTTTCAAGGTTAACATGTTAGGAAAGGAGACAGAAAGAGCAGAGTAAGTATAATAGGAGCCGGGGTGGGGGGAGATGGGGGCCCCAGGGAGGACGGTGGATCCTGCTGAAACCAAATAGTGACAACCATCAGGCAAATCAAAACCCAAAGCACATCCTTACAACAGAGGCTCTTAGCTGGTACAGTTAATTAACTGGCCTTTTTCCTTTTTTTTTTTTTTCCTCATTGGAAAGTGCAACTAACAGTGAAGCAGGTGGAAGGAAGGACATCGTAAGGGGAATGGAGACGTAAAAAAGACATTCACAGACCTGTACCCCGGAAGCAAATAATACATTATATGTTAATAAAAAAATAAAAAATAAATTAAAAAAAAACAAATGAACAAAAGGAAAAAAAAGAGAGACACCAAAAAACAGACTCTGAACTATAGAGAACAGATGATCACCAGAGGGAAGGAGGGTGGGGGATGGGTAAAAGAGGTGAAGGGGATTAACAGGACACTTATCTTGATGGCCAATGAGTATTATATGGAATTGTTGAATCACTCTATCGTGCACCTGAAACTAATATAACACTGTATGTTAACTATACTGGAAATAAAATAAAATAATTTTTTAAATAAAAAAATTAAAAAAGAGAGATATAGAAAACGAGAAGTTGAGAATATGAGTTTGAAACATACGGGAGGAGCCCGCTTGAGACAGGGCTTGAGCTCGTGTTGTTTGTCATCCTTTAAGAGCATTAACTCTACCAAGGGATGCAGCGGGACGGAAGGCGCTTCTGCCTGCAGTCTAGGTAGTCTAGCCCCCGTGGACAGGCTGGAGAATTTCCTACATTGGCAACCTGTGTTAGACTGTCCCAGACACAGCTATCGGAGAAGGCTGAGAGGTTAATGCCCAGCCATATGTGTACTATGATCCATCAATAAAATCACCCTCACCTATGAAGCATAATAAGCAATCATTTAATGTTTTCCCCAAGACACCAAGGGACATGACAAGTAACAACCTAAAAAACTAGTTTATCTGAGTGCTATGTGCCAACTTCTTTCATATTCACTTTGCATTGATCTGCAGTGGTAAACGCTGTCAAGTTTGTTTCAGAGACTGAGACCTGCTCTAAGAAGGTTTTATCACGGTGTCTAGTGCTCCCATCTCCAACATCCCCATTTCCAACACACATGCGCACACGTGTGCACGCCCCTCAACCTGGATTCCAGTAGCAAGATCTCTAAGCGTTGAGTTCTCCATTTTCCAGGCTCTACTATTTCTGTTCATTTCCTTTGGTGCCTCCATGGCCCCATCCCATCCCCTAATGATGAGCTCCTCTCCGGAGGCAGAGTCATACATTTTAGATTCAGCCATTAACAGATTTGTATCTGGTTTGGGTCACTTGGTAGCTGTGTTAATATGGAAAATTAAAAAAATTTCTTATCCCCTGGGAGCCTCATTTTCCTCATCCATGAAATAAAACTGATGTTTCCTGCTTCACGGGGTTGTTGGGTGCAAATAAAATGTCTGGTCCCTAATAGATGTTTAAGCAATCAGTTCCTCTTGCCTATTTCTTCCTTTCTTAGCTTCAGGGGCTACACAATGATAGATATTAATAAGTGCTTATTGAATGTTTGTATGAATAAAAGAAGGTGTATCTTAGTGTATAGCAATGGCTCTGAGCTTGACTGCAAAGCATCCTGGGTACACTAGCTAACTAGATTCTGATGCCTTACTCTCTTGAGTCTTTTTCTCTGTGTTTTTCCAGAGGGTGCATCCCAATGCCTTCTGTTCATGTCATTATAAGGACATATCTGACTCTAGAGATGTGTGGAATCCCTATGAGCTAAACAGGTAGCCCAAAGGATAAAAGTAATTCAGAACAGAACCAAGCAGTTGAATTCAATCACATGGTAAGATAGCATGGGTTGCATATTCCCTCGAAAAGGCAAAACAATAAGATATTCATAGGATTCACACTCAGGCTGGGGGGCAATCTGCCTTGAATATGTTGTAGAGTCTCTCCCACGGTGATCATAAAAAGCTTGTGAGTAAATTTTAATCAAAGTCCTAGACAGTGTCCCTAATTCTTATGTAACCTTCACTAGTTGAGAAGGTAACCTCAAAATCATTTAAATATTATAACTCTTGTTAGTGAATAAGAATCTTTTAACCTTGAGAAAATTTTCATATGCTTAAGAGAATTATGGTACTAATTTTTGTATTAAATATGTACTTGATATTTTCAGAGACCGTAGTATTTGAAAGCATTTCCCTTTGAGAAAACATATCAGCTTTATGATTCCAGTGTGGAATGTGTAGCTGAGTAATTGATTTAGATGTGTCATTTGAGTTTGAAATTTTACTATACATATATACAATATGGAACTATTTAATACAAATTTAAAATTTCTATTTTTATGAGTCTAATTTCTAGATTTGAAAAAGAGATTTAGGTGTTCAAAAAGATTTCTTTTTGCATGTTGGTTATTTGAAGTTCTTAAAAAATAATGTACTACATTTATAAACAATTTAAAATATTCAAAAGAGTTTAAAACTTTGTTTGAAATAGGACAGAATATTAGTTGAAGTCCCTTTAAATCCGTTAGATTTTGCTAAATTTAAGTACATAAAAGATTTTAAAGTAGAACTTAATATAAGAAAAAATAGAAAATTGGATTAATTTTAATTAATATCAATAATTTAATTATTTATTATTTAAATCTAACTTTATTAATAAATAAATTTATAACTTTTATTATTTACAAAATAATAAATAAATTAATTAATATGATTTGATTAGCGATTAATTAATTAATTATTAATATTAAAATTTAAATAACATCTGGATAATCTTTTCCGTTAATTAACACTTCCCCAGGGAGCCCCAGATCTGGTCTTGGTTCCTCATATGTAGTTTTTTCATCCTTCTTTTGGTGACTTTCCCCGGAATGGATTCAGTAGTTAGATGGCAGCCACATAAGGAGTCAAATCATAGGGCTCAAAACGAGCATGGAGTACATAAGGAAAATTACTCCAGGTAATTTAGGTTTCCACACACAATATTGTCTACAATGGACCAAGAGTAAATATAATCTCCCTCAGGAGTATACAATG
>CM052898.1:65786846-65819017 GCA_028534135.1 Potos flavus | reverse complement strand
CACTTAGGGTAGCTGTCATTCTAGATTCTTCAACTATACCTAGATCAAATTTCCAAAAGCTTCTAGAGCATTAGCAATTTTCAGTGGACATTTGTACTTAAATGGTACGTTGTTATGTCTAAATCCAGTGGAAAGAAACATTTTGAAATGAGAGTAGCAAGGAAAACGTGAAAGTAGAAAGGCAAGAATAAGAGAACTGAATAGGCATTCTGATATTAATGGGTCATATCAGGCCACTTCCGCCAAACTGAGATTGCTCTAGAGAGAGTTTTAAAAATCAGCTAAGGCTAAGTTAGACCATGCAACTATGCCAAAAGATTATGAGGCTCTAAAGACTCGTATTAGAAGTGGTGGAGATGCTCAGATCCTGGGAGACAAACCAAGTTTAGTTTGGGTGAGCCTGGCCTTTTGCCTTGAAAAACTACCATACAATACAACACCGCCCAGTAAGAATTAACAGATTACTAATGTGTTAATAAAATAGATTATTCTCAATATGTTGAGCTAAAGAAGCTAGACCTCAAGAGCGTACTATATATTTCCACTTGATAAATATTCAAGAACAGACAAAACTCATCTTTGGTGGTAGAAATTATAAGCATGCTTTGGTAGAAGACAGTGAGTGTGGTGATAGAAATATTTTACATCATTATGTGAGGGATGGTTACATGGGTGTTTACATTGGTAAAAATTCATTGAGCTTTACACTCAAAGTTGTGCAATTTCACTATACCTCTGTTTCATTAAGGCATTTGAGCATAAAGCACACACATAACGAGAAACTACCATATACCCATCATAGACGCTGTGCAGCTAAATTGAAAATAATGCAAACTACCTGGTGTTGGCAGGAATGTGAAGCAGCTGCAACTGCCCTGCTGTAGAATATAAATTTGTAGACCAATGTTGGGGAAGATGTTTGGCAGTTCCTCTAAAACGAAATATGCACCTATGTTATGATCCAGTGAATCCACTCCTAGGTTTATACAGCCAGCAGAAATGCTTACTGAAGTATACCACTCATACGTACATGACTTTTTTCCCCCCATATTTTTGCAATGGCCCCAGTTGGAAACGGCTCAAATAACCATCAAATGTAGACTGGGTAAAGAAATTCTGGGCCAGCAACACGATGGAAGACTACACAGCAATGAGAATAAATCCTAATTTTATGCAACAAAATGAGCGCCCTGCACTCATATAAAGTTGAGCAAAATGAGTTAGACAGAGAAGAGCACCTACTGGATGGTTCCATTAATATGAAGTTACAAAGTAACAAAATGGACGAAATTAACTTATGATGTTAACAAATGAAAAGGGATTCCAGGCTGGCTCAGTTGGTAGAACATGAGACTCTTGATTTTGGCGTTGTGAGTTTGAGCCCACGTGGACATAGAGCTTACTTACAAAAAAATTAAGATAGTTGCTACACCTAGGGGAATTATGACAGAAAGAAGTGGTGTGTGTGGGGGGGGCACTTCCAGGGTGCTGATCATATTCTTTCTTGATCTGGGTTCTGGTGACACAAATGTATTCAGTTGGTGAAAATTCGTGGAGCTGTACAATTATTATAGTTATTCCTTCTTATACGTGGTTCATGCATATATGTTTTGGTTATTTAAAAAGTAAAAGTGTCTGATTGATTGTATTTCTTCTCATCTGTAGGGGCCAAGATGAGGCTGCCCCAAAATGTGACCCTTTGCATGTTGATTATTTTAAATAAGAGTTACATAAGAGATAGCCTATACAAGGACATTCAGACCCTCCTCTGTCCCCCTTCAAGCAGGAAATAAATCTCCATATGAAAGGCATCCTCCCTGTACCAGGATAGAGAGACATCCTTATCACCAGGGATAGGAAATTTAGAGCTAAGAAGGCTATAGAAACAAACCTTGTTACTTTACTAGTTGACCACCCCAGACCAAATACTGTTTAGAATTCCATACTAATTGAAGCTCCCAAAGTTATTTTCCTTGTCCTGTCAATTCCTCACCTACTTACTGTCTTAAACATAAAAACTGCCTGCCTTGATCATCTCTTTAAGTCTCAATTTCATTATCGGGCCTCCATGTGCATGTAATTAAACTTTGATTTTTTTCCTCCTTGTTAACCTGTCTCATGTAAATTTAATTCTTAGTCCAGCTAGAAGACCTTGCAAGACAGAGGAAGAATTTTTCCTTTCTTTCACATCCTTGCTCTGTTAGTCTGCCTGCCTTTCACTTTGGACATGCAACCACCTTTCTGTTTTCCTCGCAATCAAGTTATTTGTCACCTTTTCATTTTTGGTTCTTCTCTCAAGTGCCTTAGCTCTGATGACATTCTACTATTTCTTACACTCTCCAGACATGACTCAACCATGTTGCAGCTAAGAAATTTCTTTAATCAGCCATCTGGACATCTCGATGCCTTATAACCAACCCAGTGTCCGGCTCATAACATGCTCTCAATATTTATTTATTAAATAAATACATAAAGAAAGAACATCATCAAATGCTCCCAACAGCTGTTCTCCACTGACCTCTTCTGGATATTTCTACCTTGATTCTAACAAGCCTTGGGTAGTAGATGGAACCTTTATCTTAACTGCTTGACAGCCATCAGAGGCGAAGACTTCACACAAGAGTTTCCAACACCAGCATCTGCTTCCTGAATTGCACAAGGAAAACCAACATGGAAACTTCATGGCAGCTGCTGCTGGGCCATTATCAGGGTCATGGTTAGCGGCATTGCTATGTCACAACTGGGGAGTTTTCAGTGGTGTAAGAGCAGTTATATCAAAAAGAATTCTATGGCTTATCAATTGTTTCATTAATGAATAAGTACAGCTGCAAATAACAGAAGAGACAATCACAGTACTTTACAAAATAAGAGATTATTCGTCTTTATAATATCAAATCTACAATTAGGTGATTCAGGGCCAGTGCAATGGCTCAATGATCCAAGCTCTTCTGGCATTCTGTTTCGCCATCTTAGGGTATTCCCCAATGCCTGTAGCCTCATGATTGCAGGGTGGCTGCTCCAGCCTCGTCTTTGTGTCTCAGAGAGAAAACCAATGGAAAGAACAGAAAGAGAAAGAAATGACACCAAAACATTTCCACTTACTTTTCACTAAGTCATGTGATTACTATGGAATCCAAGCTTCAAGGAACCAAGAAAAAAAAAGAATCTCTACAGTAAGCACTGGTCAGAGAGACAGTAGAGGGAAATGGACGTTGAGACCACCTCCCCCAAAGTTACTTAGCCAACATTAGAGCAACAGAGAGCATTACTATCACAAATGACTATCTGGTTCACGTAGTAGATTCTTAAGTTGCTATTAGAAATATTATCAATGGAGGCTGCATCATGGGAAAGTCCCGTGACAGAAGGGAATTAAATTTGAATATACATGGATATACATGTAGACTTAGGCATAGCGACCAAGATTGGAAAGAGATACTTAAGAAAAAAATAGTCCCATATTCAGATAGTGGGATTATAGATAATTATTTCTTATAAAGAAATATTTATTTCTTATAAAAAAAAATCATTCTAGGGGCGCCTGGGTGGCTCAGTCTGTTGAGCATCTGACTCTTGGTTTCAACTCAGATCGTAATCTCAGGGTCATGAGATTAAGCCCTGCATCTGGCTCCGGGCTCAGCAGGGAGTCTGCTTGAGATTCTCTCTCTCCCTCTTCCTACGCCCATCCCCCCGCTCATGCTCTCTCTCTCTCTAATAAGTAATATATCTTTTAAAATAAATAAATAAATAAAAACAAATTATTCTAGTCTTCTAGTCTAATGTTGTTTTTACAAACACGAAGGGCTTTAAAATGGTTTTGTATACTTAAAAAACAACAAAAACCATTTTCATAGATAATAAAAGACATTCCTGTTTTGTAAAGCATCATTTTGGTGGGCAAATGGCCCTTAAAAATGATGCTCAACATTCACTGAAAGGCAATGTGGCTTCTCCAGTAACAGTAAGGGGAAACGAGTCTCAGAGAACCTGTGCCACATTATGTCGATCGCATCTACTGATCGCCTGAGTTCTCTAGGACAATTTCTTTGGTCCTTTGTGATTCTGGTTTCTCTGGGAAAATCAACTTCCTGGCAGAACTGTGTAGGAAAGACAGCAAGGATGCAGGCAGAAGATGAGTGGATATGCATGGAAAACAAAGATGCCAGGCTCCACATCCATTAAGAAGGGGTTAGCTAGGGACAGAACAGGGAGAGCAGAGATGTGTGCTAATGGTGCCCAAAAACTAATGACCTGGCAGGTATCGTTTTGGGGGGAAAGGAAGAGATGTTTCCTACGCCAACTCTAATGATGCATGCACTGGCCAGAGTTGACTGTTCAGTTTTAGCCACTGGGTTTTCTACAAGGTGTATGTCTTTCTGGTAGTCATTCCCAGGCTGGCATGATGCTTCTTCAGTGGTGAGTGGAAAATTTCTTCATTGACCAGAAAACGTGTGAAAAATAGTGATTGCTACAGGCTCGATAAAAATCTAATGTGATTGGGGCACCTGGGTGGCTGTCGGTTGATCGTCTGCCTTCAGCTCAGGTCATGACCCCAGGTCGGATCCCTGCTCAGCAGGGAGTCTGTTTCTCCCTCTGCGTCTGCCTGCTGCTCCCCCTGGCTTGTGCTCTCTCTCCTGCTCTCTCTCTCTCTCTCTCAAATAAAGAAATAAGGTCTTTTAAAAAAATTTAATGTGAGTTAAATGGTGACTTTTCTTTTTTTGTGGGAAATGAAACAAGTAAAGAGTTAGAGGGATGGTTCATATTAGTGTTCACAAAAATTCATTAGATATTTAAGAAGGAAATAGGCTTATGGGTATAGAAAAACTGATATGCTTAAGGATGGGGACCTCAATTCATAGTGTCTTCTGTGCTAGCTATATGTGCTTTTTATTTTATTTATTTATTTTTTAAAGATTTCATTTATTTATTTGAGAGCGAGAGCACTAGAGAGAGAGCAAGCATGAGTAGAGGGCAGAGGAAGAGAGAGAAGCAGGCTCCCTGCTGAGCAGGGAGCCCGATGCTGGACTCGATTCCAGGACCCCGGGATCATGACCTGAGCCAAAGGCAGATGCTTAATGGACTGAGCCACCCAGGCGCCCCTAAATGTTCTTTTTAATCCATGGATATAACAGTGATAAATTAACAACGATTTGTAGAAAAGCCAGCTGCACTACAACAGAGACTGGCTGAAGTTGCCCATATTAGCTGCAACTGCTCAGGGGCGTTGAGCTATGTTTCCTGAATCCTTTCGGTCGCTCTCTGCCTTCACTCTACTCATCAAAGCCAGGCTTGGAGCTCTTTAAAGGACTGTCTCACTGTCGTGAGTGAACTCTTCCCACATTCTTCCTTTTTTTAAAGATTTTTTTCTTTTTCTTTTTTTTTTGAAAGAGAGAGAGACAGCAAGAGAGGGAACACAAGCAGGGAGAGAGATTGAGGGAGAAACAGGCTCTCCGCCAAGCAGGGAGCCCGATGCGGGACTCGGTCCCAGGACCCCAGGATCATGACCTGAGCCAAAGGCAGACGCTTAACAACTGAGCCACCCAGGCACCCCCCACATTCTTCTTTTTAATTCCTGTAAATGTGTCTGCTATGCGCGTGTTCACTTTGGTATCACCTTCAGAGAAGTATAAAGCTGCTAGCCAGCAGCCTCCAATTTAAAGTTATTAGTATTCAGATTTATGAGCAGGGTATAAAAGCACTTGCGGAATGAAAGCAACAGAATGAGAGTTCTAGCATGTACCATCATCATCTGTCCCCAGAGGAGAGCACAGTGTTCTGGAGGAGATGCTGATAAGTCAGTACTATATGGGATTTGGAGGCTGCTCCAGGATCCATTTTAACTATGCTTGTATCAGAATTCACCACCTCAAAGCTAAGAATGAAAGGAACTTCATTGGAAAAAAGCAAAGTGTGAGCACAGAGGATTCAGGCAACAAGACAAATAACATACGTGACTAGGTACCCAGAGAAAATTGGGCAAATGCATTTTGTAGAATTTTAGAAGTACAAGACCTTTGAGGATGATGAAGTTCAAACCTTTAATTTCGTGGATGAGGAGAGATTACAAGTTTCGCCCAGGGCCAGTGGCAGTGCCAGAACTAGAGTGCTGGTCAACCAGCTTCCCAGGCCAATTTCCTTCCCGTTGCACCAGGGTCATGTGGAAGGTGGTGCTTTTTAGTGAGAGGCAATTATAAGCATGAAGACTTGCTCATCAGCTTGCCCACAGAACTCCCTACTGCTCTTCCTCCAGGCTTGGGACCTATCTCCCTCAGAAACAGATAGGTCTCTTCTAATTAAATTTCACTGACAAAAACAGGAAGTTATGCCAAGAGTCATAGTTAGCTGATTTGATTCTTTTAGAATATTGCATTAAAATAGTATTTCTCTTGACTACAGAGTTTTTGGCACCCTCTTCAATTTTGCACTGGAGGCAAATATCTCACTGTCTTCACCCTAGTCCTAGCCCCACCCAGACTTAATGCTTCTTGATGAAGAAGTAGTAACTAAACCACCTCCTATCAAATAATCTTCTACCTGGAATCTGGTAAGGTACAGGAACTTAACTAACCACAAAAAATTTAAGTCACCCTCCTCTTGTTTTTCTTGGCAGATTTCCTGCATGAATTATAATGATTTTATTCCCTAAGTTTAATGCTTAAGTTTCTCCAATGATGGTATACTGGCCAGGAAAATAATGCCCATTGACTTTACTTAATATTTTAAAATAGTTGCAAATAAAGTAAAACTAACTTTGATAAGCCACAGGAGGGAGGGTGCGGTTAGCCAGAGAGCAAAGATGGGAGGAGGATTTTCCTTAAACTTCCACGGAAAGGTCCAATTACAGCCGAGAGACACCAGGTGGTAGCAGTAGAAATAGGGAGCTGTCATCAGGTTTTAGATATATTTAGATACACAGCCAAAAGAACACCCTAATGGATTAAATATAGGATATAGGGGAAAGAAAAGAGTTGGCTCTGAGTCCAAGGTTTTAGTTTGAGCACCTGGAACGATGGAATTGCCATCCACTGAAATGGGGAAATCTGAGAGACGGGCAGATTTAAGAAGAAAGATCAGGAGTTCTGTTCTGGACTCACTAAATTTGAAATGTCAATCAGATAACCAAGTGCAAATGTTGATTAGGCAGCTGGACATAAAATTATATAGTAACAACAACAATAGTAATAGAATTTTTTTTTTTAAGATTTTATTTATTTATTTGACAGAGAGAGATCACAAGTAGGCAGAGAGGCAGGCAGGGTGGGGGGGAAGCAGGCTCCCCGCTGAGCAGAGAGCCATATGCGGGGCTCGATCCCAGGACACTGAGATCATGACCTGAGCCGAAGGCAGAGGCTTTAACCCACTGAGAGACCCAGGCACCCCAACAACAACAATAGTAATAGAATTTCTTGAGTGCCAGGTATGCTTCTAAGTAATTTATGTGCATTAGCATTATCTTATTATCCATATTTTATAAATGAGGTCAGAGAGACTAAGTGCCTTAGTCTTTTGGGGCTGGTATCACAAAAATACCATACACTGTGTGATTTAAACATCAAACAATTGTTTTTCACAGTTCTGCAGACCGAGAAGTCCCAGATAAAGGGACCAGCAGATTTGGTGTCTGGTAAAAACTTGCTTCCTGGTTCATAGATGTCATCTTTCTTCCTGTGTCCTCACATGACAGAAGAGGTGAGGGAGTTCTCTGGGGTCTCTTTCATAAGGGCACTAAGCCATTCATGAGGACTCTATCCTCATGGACGAATCTATCCTTAGCATCTAAAAAGTCCCAAAAGCTCACCTCCAGATACCATCCTATAGGGATGAATTTGGGAATACACACAATCAGTCCATAGCATTAAGTAAATTGGTGTAGTTCAGGGGGTGGTAAACTATAGCCCATGAACTAAATCCAGCCTAACATCTATTCTTCTTGTTTTTGTTTAAATAAAGTTTTACTGGAATGCAGTCAAGTTCTTTGGTTTATGCAATGCCTGTGGTTGCCTTCATGTTACAATGGTAGCATTGAGTAGATGTAATAAAGGCTGCATGGCCACAGAGCCAAACTATTTACTATTAACCCTTAACGGAAAAAAATTGCCAACTTCTTTCCTAGGTGAGCTAGTCAGTGGTAGAGTCTGGCTGCAGACCCAGCCACACAGACCTGAGAACACACACGGCCTAGCCACCATGCTCCACTTTCTCTCAGTAATATGCAACCTGTTCTAATTTTTAATATAAAACTCAACTTTATTTTTTCATTTTCTGGAAGCCCTTGGACCCACAGTTCTACCAAAAATCCCAAGCCCCTTACCTTTGAGGTAGAATAAACACATTATCTGTGAATAATGGTTAGGGCCCCAGATCTAAGAAAACTAAGCACTTCTAGATATCTTGTGTATTCCTTTTTGGGATAAGAGCCTGATGAGAGCTTCAGTGTAAAAGGTAGAAAGGGGACATTGGTGGAAACCCAAGGAAAAGAAGTGCCAAACTGAGGATGTGGAAATCTTGAGGCCCAGGCTCCAGAGGAGGATCGTCAATGTAGAAAGTGCCAGGTATGTAGACCAGAGCAAAGAGTGCTATAATAGGCACTGTTTTCCTGCCTCAGAATATGAGAGAGTTCATCAATTCTGAGGTTCCAAATGGAGTAAAATTTGCCAAAACTGGCTAGTTGCCCTTGGGTAAGTAACAATGTACCCATTCCATACCCAGAGCCCCCACAAGCCAGTTCTTTAGTCATAATGTAAGGAAGCCAACATTTGCCCAAGCTTTGCATTGTTGAAGGCCATAGCTTTTGGCTGCTCTATGAGGGTTTCCTCCCTGACCCATGTCAAGGCATCTGAAAACACAAAAGGGGCCCGAGGACACGGAGGATCATGGGTGTGGAGGTAGTTTCTCCTAAAATTTGAGCTTGAATTGAGCAAGATAAAAACACCCCAAACCGATGTTGGGATTGGGAAATTTTCATACAAGAAGACTAAATGAAATTAAAGGATCATTTAAATAAATTGCACATTAGGGTACATGGTATACAGTAAGTGCTTAATAAATGGTGGGTTGATAATAATTATAATGGAGGAAAAAACAGAAAAGTCACTGCTGCCTGGGCAGTGTAGAGAAGAGACAGGATACATAGGCTCTGGATTTTAAAGAATCTCCAGAATGCTTTAAGTGATAAATAAGAGACATTGGTAGCAATCACACTCATTTTGGGAATGCCAAGACATCTGCTAAAGAGATTGAAATTAATTTGTTTGCCTTTACCCTTAAGGCAGATAAACACTCCCATATTTATTCTACTCATTTGGTCAGCAAACCCTGTGATGCATGGATTTGGTCCACCGTGAAAAGATACATTTTAGCCCAGCCTTCTGGAGACACTGGATTATAGATGACAAGTTTCCACACCAGCACAGTCTGTCTATTATAGAATAAATCTTTGGTATCAATGATAGTGTCATTTTTTAAGCCAGGAGTAGAGTTTGTGTCCAAGGCTATACTGTTACTGGCAGCATTAAAAAGTGTCAAGACTAGACAATCCTGGCTCTTTATAGCTCGCATAGCACCTCAAGGCCAATATATCCTCTATGGCTGCCAGTGCTACTGGACTGCAGACTTTGGGGCTGGGTTTGCTACTAGTAAATCATTAGCAAGTATAAAATTGATGATCAACAGCTCTACCACCAATGCCAAATAGATTGGTTGGGTTATTTAGGCCTTTAGGAAGGATACAGCTGTCACGGCTCTGTAGAGCCTACCAAGGGATAAATAAAAACCTTCCTGATCACATCTTAAATCCGACCAGCACTGTTCTTTCTTCTGATCTCATTTCTCCATGTCACACCTGATAGGAATTTCTTTACTCTGAAGTAAAGAAGTGGAAGTCAGCTGAAGTGGAAGTCAACAAAGAGCCTCATTACACTCCCCCCAAATCCCCCTATAACAGCAGGAATGATTTTTTTTCAAGCAGTCTTTTTTTGCAACTCAAATCCAAATTCAATTCAATTTGGCTTGACAAGTATTTAATGATAATGATGTGTCATTATCATTATCATATTTTCAATGCTTCTAGAACTTTGTTGGCCACTGTTGGGGACCAGGATTGTCCAGGGTATGGGGGTTGATGTGATAAATGCAAAAAATGCTTCCTGCTAAAGAGAAATTCAGGTTTAAACCTCTTATATTGCTCTAAATTGTGAGGAAGTGTGTAAGAGTTACTAGGTAGTCTGTCTTCACCTGAGACTCCCAAGGGATGTCTGTAAGTTGGTCAATATTTTGAAATATACTTGATGTATGTGATTATGTCATTTCACTTAACGGGGAACAGACACTAGGCTATTGATTCTCACAGATCTGACATTCTGTTTGTACCTCCATTATTGTTCTTACATATTGTTTTACGATTCTCTCCCCTTCGGCTTTGAGTATAGGAAACCTAATAATCGTCTTTATTAGCCCTGATACATAACACAGAGCCTGGTCCAGAAGAGATGATTATTAAATGCTAATGAATTAAATGAAAAGACAAATGAATAAGTAAATGCCAAGAGTAGAGGGCTGAAAAAATTCTCCAAATTGGATAATTTGGGCAAAAATCTGTTTTCTTTGAGAGATTCCCCCAAAGATGTCCACCAAATATATCCAATATCCTAATCCCAGAACCTGTGAATATGGTATCTTACATGGCAAGGGTACTTTGTAGATGTGAGTAAGTTAAGAGTTTTTAGGTGGGACATTATCCTCAATTATTGGGGAGGGGGGTTGATGTAATCACAAGGCTCCTTATAAGAGAGAAGCAAGAGATCAGAAAAGTAGTAAAAAATATGACAATGGAAGTAAGAAGTTGGGATGACGTAAGAAACGGGTCAGGAGCTAAGGAATGCGGGCAGAATCTAGAAGCTGAAAAGAGCAAAGAAGCAGATTCTCCCCTCAAAGAGTAAATCAAACCAGCTAACACTTTGATTTTAGTCCCTTAACACTGATGTTGGACTTTTCTGGCCCTTCTAAACTCTAAGAGAATATACCTGTGCCATTTTAAGGCACTGAATTTGTGATAATTTGTTGTAGCAACAATAAGAAATGAACACACATTTTGGTGTCTGGAAATACTGCTGTAACAAATACCTAAAAATGTAGATGTGACTCTGGAATTGGGTGATGGGTAGAGGATTGAGGAATTCTGAGGTGTGTGAAAGACAAAGTCTAGATTCCTTAGAACAGTTGATCGGTTCAAATATGGACCCTATAAGGCTACTTGTGAGGGCTCGGAAGGAAGTAAGCCCTTATCTTCTTAGAGAACATAAAATTATCATACAAGACTGTTGATGGAAATATGAACATTAAAGGGGCTGCTGCTAAAGGTTCATAAATAAAGAGTAACATGCTATTGAAAGCTGAGAGAAAGGACACCCCTTTTGTTTAGTGGCAGGAAGCATAGCTTAATTGTGTCTCGGAGTTGAGTGGAGAACAGAACTGATAAATAGTGGACTTGGATATTTCGCTGAGGAGATTTCCAAGCAAAGTGTTAAAGATGCAGCCTGGTCCTCTTTGCTGCCTATGGTAAAATGTGGAAAAAAAAAAAAAAAAGAAATAATTTGAGAGAGGAACCACGATGCAAAAAGGACTTGGTGGAAATGTGTATTTAGCCTTATCCGGATTGCAAAAGATACCAAAATTAAGAGATTCTCTGTCAGGAAGGGATGCTCCTGAGAGAAATCCAAGGGTGAGTCTCTGGAGCCTTTTCCTAGATTCTTAAAAGAGACAAAAGGTCACAGTATTCATTCACAGAGAAGGCTGAAGTGATGGGGCATGTGAATCATGGGTCCCCTCAGCTATCTCAGCAGAGAACAAAAATAGAGATATTATCTAGAAAAGACCAGTGGAGAAACATTTTGTCCAATGGAATGAATCCCTGAGCTAGCAGGAGACTCACAAGATTTTGGACTTCCAAGAATTTGTAGGCAGGAAACAGACTGATAGAAGTCATAATACCTTCAGTGGAAAAGGAAGGATGATTCTGTGGGGCAGAAGGACAAAACTTTGAGCCCAGAGGGTGGATCCACGGACCACAGAGGAATCAACTATTTCTGAGCTTTAAAACCTAATGGAGTTTGCCCAGTTGAATTTCAAAATTGCTAGGGACCTCCTTTTTTCTTTTCATTTTCTCCTTTGGGGGATGGGGATACATATAACTGCTATCCAACGCTTGTACCATCATTTTATTCTTAGAGCAGATAACTTGAGTCCTCAGTGTTATAGGTACACAGATGGAGAGGAATTCTGTGCCAGGATGAAATATATCTAGAGTCTCATTCACACTCAATGTAGATGATTTAATGATGAGATTTCAGACTTTAGAACTAATGAGATTTAGATCAGATTTTGAACCTGACTTGATACTCTAATGGGTTGGGACTTGTGGGGACCTAGGGATGGGGTGAATTCATATTGTATGTGAGAAAGACACAAATTATTGTTACAGCTGCAATAGGAAACTAATACATTGAGTTATTAAAATATTTCCAAAAAGACGGTATTTTCTTGTTGATTTGTTTTTTGCTTCTTCCAGTGACAACCATTTGAAAGTTAGCGTGGATAATTCAGGAAGAAATTCCCTTTCCCTTATTATCCTTTAAACTGAATGTTAGCTCTGGTCGAAAGTATTCACAGAATTATGTTCTTTACTGTGTAGACCTGTGTGTGTGTGTGTGTGTGTGTGTGTGTGTGTGTGCGCGCGCCTGTTTTTCTAAGAAGTCAGTTTTTTATTCTGACTTTTTTTTTTAAAGAGTCACTTATTTATTTATTTTAGAGAGAGAGCATGAATGGGAGGGGCAAAGGGAGAGGGAGAATCCCAAGCAGACTCTTCTCTGAGCACAGGGCTTCACCTGGGGCTTGATCTCTTGACCCTGAGATTACAATCTGAGCCGAAACCAAGACTCAGTCGCTTGACCGACTATGCCACCCAGGTGCCCCTATTCTAACATTCAAATTGGATGTAAAAGCGTCAGGAAATCCATGCACTGGTTTCTTCCCTTTGGGTTAAGATACAGTCCCTGGCAAACCATTGCCAAGGTTTCACGACACACTACCCACTCATTTTTTATTTGTTTTTTATCATTCAGCCACATATATCTTAGCCTATGGTTTACTAGTCACACATACTGAGTGGTAGCTTCAATTATCATTTGCTTGACTAAGTACCATATATCCTTATACCTAGGCCATGTCTCAACACAAAGGGACCTTCCAAGAAATGTCACTGTTGTTGATTTTATGCTGAGAAAATGAAACCCAATAGAGACTCCCCCTTTCGGTAACTAAGAGAAAAGCCCTGTTTGTTCAGGCCTGAGATATTATTATGTGTTTAAGCTGATAATTTGTTAAACCTCTATTGTTTGGGTACACTTATAAAAATACAAGGCAATCCATAAATGAATACTGAAAATTCCACACTCTGTATTCCAAAGTGCTATTCACTATTCTACTGTAAAGTATTGTAACTCACTTATATAGAAAAATATTTAGGGCTCTTCTGAGAGCCATAAAGATAATAACGACAACCTAATATTTAAATCCAAGATACTAGGCCTGGTTCAGTTTCCTGAACTTGCAGGGAATTTAATGAAAGTTTTCTGAATGATGAATTGTTGCTACAATCAATTCAATGAGAGAAAAAAAAATAATACATCAACCAATTTGTGTCAGCTAGCTAAAACAACAAACTAATGGTGTTTTATTTTTCCTTCTCACTCAGGAGTTATGCTGTGTCTGTAGAGACAACATACCTCTGGTCAACCAGAAATTTAGAAAAGGGACCCTTCCTTCAGATGCCCACAGGCCTCAGAACCTCACAGCACTTCTGAACAGTTGGCTGGTCAAACAGAAGCCTTCACGAGGTAACCAGAGAGAAAAAGGGGAAGAGGAACATTTTTCTCAGCCACTGGGGATCCTATTAGTTTGTGTAGAAGTAGAAAAGCATCCAAAGTTTATTTCATTTTTATTTTTTAAGAGCAGTTCAGCTTTTTGAGAAGACAGACCACCATCACTCCATTAAAAAAAGGAGTTGCATATTCTACGATACGTGTAGAATAATGATCTTTCAAGGAAGAGAAGAAAAAAGGATTAGTATGCCTCTTGTTGGAGCATCTTGCTTTTCTGTCTTGTACCCCCAACTGTCAATTACAAAAAGAGGTGAAAGAAGAGCTAATGGCCTCAGCATTCTTCTCATCCATCTCCACATATCTTTGCTTGGACGTCTGACGCTGTTAAATATCCACGAGACACAGTCTGCTCCAAAATATAAGCCCCGCCCATCTACTGACCACCAAGTAGGCCCCCAAGTGCTTACTGACAAGATCTACCTGAAGGCGGCATACCTTTCTCAGATTTCCCAGTCCAAAAATTGAAACTGGCTTTTTTTTTCCCCCTACAAACCTACCTGCCTCTGGTCTTTGCCATCTTGTTGACTAACACAACCATCGACGAAGTCACCAAAACCAGAAACCCAGACATCAGAGATAACTCCTCTCTCTCTCTCCCTTACCTCTTGTATCTGATCATCACTGAGATCTGTTCATTCCATATGTGAGGCATATCTTAAATCCATCTGTTCTCTTCAATTCCCTGGGTTGCTGCTAGTTACAAGCCCTAGAAATTTCTCCTTCGAACTAGCTCACTAGCACTGAAAGATTATATTGAGGGGCGCCCGGATGGCCCAGTCAGTTGAGTGTCCAACTCTTGGTTTGGTCTCAGGTCGTGATCTCAGGGTCCTGAGATGGAGCCCTGCACTGGGAGTCTGCTTGAAGATTCTCTCTCTTTTCTCCTTTCCCCACATGTTCTCTCTCTCTCTCTCTAAAATACATAAATCTGAAAGAAAGAAAGAAAGAAAGAAAGAAAGAAAGAAAGAAAGAAAGAAAGAAAGAAAGAAAGATTATATTGACCTGTGGGCTTTCCAGCTTTTCTCTGCCTTTCATACAGCCATCAAAATTGATTTTTAAGGGACGCCTGGGTGGCTCAGATGGTTAAATGTCTGCCTTTGGCTCGGGGTCGTGATTCCAGGGTCCTGGGATCTAGCCCCACGTCTGGCTCTCTGCTTAGCAGAAGCCTGCTTCTCCGTCTCCTCCCTGTTTGTGCTGTCTCTTTGTATCTCTGTCAATATCCATCTCTCTCTCAAATAAGCGAATTAAATCTTTTTTAAAAATTGATTTTTAAAATTAGAATTTTAGGAGATGTAAATAAAATTCAAATATAGTCTCATTACAAAGAAAAAAACAAAAAGAAAATAAATATAGAAGTACACGTAATAAAGTCCTTTACATTCCCCCACTTCATGCTCTTATCAGAAGTAACCATTATTAACACACTAATTAGTGTTTTCAGATCTTTTCTATACATTCATGTAAATATGCACTTGCACACATAATCATTGCTATTTAAACACATTGGAGTTATAATGCTTTAATTTATGACTTGTTGTATTAACAAGTCTTGGAGATCATTTTATGGTAGTATATATAATAATACCTACCGTTTATGTAGCAATTATTATGGGTTAAAAACTATTCCAAGTGTTTGATAAGTATTATCTCACCTAGTTAGCACACTATCTCTGTGTAGTTAGAACTATTAATATATCTCTTTTTAACACATCAGAAAACAGAACATATAGAAGTTAACTAATTCCCAATAAAATAGAGACCTAAAAATAACAGAATGATGTAGCTAGGTTGTGGAATATAAAGTCTATTTAGATTTCTACATACCAGCAACAAATAATCAGAAAATATTAAAATATACAATATCATGAACAAATCAAATAGCTAAGAATAAAGATAACATGTTGTACACTAAAAACTATAAAACATAATTGTGAGAAATTTAAAAATACCTAAGTAAACAGAGAGATAAATCATGTTCCTGGAAGATTCAATTTTGTTTAAAAAAAAAAAGAATTCTCCACAAATTGATCTACAGAATCAATATAGTTTCAATTAAAAACCCACCAGGTGTGTGAGTATGTGTGTCTCTGTGTAAATTGGCATGATAATTTTATTTTATTTTTTAAATATTTATTTATTTATTTTATAGAGAGAAAGAGAGAGCACAAGCATGGGAAGGGGCTTGTGGGGGGGGAGAGGGTGGAGAGATTGAATGCCAAGCAGACTTCCCACGGAGTGTTGAGTCCAACACAGGGCTCATCTCACAATCCTGAGATCATGACCCCAGCAAAAATCAAGACTTCAACACTTAACCAACTGAACCACCCAGATGCTCCTACTCGATAATTTTATTTTATTTTTTTTATTTTTTTTTTTTTAAAGATTTTATTTATTTATTTGACAGAGAGAGAGACATCACAAGTAGGCAGAGAGGCAGGCAGAGAGAGAGGGGGAAGCAGGGTCCCTGCTAAGCAGAGATCCCGATGCGGGGCTCGATCCCAGGACCCTGAGATCATGACCTGAGCCGAAGGCAGAGGCTTTAACCCACTGAGCCACCCAGGTGCCCCCCTACTCGATAATTTTAAAGTTTATACACAAATACAGAGGGCCAAGACTAAAGAAGGTCAGTGGCTGGAGAATCACTATAGTCAAATATCAAATTTGTTGTAAAAGAATAGATATCAAAACAGATGTCACAGGATGCAGAGCTCAGCAACAGACCTAGACATCTACAGTCACTAGATTTATGAAAAGGGTGCCACTGCAGAGGAAGGGGGAATGGAGGGTCTCTTCAATAAATGGCACTAGAACAATAAAATACCCCATAAGAAAATGAAATCTTGACAATATCTTATACCACACACACGCACATACACATTCAAATTGGATTACCTAGATTAAAATAACAAAAGTAAAACAATAAAGTTTCTAGAAGGAAACATAGGAGGGTGTCTTTAAAACCCTGTGTTAGGCAAGGATATTTTAAGCAAGTCACAAGAATAGCTAAAACCATAAAGGAGAAAAGTGGATAAATTATTCTAAGTTAAAATGAAGAAGAAGTTCTCTTCCTCAAAAGACACCATTTAAGGCAGTGAAAGGGAAAGCCTTCGAGGAGCAATGATATTTTCCATGAACATATGTGATGAAAGATTTGCATCTAGAATATAGATCTTCTAAAAAC
The DNA here is from genome assembly GCA_028534135.1 of Potos flavus. Lineage (NCBI taxonomy): Eukaryota > Metazoa > Chordata > Mammalia > Carnivora > Procyonidae > Potos > Potos flavus. The sequence goes on along the minus strand of CM052898.1, from coordinate 65,801,902 downwards.
TTAATAAGAAAAAGCAGGTGGGTTAAAAGACTTATACACATCACCAAAAAACATCCAAATGGCCAGTAGGTACATATGAAGGGCTCAATATCATTAATTATAAACAAATGAAAATTAAAACAAAACGAGGTACTAGTACACATCTGTAATGAATGAAAAAGACTGTGAACACCAAATGTTGGGGAGCAGTATATTACAGCTATGCTGTTGAGAATTTAAATTGGGGTACCAGTTTAGAAAAATGTTTGAACGTGTTCATATCCTGTGATCCAGCAATTGTATTCCAAAAGGCACATCAAAGACTGTTCTAGAGCAGACTATAGAAAACAGAAGTTATGGGTTCTTAAAATCTGATGGAACTTGCTCCCCAAATTATCTGAGCCTGATGCCTATTTAAGGAAAGATCTTCAATTCCCTTTTAATTTTCTCCTATTTAAGAAATAACCAGAACTGAAAACCACTCAGATATCTATCAAAAATAGAAGGAATTGGGACGCTGTGGTGACTCCGTCAGTTAAGTGTCCAACTCTTAGTTTCGGCTGAGGTCATGATCTCAGGGTCATGAGATCAAGCCCCATGTCAGGCCCCTAAATCAGCTTGTAGTCTACTTGAGATTGTCTCTCCCTCTCCCTGTGCCTCCACCCACCCACCCCCACTACCATTGGCACACACTTGCTCTCTCTCTCTCAAATCAATAAACAAATATTTTGAAAAAAGTAGAAGGAATTAGTACATTGTGGCATGTTCACACAATGGGATACTACACAATAATAAAAACTAACAAATTATAACTTCATTCTATAACATGGACAAATCCTTAAGCCTTAAGAATAAAAGCCAGACAGAAGAATATATACCATATGATTCAGTTTATATAAATTTTAAAAATGTAAAACTAATCTATGGTTGCACAGGCAGAATAATGGTTACATTAACACAGTTTCCCTCAAGGACAATGGAGGGAACTTCTGATACTTGATAATACTGCATTATTTTTTCTGAGTACTGCTTTTATTTGTACTTATTTTTTTTTAAATTAATCTACCTTACAAGGGTTTTGTGCGCCTTTTATATGTATGTGATACTCTGATAAAGTTAAATTTTAAAACATAATTAGAGAATGGAATTAGTATTAATATGCTAACAAATTTGAAAACTTACATCAAAATGAACAAATTTTTAAAAACCTAACTTCAATATTGACTCAAGAAAAAAATTAATACCTCTAAATTGTTAAGGAAATGAAGCTTTCTATGCATTCACTTTTCATTTGTGATATCAGAGTTACATTATGCTTATAGAACAATTTGGGAAGATTTTCATATTTACCATTAATTTCTATACTCTGGAGCATTTTGTATAAAATAGAAATTAGAGGTTTTTGAAAATTGGGCAAAACAAATGATATTATTTTGACCTGATGCAGATTTGGGGGTAGATATTTGACTATCTCTAATTTTCTTCTATTCAGATAGAATAGAAGAATTTCTATTTCCCATCTCTAATTTATGCAGGTTTTTTACTTTTTTAAAAGTTAATCGGGAGATTTGAATATCCCTAAAGACTTGCCTACATTCATGTTCACATTTATTTAGCTATACCATTAATTATTGGGTAAAGAATTTGTTTACATTTGAAGGGAAGGGTAAAGTCCTGTCTATGGAAGTGACCTCGACTGTTGGAGCCGCACTCTGCAGGAGAAATACGTTAAAAAAAAAGTGTATTTTTACATTTTTAAGGGGCATGTGATGAAGGAGGTCAAGCGTTCAAGGTCAAGTCCTTTGATAAGATGAAGAATGAGAGAAATGGGCCAAAAAGACGGAAGAAAACAAGAAAGTGTGTCATAGGATCCTCCCGCATTATTTTCAACTTTTCACTAGCGTGTCTAAAGTTAGAAAATTCTGAGTGTGATTCAGTTTCTCCTGGGTAATAGCAATAGGACTTACACTTGTCTACTGGTCGGCATAGGTCTGAAACAATACGTGTGCGCTGATGCATGAATGCAAAGTCAGAAAAGAATGAGGAAAGAAGTCATAGAAATTATTGCAAGGATTCTGGACTTAAATTGCAATGGTGACTAATCAGGCTTAACACATGCAGAGGGCCACAGCAGATGTTTAGACTGCATTTATATGCCTGGTTCTTACCACAGCAGTTGGCACAACGTGTATGTGTGTTAAATTGAATCATTGCGTGGAAACTGAGTATAAGAGAGCATTCCACCCTCCCTTAGAATGATCAGTGGGTTTTGGAAAAAATCCAAGAAAACACTGTTAGATCTCTGCTTTAAGCATGACACAGGCTTCTGATAAGTTGACTGAGTGACCCAAGACCTAGGCGGTACACCCCACCATCACATCAATCTCTAAGAAAGAGAAGAGAATCTGGGACAAGGAACAATAAGGCAGAGAGGGTTCTTATTTAAGATTTAAGGATTCTTCCAATGAGTAGATGGGTGTAGAAAGGAAATTCAGCTTGCATACTTACTTTTTCACCATTTTCTTTTTTTTAAGATTTATTTATTTTTTTAAATTTTTTTTTTAGCATTTTTTAAATGTTTTTAAACATCTTAATTTTATTTTATTTTTTCCAGTGTTCCAAGATTCAGTATTTGTTTTTAGAGAGAGAAAGAGAGAGCAGGACCGGGGGGGTGTGGGGAACAGAGAGAGAGGGAGAGAGAATCTCATACAGACTCCCCATTTAGCACAGAGCCCAACACGGGGCTCAATCTCATGACTCTGAGATCATGATCTGAAGTGAAATCAAGAGTCAGTTGCTTAACCAACTGAGTCACCTAGGTGTCCACCACCAAACATTTTCTTAAGATGTCTTCTGCTCTCTCTTTTCTTCAGCTTGAATGTTTACGTGTCTGCTCATTTTTCTAGATAATTTCAAACATGGTAGAAGTAATTAACCATTAAGTCAGGCATATAAATATGATAAAATGTATATTTGTAGCTCATTCTTTTGCTTACTCCAGAGACAGGGCCACAGAAAATGATTCTCTAACTCTTGCCCCCTCTTTTTTTTTTTTCTTTCAATTAGACAAGCTTCCCATCATGTGAGTTTTAGGCTACGAAAATGTGTTCTCCTTTGCTTCAGCCTCCACTTTGGATGCCATAGCTAAATGCTTTTCTCAAAAGAATTATGTGCTAATCTATCTGATTTTGACGTCAAAATCAATAATTTGTTTTGTACCCCCAGACTTAAGGATTGCAAGTTATCTATGGAAGGCTTCAGTTGACATTCAGTATGTTTATCTGTAGCCTAAGTACATATTTCTACAAGGAAAATATTCTCCACCTTATTATTACCTGGAAATAGAACAGAAAGGGAAGAGCTTATAGGTGTGAACCAGGAAGGCTACCAAGGCAGGGCTGTCAGTGATTCGTGGTGGTGTCAGCGGCTCTGTTGGAAGTCACGTCATAGTAGGTGGTTCTTGCCCGTCATTCTCACAAACTCTCCTGGAATCACATATTTACAAGCTGGGTTAGAATGGGCTTCATATTACATTTAGTACAGATATATTTAAAGTCTCCCCAAGGGTACCCAAGTGTGTGTATATAACAGCAGTTAAATTTTATTTCCAAAAGAGAAAAATCAGGTTTCAATGTTCGGTCCATCCAGATGGCCATATTTGAAGCAACCAATATATTAAGAACTCTGTCAATCACACTTGAATCTAAGTACATATCATGAATACACAGAATGAGTTAAAGTTATACTAGTTGGCTATTACTGGTAGGCAAAACTCTAGGAAAGAAGACTGGATAAATAAAGGTTAAAGATAGGCAATCCAGAAAATGTAAAGCGATTGACCACTATTTGATAAATAAATAGCTCAAAGTCATGTTAACACAACTCTTCTCATGTAACTTGATGGTTTAAGTAACTGACAACCTTGTTTTTTTTTTTTTTTAAAGGTTTTATTTATTTATTTGACAGAGAGAGAGAGAGAGATCACAAGTAGGCAGAGGCAGGCAGAGAGAGAGGGGGAAGCAGGCTCCCTGCTGAGCAGAGAGCCCGATACGGGGCTCGATCCCAGGACCCTGAGACCATGACCTGAGCTGAAGGCAGAGGCTTTAACCCACTGAGCCACCCAGGCGCCCCGACAACCTTGTTTTCATCAAAAAATATTATATATTGCATATTCACTTGTTGAACCAAACAGAATAATCAATTCTTTACTCATGAAGGTTTGGGGAAATTTGGCAATTTTGCAAATTTTTATAATGCCAGTCACCCCTTAGAATGTCAAGTAATGGTAGAACAAGATGGCATGGGATGACAAAAAGATTAGATGAATATCTCCCATGAAATCTGATATCTAAGAATTAGAACACAAGGGGTGCCTGGGTGGCTCATTCAGTTGAGCGGCTGACTTCGGCTCAGGTCCTGATCTCAGGGTCCTGGGATCAAGCCCCACATCAGGCTTCCTGCTCAGCAGAGAGTCTGCTTCTCCCTATCTCTCTTGGACCCTCTTCCCCGCCTCCCTACTTGTTCCTTGTCTCTCCCTCCCTCCTGCCCTCCAAAAAAAAAAAAAAAAAAGAATTAGAACACAAGCTGCAGTGCCTTCTCTTATATGTTCTTTCAATGTGTCTCCATCCATAAAACTTTGGGTTAAAATTTTGGGAGGTTAAAAATGGGATAAGTATGAAATCTTGTTAGTTAAGTATATTTTCTATTTCTTACATGATTCTTATTGAGACTCTCTGGCAGGTGCTAGGCTGGACCCACCACCTGGAATGTCTACAAAGGCAATATTAAATCAATAGCTCTTATGAGGTTCTATAAGCCCAATAAGGGCTTTTCATCTTTAACTTGATTCGGCATTGCAAAAGACTACTGAAAAGTGAGTTAGGTTACTGATACTAGCATCCATGAAAAACATCACATAAAATTATTGACCAAAAAGAAATGAGTGTGAGAGAATGTGGGACAACATAACGTAATCAATCTAGGTCAATGACTGTTTTTTGCTCATTATTGTATCAAACATCGAGCACATGCAGAGTACCTGGTGAGTGTCCAATTACCACTTGTTAAAAGATAAATGAATTAATGAGTGAATTGATAAAACGATTATGATGTCCATGGGCACGTTCATTATGTGATGTAGGCAAAGAGACTTGCACAACTCAGATTCCTGAGGGGGAGGGTGACTGGAGAAGGTCTTGGATGGGAAATACATGTATTACTCTAAAATAAAATTAAGCATGACTTTTCTTTAATAAATTCCAATAAATGAGATTATTTTTCTTAAATGAAATTTAAAAGGAAATAGATGCCAAATTAAAAAAAATAGTATAAACATGAGCAATAGAGATAAATATGTACAAATGAAATTATAAAGAAAATAGTTAAAACAATAAGATGATGACAGTTCATCCAAGGATAATGGAAGACCTTGAGTGAAAAATAATCCTAGCAGGTCAAGGACCAATAAAGGGTTTATCATATACAGTGGCAGTAATTTTAAGTAAGTGCCAGGCTGGTCTAACCCAAAATTACGAATCATTATTGAAAGTAGAATCATTATCTACAAATTTGTCAGTCACTGGCATACATTAGCCAGTTGATGGATGTTAATCAAACATAAAACAATGTACTATGCAGATAGCAAATTATTGTTAGCAAATTCCACTGTGGATCTCTAAAACGAGACCCACGTAAAGTCCCAAATGTCTTCAAATTGCATTTTAAAGTGTTAAGGATTTCCACTTTCAAAGAAGATGAAGAAAATCCTGTTATTGTTTCTTCCATCTTAACAAAAACAAGCTAGGTAGGCTATAATATCAAAGTTGTTGTTGTTGCTGTTTTATTGTTGTTTTAATATGTCAGAGATCTCAGGATGCAAAGAAATCTAAATCAACTAATTTCCAGACTATGACAATTTATTCTTGGGAGTGAAGCAATTCATGATCATTATTATGCCTTCCAAAGAGGCCAGCTGATTTTATTTCTGGTGAGAGCTCTCTTCCCGGCTTGCAGATGGTTGCCTTCTCACTGTGTCCTCACATGGTGGAGGCAGAAAGAGTGGGCTCTCTGCTGTCTGTTCTTATAAGGACACGAATCCTATTTGATCAGAGCCCACCCATGTGACTTTACTTAACCTGAATGACTTCCATAAATGTTCCATTTCCAAATATATTCACGTCGGGGTTAGGGCTTCAACATACGAATGAGGGTGGGGTGGGACTGGAGACAGAAACAGTCGATCCATAACAAGTAAGAATAAATATTTTCTTAAAGAAGAAGACATGAGGGCGCCTGGGTGGCTCAGCTGGTTAAGTGTCTGCCTTTGGCTCAGGTCGTGATCCCAGGGTTCTGGGATCGAGTCCCATGTTGGGCTCCCTGCTCAGCAGAGACCCTGCTTCTCCTTCTCCCTCTGCCCCTCTCCCCTGCTCCTGCTCTCTCTCTCTCTCTCTAATAAATAAATAAAATCTTCAAAAAAAAAAAAAAAGAAGACAACGACTTCAGTTTATTGGAGAGGAACTGTCAATTTTGTTGGTTTTGTTGTTTTTTTGTTTATTTTAGATATACCCTCCCAGGAAATATGAAATTAGATGAAACAAATGGAAAACACAGTGTAACTCTGTACCTGGAATGAGCTGAGACAAGTTATTTATTTTTTGAAGTAATTCTTCCGATGCAAAACAAATACCAATTAAGGTAGCAAATAGAAGTTTATGCGCTAGCCCTTAAGTTATAAATATGTGAATAATTCCAAACATTTGTAGCACTTCGAAGCATTTCATGAAATAATGTTTTAACATCTCGCCTCAAAATATAGGAGCAGAACAGGCCAACCAACAACTAAACCAAATAATAAATTTCATTTTGAGAAATATGGAAAAACTGCGTGGCCATAATGAAAAACAATGACTTAATCAGATAGTGCATTGAAACAATTCAGAGAAAGAATTCTATGGGAAGAATGTTTTGGAAGAAAAATTAATCTGAAGACATATCCAGGCTGCTCCTTACTCCTAAAATAGATCTCAATTTCAAAAAGAAAATAGCCTCTTTTTCTAGTATTGTATCTAAGATATTCTAGGCACATACTATAAGGCTGAAAATATGAAAAAGGAACTTGGTCCTTGACCTTTCATGCTTTCTCCAGGAAATGTTTTTTCTGCTGGTAGCCAACAAAAGTAAAGGCCACTTGTATAGCTCAGATGTAATTAATGACAAAAAATAAATATAGGCATATGTGCTGAAAACAGTATTGCTGTCAGCTAAAATTTTTATAGGTTTTTGTATGTGTGGACCATAAGAAATCAGTATCTTTTAAGATATATTGTTTACCTCCTAGTCTTAAGAACAGCAAAAATTTTTTTTCATGAGCACACAGACCTCTGAGTGGCCATATTTATTTGCCAGTGGACTGGTTGGATTTTCTTTCATGATGGAGGAGATGCATACAGCGCATGTATCTTCGCTGCCATGCCTTTCTTTGTCTCCGTCTGTTTGGCAGGGTCTGGGAGTTCTTGAGATTTCTCTTCAACCTTTCAAAGCCTAGCTTGGGCTGCAGATAGGGATATGCTTTAGTTTCCACAAGTAGCAAAGATTTTTAACTTGCTTCCTCTGTGTACTTTCTTGGCCCAATATTTGTGAAGGGTGTTCCTTTTCCCCTCTATTTTTATTTGACCCTCAGAATCTGCCTCAGTGTATGAGTTTCACCATCTTTGATCTTAAGTACTGTTTCTGTGGAAATAAAAGTGGGATCCACATAAGAGAAAAGAAGGTTTGCTATCAGGTTGTTTAAAATATACATTCAAATATTCTTGGGGAAAATCTCATGAAAAATAATTAAAACCAGGTTTTTTTCCCATGAAACTTGGGTAGACTCAAGATTCCTATTAAAAGATTATCTACTTATTTAGAAAACAAACAAACAAATAATATAAAGAAGCTTCGCATGTATTGCTACAGTCTTTAATTATGCAGGGCCCAAATATATCATAATCCAGATAGCAAATTTTTTAAAAAATTAGTAATTCATTATGTGTAGTAGATGCTGTTGGTGCCCCACCCAATTCCCTAGCACTTTCCACTCAGTGCATACCTGCTAGAGTTCCAACGGCACCCCTGCTTTTCTTGAAGTCTTTCCCTGGTTCTTAGTGCTCACTTTGCTTCCTGTGTGGCAGGCTGGAAATGCCAAGGAATTAATGCTTTCCTGGAGCAGCCTTCCATGAATGCAAGATTGGAATCATTGTATGAATACCCCAGCTAGCTCACACTTCAGAAGAAATAACTCTGAGGTCTCTTCTCCACTGGCTTTCATGGTCTGCCGAAAGATTAAGCCCCATGTACAGACAGTGGTAACTTGATTGATAGTAAACACTTTATTGGCTGCGTTCCACCTCTGTCTGATTTCTTCACTCCCCTTCTAGTATGCTCTGGGATCATCTCCCAAGTAGGCTTTTTGTTCCTTAATCCCTGTCTCAGGGTTTGCTTCGGGGGGACCCAAATGAAGACATTATGAAAACATGGCTCATCCGCTCTGCAATTATTTAGACATTTGATTTTCCCAAAGGGAATGAATCAGCAGTTCTTGACTTCAGTGGTAAAATTGACACTTTTAGTGGTTTAAGTCAAAAAGCCTTCACCAGTGAGACTCTATTCCCTAAGGTTGCCTACAGAGCAGATTTCATACAAATGTCAGTCTGCCGTACAGAGATAGCCTTTTCATTATGGCACTCCAAATGTCATTATCTGTAGGTCTTTATTGGGAGACCCATTAGTTTCCAGAGAAGAATTCTATCATCTCCTCCTGGGGAATTACAAGGGAGAAAGGGTTACTAAGAGTTTAACAGTAGAATACAAACCCCTTGTTTTTATTTTTATTTGTTTATTTTTTTTACCTTGACTTTACCTGTGCTGGGTGTCTCAGAGCCCCCAAAACTCCGTGTTTCCATTTTCCTAACAATAAACTTCCATTTTTTTCTCAGGGAGGGGGAGAGATGCTTGCAGGAAGTCAGAATGGTAAACATCTTATACATTAATTTAACTAATATCCCCCTTTTCAGCCCATGCCTTCATCCATAATGCATTGGGACTTTCCAGGGTGGAGCCCAGGACATTAACTTCTCCTTGGCATCCACCCTGTGTGTTTTTAGGTTACAGCTTTCTCCGCCATGTTAGTTATCACTCTTCCAGATGAGGCCAGGTTCCTCCTACTTCTTTTCTCCTCTTCAATTCTCTTTGCCCTGTACTTGTATTCTTTGCTTGCTTATTTCTTTTATGTAATTTTGGTGGGATTTCAAGATGGAACAGAAAGAAACACTTGGATTGAGACCACTATGTTTAACAGAAGCTAGATTTTTTTTTCAAGAAGAGTTTTCTAGGCCATCATGAGCCCCACAGTTCTAGTTTTTCTAAGTGCGTGATCATAGGGGTACTGTCAGTGCTGCATGGCTCTTCTGTAAGGAATTCATTTTTATATGAGGGAAAAATAAAGAACTGAAAGACTGATTTCTACTGTAAAGTCATGTTCGAGACATATAAGCTCTTCCCATTTCTGTAGAAGCTGGGCTTTTTTTTTTCATCAGTAACATATTGTTCCGTTGAATCTGCATGAACCTGGCATATTTTGTGCCAAAATGGTATTTTTTACCTTAAGGGAAAAAATAAAACATTAGTAATTTGAACATCTACTCCAGCAGTGGGTCTTAGAAACAGTCGCACAGAGTAGTGGACTAGATCAATGAGGCCATCTTCAAAGTCAAAGATTTAAGAAACACCAAGGGTCAAGAAGAGAGACCCAAACAGAGATTTATAAAAATTTTATAAAAATGGTTCTCATTCATAATACAATAATACAATTCATAATACAAGGTGGCTATTGTATATGAAAAGGTTCCAAATAGTGTATTCTTTATGTTTTATCAGCAGCACAGCAAATTAACATGTACCTAATGAAGCATGAGCCTAGAATGTAAAAGAGGAAAAGAAAATCATTACCCCATAAATAGTGTGACCATATGTACATATATATACCTGTCTGTTCAGCACAGCTTGCAACCAATGACAACCAAGATCCAGATCAGAAGTAATGCTTTCAAGTGGTTCTCTACCACTAAAATCAAAAAGCTACCCAGTTTTTAGCCAGGAATCTCAATAAAGGAATGTGATTTTCTTCTATAGCAAACAAAGGAAGACGTTGCGTGTTTTAAATTTGATTCAGGTTTGACATCTCAAAAGAATAAAGAGATTGTTTCATCTGAGGGAAATAGAAAGGATTTGCAAGAGGTATAACTATTAAAACAAATTAATATTGAAATCCCAGTTACACTTTATAAGGATTATCGAAGTCACCAAATACAGAAATATTTGTGGGTTTTTTTTTTCATCAAAAGTGTTGCAAGTAAGATAAAAAAACTGTGAGGGCTTTTAGCAGGTATTCTGTCTTTCACTGTGACATGGATATATTAAGTCTACACTAAATGTAGCTAAGTAGCCCCTTGTGTTGTTATACATACCAGGGGAAGGTGGTCAATCGGTGTGCTTATTTTCCTGTTGATTTCTCATTTCTTCTGGTCATTTGAACTACTTGTAGAGTATGGTAAGGGGAATAATACAAGGTGGCTATTGTATGAAAACGTTCCAAATAGTGTATTCTTTATGTTTTATCAGCAAAACAGCAAAGACATGCAAGAAAATACTAGGATAAGCTTTCTCTAGCTTCTCCCTTTAATTGCCCGTGCTTGAACTGCAAAATTTGAGAAGTGAAAGGAAGATGCTGTGATTTACATTTTATATAAAAAGAGCCTTAGAAGATGAGCAAATAGCAATTATTTCACTGCAATACTCAGTTATAGAGTAAAATGAGGCATTTAATATTTGTGAAAAGGAGGGACAGATTCGTAAGAAATAGATTGAAAAATGGACACGGGGGAGGTTGAGAGAAAGGGGTGGATGGAGAGAAGCGAATGCCTCTTGCAGTTTATAAATAAATGCTTTTAATAAATCTCAAAATTTAGAGAATTTGTTTAAGGAAAGTTCAAGGGAGAAAAAGTTCCTATTGTGCCCAATTTGCTTGATTATTTAAAAATAAACTAAATTCTGCCTAGGATTCAGTAACTTTAAATGACAGAGCTTTATTAAGTAAGAAGTTTGATATAAGTGATATGTACCCTTAAATTCTTCCATGAGTTTTTTTTTTTTTAAAGAAAAAATTAGAGTTGCCAACTGTGGATAAGCTCCATCTGGTACTTAAACAAGCCAATGGAAAGGACATATGCCAGGGGAAGACAATCACCATCACTGTGACCTTTAGGAGGCATGTCTGCTCTAATAAGCCACATGGCAATATCAGGAGACATGTAGCAGATGTATGTGCATTACGTAGAGTTTCAAAAGAAGCCTTGCCCTATGGAAGACCTCAAAGTTTATCCAGCAGGTGTAATGTACCCATACCACAAAGACTAAACAGTTAAAACCCATGGCAGAGAACAAATGTAGCCAGTCACATTTAGGAAATTTATCGGATTCATGAGCTTAAATTTTAAAAAAATAGCTCTGTTAAGCCACTAGATTTTGGAGTGATTGGTTACATAGCAATAGTTAATCAGAGCAACTACTAATTATGTACCCATGACAATCAATTAGTTTAATATACAGTGGTGTACAAAAGAGCTCAGGATCAGAAATTTATCTTTCAAAATTACTGGCAACCTGTTGAAAAATAACCAAAGGCTACAACTCCTCCACAAGTGATTCTTAATTACAACATTGAGAAAGCCATTGAAACATCAAGTTCACCAAGTTTTCTTGACTATGGCAGTCCTGACATGCACTCTCATGCCCGTGGACACGTGGCTCTAAATCTATTTTTCATGAGTGTAAGAATAAAAATTTAAGAATAACCAATAGAAGATGTGAATTACAAAAACAATCTTCACCACAAGAAATGGACTAGAGGGGGTAGAAGTTGATTATAAAGAAATCATTAGGCAAACAGGAGATAGGAAAGAAGAAAAGGAAATGCAAACAGAGAAGATGGTAACAAAAATGAAGACGTGGAATAGTCCACTATGTAAAAAATAAAGAACTGTGAGAGAAAAACTGAATTAAATTTTTTTCAGGTGTCTGGACAGTTAAGATTCTAATCTAATCACATTGTTTCTCCCGTAATCATTAGTGGGTCCCTGCTGATTCCATCCTCAAGCCTGAGGTATATTTATCTTTCAAAGGTATAGGTTTCCCAACTTGGACATTATTGTTCTTTGTATCCTCTAGTTCATATAAGAGATCACTCCTTAGGGCAAATCATCAGCTCATTTCATACAGGTCATTAAACAATTGGCCCATAGTAATGATCTTATATTCTGGCTGCCCTGAACTAAATTCCGTCTTATGAGAGGCAGGAAAAAACACCCGCTATGGTCACCCTTCAACTCAACCTCTCTTCCACTTGAAGAAGGTTGGTATGCTTGATAAAGAACCATGCAGATGTGATTTCTTCTTATAAAGTCTCTTGTGGCTTTCATTTTTGACCAGTTTCTTCTCTTTCATAGATGTCTCAGGATATATTTTAATGAATTTTGTTTACCGTGCTTACTTACTCAGAAAAACTGGAAGTTGGAATTACAATTTCAGGGAAATTTAGGGTCTGTGGGATTATTTCAAAAATGATACCACTGCGACCAAAGGTGTCAAAGGACATACAACTACTTTCCAGTGGAAGTGAAGCTAGAGCCCAGGCCTTATAGACTGTATTAGAATTGTTCATACCTTTTCATAGGTTTATCTGCATAATGTTAGAGGCGTCCACTGAGAAGTGGAAAGATTGCTTTTATTAACTAGCACTTCTGCCTCCATCTTCTATAAGCAGTATGGCTGGAAGTTCCAGTGATATCTGGGTAGATGAAATGCAAGTTGCAGATGTTATTTGTGAAGTCTGGTTGTCTCCTCTGGGCAGAAGATGGTGGGGGGATTTATAGCTCCCTGTCTCTCACTCTGGTACTTAAAAATTTGTAAGAAACTCTTACGACATAAACCTACAGCAAAGTTCAGAGATTTCAAAATAGCTCATTTGTCCATTAACTTCAATGTCATGCAAACGTTACATTTTATGTTACTTAGAAATTGTGAGATATTTTAATTTAGGACCAGAATATACAACATTCACAGGTAATATTTTTACTGAAGTATAATTGGCATATAACATTATATTAGTCTCAGGTGTAAGACACAAGGATTCAATATTTGTATTTATGAAATGATCCCGATAAATCCAGCTAACATCCATTACCATTCATAGTTATATTTTTTTTTCTTGTGATGAGAACTTCTAAGATCTACCCTCTTGGCAACTTTCAAATATGCAGTACTATTATTAATAGTATAATTAAGATGTATTATTAACTATAGTCACTATGCTGTGCATTTCATAACTGGAAGTTTCTACTTTTTGACCACCTTCACTCATTTTGCCCGCCCTCACCCTCCACCTCTGGCAACCACCAATCTGTTCTCTCTGTGAGTTCTGTTTTTTTTGTTTTCTGATTTTTGGTTTTTTGTTTTACATTCCACATATAAGTGAAATCTTACAGTATCTGCTTTTCTCTGTCGGACTTATTTCACTTACTATAATTCCTTCAAGGTTCATCCATATTGTCATGTAAAGAGGAACCCTCCTGCACTGTTGGTGGGAATGCAAGCTGGTGCAGCCGCTCTGGAAAACAGCATGGAGGTTCCTCGAAAGTTGAAAATAGAGCTACCTTAGGATCTAGCAACTGCACTCCTGGGTATTTACCCCAAAGATACAAATGTAGTGATCCGAAGGGGCACATGCACCCAAATGTCTATAGCAGCAATGTCCACAATAGCCAAACTATGGAAAGAGCCTAAATATCCATCAACAGATGAATGGATAAAGAAGATGTGGTGTCTATATACAATGGAATACTACTCAGCTATCAAAAAAATGAAGTCTTGACATTTGCAACAATGTGGATGGAACTAGAGGGTATTATGCTAAGCGAAATAAGTCAATCAGAGAAAGACAAGTATCATATGATCTCACTGATATGAGGAATTTAAGAAACAAGACAGAGGAGCATAAGAGAAGGGAGAGAAAATGGAAACAAGATGAAACCAGAGAGGGAGACAAACCACAAGAGACTCTTAATCTCAGGAAATAAACTGAGGGTTGCTGGAGGAGCAGGGGGTGGGAGGGATGGGGTTACTAGGTGATGGACATTGGGGAGGGTATGTGCTATGGTGAGGGAAAAAAAATTTAAAAAAAAATGACAGATTAAAAAAAAAATCCACCATGATAGACTGCCAAGTTCCAGTATTCGAGCTAAAAATTGTAAGATACTAGGAGTAGAAAACATCTTAGAAATCATCTACTTCTTCATTGATACATGAAGAAACAGGTATGGAGCAGTGAAGTGGCTTACCTGAAGGGTAACAGAAAATTCATATAGGATCATTGGCTGGAATTCAGATCCTCATTCCAGAGCCCATTTATCACTGCCAAGGAGGAGAGGGCAACTTGGGGTAGCTACTCAGTTTTTAATTCTTCCACTAAACTATTTTTTTAAAGATTTTATTTATTTATTATTTGAGAGAGAGATCGAGAGAGCGAGTGAGAGGAGAGGCAGAGGGAGAAGCAGATCCTCTATGGAGCATGGAGCCCAATGCGGGACTCAATCCCAGGACCCTGGGATCATGACCTGAGCGGAAGGGAGACGTTTAACTGACTGAGCCCCCAGGAGCCCTAAACTATTTTTTGATTTCTGTGTTTATAAACCAGTTCTCTGTTTAGTGTAGAGGGAGAGAGATGGAGACAGATGGTCTAAAGAAAACAAATCGTACAAATAAGTTCGTATCGTGATCCATCCTAAGAAGAAAATACAACAGAATGAAAGAGAGGGTGACCACTTCAGACTGAAGAAGGTCCTTCTAAGGCATAAACACTTGTGCTAGAAAATGAATGACTGCAAAGAGCCAGTGGTGAAGGGCTCAGGGAAAGCCCACTCTAGACTGTAAGGAAAAGAGCCTGAGGCCAGAACAAGGCTGGCAGAATAATCTAGAAGGACAAA
>CM052898.1:65675600-65786346 GCA_028534135.1 Potos flavus | reverse complement strand
TTTCCCAAAGCATTCTAGTTCTTTTTTACTTAAGAAAAGAAGTGTGTGTCAACTGGGCAATTCCTGGGGGAACTGAGCTAGTCTGAGACTCAGGTAACAGATGGGCTCTCAACGCTGATGGAAGATGCCATTCCCAGTTCGATGCTGAAATAAGCAAGCGCAGATCCAGGGTTTTTCCCTCTTCTGTGCAGAATAGATAAAGGAATCAATAACGATCAATTCTTTTTTGTTACCTAATTTTTTGTTTCTTCACAATATGACTCTAATTGTGCATCAGCCTTTACGATCTATTTGTTCTTCCAGTGTTGCATTTATTGTTTAATCAAAATAGCTATTTATAAGTGGCTAAAACCAAAAGATTTAGGAAATCGATGGTTTTGATCTGAATCTCAGCTTCTAACACATGCTTCAGATCACACACCCAAGGTTCCAGATACAAGTCATAGCCTGTGAGAGAACTAAGACCCTCTCGAGTGATAGACTGGGGACTCTAAACCAAGTAAAGGCGATTTTATAAACTAATATCCCAGAGATGGGTTCATGTCAGTATCTCATCTGTAAATATCACAGTGTAAGCAATTTAAGTATGATGATGTCTCATGACAACCCAAAGGTGTTTTTAGTTATTTGTTTTTATTTTTCGGATGTGTACTTGTCAAAGGTATCACTCTGGCTATGTACAGATGAGCAGCAATGCCTTCCTTAATGGCCATGGTCAAATCTAAGTCAAATTTTTGCAAGTTAGCCAGGAGCCTATTTTGCCTGACTAATTCCTAGTCAATATTTGGATATTAGCTTAGCAGCATCTCTTCCCAGCAGGCTTCCCTGACACCCATTCCCACTGTGAGTTACAAATCCTTCCTCTGTGCTCCATTACACTCTATGTTCACCTTTCCATGACACCGATCACATTGGACAGAAATTTCCAGTTAAAACTACAAGTTCTTTGATGCAGGGATTAATTTCATTCATTCATCTGCTCAAAATACATTAGTGCCTTCCATGTGTCAGGTACTGTCCTAAGTCTTAAAGGTACAGTTAAGACAAACATCCCTGCCCCTTTGAAGCTTATATTGTGGGGACGATAGAGGGGAATATGAAATGTTTGTGTTGTGGTAGTGGGGGATGGGGATGGAATTTTAAGTGGGAGAGCCAGAGCAGGTCTCACTGGAAAGGTGATATTTGAGGGACATCTGAAGAGGTGAAAAAATGGGTCAAATAAAATTCTGGGGAAAGAAGGTTCAGGCAGGGGGAACAGCATATGTTAAGGCTAAGCTCTGAGGAGTATGCCTGCCTCTTGGAACAGCAAGATGGCCAACAACTTTCGAGGAAAGAGAGAGCAAGAATAGAATATGTTCACTTTGGTGCTGTGTCTCCCATATAGAAGGTACTAAGTAACTATTTATTGAGTGATTAAAAATAATAAATTAATTAATTTCACAGGACACTATATCATTTATAAACTGTTCTTCTCACATAATTAATTTAGTATACTTTCTGGTAAGAAATACTCATTTGGGAGCGCCTGGGTGGCTCAGTCGGTTAAGCATCTGCCTTCAGCTCAGGTCATGATCCCAGAGTCCTGGGATGAAGCCCCGAATCGGGATCCCTGCTCAGTGGGAAGCCTGCTTCTCTGCCTGTTGTTCCCACTGCTGTGATCTCTCTCTCTCTGTCAAATAAACAAATAAAAACCTTAAAAAAAGAAAAGAAATACTCATTTGCTCCCTCTGAAAAATGAAGAGATGATGGCAAACTTATTCATATTTCTGGGAAACTGGGGGGCTTTATGAGCCAAACTACCTGAGAATAGATGGGCCGTATTCAAAAATAACCAAGTTTTACCCATGAAATTTAACTCCTTTCAAGCTAAGCTTGACTGTTAAAGTATCACTTTTACTGTTTTAATTTTCTCCCCATGAGGGGTACTCTGACCCCTTGAGTACATTACAGGTTTTGGGTGAACAGGTTTTGGGTGAACACAGAGGACTCTTGATTCTCGCTGTTGCGTACCCTCAGTGCTCCAAAGGCTTTTCCTGAGGATTCATTCTCCTGTGGATTCTCTCTTTCTGTAAACCTCTGCCCGAAGCAGTGAGTTAAAGAGAGTATCGGTGGCAACAGCATGATGGGATTGATAATGAGGAAAAGGCTCCATCTCAGTGTGTTAGCAGCTTTGACAAGTAAAAGTAAAAGAGAAAAACATAGTTCTCGACTCTGCCTCCACAGAACCATTCCAGTGGGCATGGATAGTAAGGCAGGTTGATGTACGTCTGAACAACTACCAATGAAAAGGAACATGGAGATCCATCTCTACTGATCCTTTTCTCATGCTCAACTGGGCTACACTACAGGGAAACCAACCTGATGAATTGGGCTTTGAATCCCAATTTATTGATTTACTGTGTAGGCAGTCTTGGGTGACTTCCTTTGTCCTATTTTAAGCTCACTTTCTTTATAAAAACTGGAATAAGAGAAACTGCATTGCTTGTCTCCCAGGGTTGGACTAAGGACCAAATGGAATGATAATATATATGAAAGTATTAAGAAAATAATGGATTGGGGCGCCTGGGTGGCTCAGTGGGTTAAAGCCTCTGCCTTCGGCTCAGGTCATGGTCTCAGGGTCCTGGGATCGAGCCCCGCGTCGGGCTCTCTGCTCAGCAGGGAGCCTGCTTCCCCCTCTCTCTGCCTGTCTCTCTGCCTACTTGTGATCTCTCTCTCTCTGTCAAATAAATAAATAAAATCTTAAAAAAAAAGAAAAAAGAAAATAATGGATTAAGTATTAAGAAAATAATGGATTATAAAGTATTAAGTATTAAGAAAATAATGTATTAAGAAAAGCATTAAGTATCAAGTATTAAGTATAAGTATTAAGTACAAGTAAAAGTATTAAGAAAAGTATTAAGTAATCTAAAATATTAAGAAAATAATGGATTATAAAAAAAAGAAAGAAAAACATTCTATAGATTGAAACAGAAAGGCAATATAGAAAAAATTTGGTGGGGGAAACAAGCAAGTATTTTCCCTTAAAGTTTCTTTTAATATTATTCGAAAAATAAAAGGTGAATATTTTAGCTACCAGCAGTTCTTCGGATACCAGATGCTGTGAGCTCTACCTTCGAAATACATCTTCCATCTGTTGCGGTTTCCCTTTTCCAGCGCTGTCCAAGCCAGCGTCGCAGAGCTCTGCAATTGTCCCGGAAACCCCTACTTCCAAATCCCACTTTCCCCTCCCCCTTTTCATTCCTCTCCCACAGAACAGCCAAAGTGATCTTTGGTAAATCAGATTATGACACGACACGCTTCTCTTTAAAATCCTCCAGTGGTTTATGATCACACCTAAAATCCTGAATCTTCATCAGGCTAACGGATCCGACGTGCTCCGGCCTCCGCTCACCCCTCCAATTTTATCCACTACTTGGGTCTCTGTCTGCCACAATGCTTCTACCTCATAGGCTTCTCTCTGTTCCTGGAACACACAAACGTTGCACCTGCTTTGGGACTTAGACACTGCTGTCTCCTCTGCCTGGTTATCTTCTCCCATTTATGTGTGAATTGCTTCTTCCTATAATCTTGGTCTCAGCCAAAATCCATCCCCTTGGGGAGGCCTCCAGGGCCCACCCCATCTAATGGTGCCGCCCTTCCCCCCCCCGCCATTCCATCCCTCTCTCTTTGTAACACTTAGAGTTTGTGAAGTGATTTTGTCTGTTTACTTTTTTTAAATTTTATTTATTTATTTGACAGAGAGAGATCACAAGGAGGCAGAGAGGCAGGCAGAGGGAGAGGGGGAAGGAGGCTTCCCGCTGAGCAGAGAGCCCGATGCAGGGCTCGATCCCAGGACCCCGAGATCATGACCTGAGCCAAAGGCAGAGGCTTTAACCCACTGAGCCACCCAGGCGCCCCTATCTGTTTACATTTTATTGCCTGTGCTCCTCAAACAAATATGAGCTCCATGGAAGCAACGGCCTCCTTAGCCTTTTTCATCACTGCATCTTCTACTTGTGAGATTTTTTACCTGGAACCTATTAGGTAGTCACTAAATATTTACTAAATGAATGAATGAGAGTAACTGGAAGACTAATGAATGGTTATGAAGTGCCATTCAGAACTATGAGGTTTCAAATCTTTTAGATGAAATGATCATTCAGCATGAACGTGTCTCCTGATCTCCTAGGAAGGGAGAGTTAGAATTAGGAAGGAGGAGGATGGCTTGTTTTTAACATGTATGCGCCATAACAGTTAGAAGCCAGCCAGACATTTGTAATCAGCTCTTTCCAAGTCTGAAATGTCTATCCTGACTTGTCACAAGTCTTAATGAAACCTGACAACAAAATTGGAGGCCTGCGTCTTTATTATAACTTGCATTTCAGAGAAAACACAAATCCATCTACCAGCTCTGGGCTGGCACAGTGAGGATCCAACCAATCCTAAAAATATTTTAAAAATACATCTTTTTTTTTTTTTAAACAGCTTTATCAGGGGACCACAGTAACATCTCTGTGGCAGCACTTGAAAAAGAATTAGAGTTGTTTTCAATCATTCTATGAATAACATGACATTTAAAGAACAAGAAGAGAAAGGAAAAATAATAAATACTTTAAAAGTAGTTTCAGACCTTGGGGACCTTGAAAGCAGAAATTGATTCATCTTCCTGCACCTGCCTATTGAAATATACATGAATAAAATAAAGGCTCCGAAACAAAGAATATAGGTCCATAATTGGACAGATGTCAAGATTAGTTCTTACTAATCAAATGTAGATGAGGACTAGTAATTTCATATAGTACAGACAACATCAAAATATCTAGAAATTACTTCAGGTTCCGGAACTTTATAGTTTGGTAGACAAAGAAGGAATTTTCTCCATCTAGTAGACCCACCGTAGACTGCCAAAAACCAAAAATTCATCCAGGATATTGACAACAGTCACCTCTCCAACTCAAAATCTTAGAAAAGAAATCTGATGAAAACAAGCTAGACAATCCGGAAGACCAGAAAAAACCTGACCCACTCTGGTTTTTTGGCAAACATCGGGCAGGAAAGAATTTTATTCATTCGAGATCGAATTAATTCCCTCCCAGAGGTCATGTAAGAATTCAAACTCTGCATGTCCAGGGCATAGGACAGTGCCATTGCTTTTTTTTTTTTTTTAACTCCAAAGAATTTATAGCTATTATTGATATTAAATTTAAAAAACATCAACAACAAGAACTAAGAATGAAAATATTCTGAACAATGAATGAAAGATCAATATTCAGGATGAAAAAATCGTATGTTAAAAAGTACTATAGGAAAATAAAGTAAAAATTTAAGTTACCAACTTTATAATTCCAATAAAATTTGATAAGTTATAAGATATATAAAATATGAGGTGAAAAGGAGCAGAGGTGCAGAGGTGCAGGAAGAGATGAAAAAATAGATAAGAAAAGGAAATACTTCCTACTTTTGATACAGATTTTAATTTTGCTATGGAATTAGAAAAAGGAAAACTGATACTATAGTAAATCAAATCAAGGCGTTGAGGACAAAGGAGGATTAATAAAGCAAAGTATTAATTGAGAAGATGACAGAGTAGAGAAGAGAAAATAGAGATCTAATTAATAGATAACTATAGTTGCTAAAGAAAAGAATATAACAAATAGAGTGGACATCAACCATAAAAGAAACAAACAAACAGACAAATAATAGAACTCAAACTGTGGAAAGTCTTAAAATCAAAGAGGCCCACTTAATACCAAAATTAACTGAAAGGAAACCCAAATACAGACATTTCATGATTAATATTATTCATGAAGGAAAAAGTTATTCCATGAATCTAGTTGAGGAAAATTTTGCCTACAAGCATTCAATACTCAGATTATCCTTAAACTTTTTTCTTTTTCAATACTAGGAAATGTGGTGGATATATTATAGACTTCTGAAAGTAAGTGTAGGTGTCCCAAATGTTTTACTCAAGTATGTTTCATAAAAGAAGAAAAATGTATGATTCTGGAATGTCTCAGAAAATACATCACCTATGCATCTGAATGTCTAAAGCTATATAATCCAAGAAAGCAACAAGTGAATAATATTAATGCTCAAAAATTGACAAGTTATAAAGATTTAATCATAAGCATTGTAAGAAGTTAAAATGTTAAGCCTAAATATTTGTCAAATTAGCATTAAAAATTGAAAGCAAACTAATCGTTCAGTAGTAATAAACAAAATCTAAAATCCTGGATTATGTCAACTCTAAAAGTGAATGAGTTAAAATAAAGTTTACTGATTAAATCTTAAATAGGAGATATCAAGAAAAATATTTTATTGTTTAAAAAATAGTTTTATTTAGATAAAATTGAAATGCAATAAATTTCACATATTTAAAGGATAGAAATTAAATTTTGACATTTGAATATGACTTTGAAATTATCACCACAGGGGCACCTGGGTGGCTCAGTCGATTAAGTGTCTGCCTTTGGCTCAGGTCATGATCCCAGGGTTCTGGGATCCAGGCCCCCATCAGGCTCCTTGCTCAGCGGGGAGTCTGCTTCTCCCATACTCATTCTCTCTCTCTCAAATAAATAAACAAAATCTTAAAAAAAAAAAAAAACTATAACCACAATCCAAGATAATGAGCCATCATCCCTGAAAATTTCCTCTTGTACATTTGTAACTCTGACTTCAGCCCCTCTAATCCCCCTGTTAACTATAACTATAGATTAGTTTATATTTTTTAGACTTTTATATAAGTAGAATCATACCATATATACTGCTTTTGAGATTCATTCATGCCATAGTGTGCATTAATACTTTGTTTTTGCTTAGTAGTACTCCATTGTATGAATATAGCACAATTTATGTACCCATTTACCTGTTGATAAATATTTGGGTTGTTTGCCAGTTTTTGATTTTACAAGCAAAGCTATTATAAACATAGTTGTACACATCCTTAAGATTATTTTATTTTAGAGAGGGAATGAGAGAGAGCAAGCACAAGTGGGTGCAAGGGGTGGAGGGAGAAAGAGAGAGAGAATAGTTAAGCAGGCTCCACACTAAGCACAGAGTCCATCACGGGGTTTGATGCCACAACACTGAGATCATGACCTGAGCTGAATCAAGAGTCAGACGCTCAACTGACTGAGCAACCCACACACCCCATACAAATCTGTATGTAGATATTTGCTCTTATTTTTCTTGGGTAAATACCAAGACATGAAAAGGCTGATAATATGGTAGGTCAGTTTAACTTTATTAGGAACTTTCTAACTGCTTTCTAAATTGGTTGTATCATTTAACATTCTTATGAGAGTTCCAGTTCCTCTATATGCTTGTCAAGGAGGACTTTCATTTTAATTTTAGCCATTCCAGTGGGTAGTGGGTAGTGAAATACTGTAGTTTCCATTTAATTTCCACTGATCATCTGTCAATGTGATTTTTTTTTGTCACGAGTCTATCATTTTGAATAAGTGAAATATTTTCAAAATATTTTCAAAATATTGGAATACTTTCCCCATATTATTTTTTGTTGTCACTTTATTAAGTTTAGAGAGTATTTATATTGTCTACATAAATCTTTTTAATATCTTCTCAATATCTTCTGTATCTCTACTTAATTTGTTGAGTGTAGGTAATGAAGTAACTATTTCGATGCCCTTGTCCACTAGTTCTAACATCTGTGTCAGTTCTAGTTAAGTTTGAATCAGTATATGTTTTTCCATATTATAGACAATGACATCTATTTGTCTGTAAACTTGGTATCTTCCTACTGGATGCCAAATAATTTTTATTGGATATGACCTTGTTGGATAATGGATATTTTTGTATTCTCATAAATATTCTCGAGCTTTGTTCTGGGACAAAGTTTAATTACTTGGATATAGTTTGAACTTTTCAATCTTGTTTTTAAGATTGTTAGATCGGACCAGAAGAGCAGTTAGTCTTGGGCTAATTTCCCCCCACTGTGGAAGCAAGACACTTCTGAGTACTCTGCCCAACATTCAAATGAATTATGAGATTTTCCAGTCTGGCTAATAGAAAAATGGCACTGTTCCTAGCCCTGTGTGAGCATCAAGAACTGTTTCTTTTTTTATTTTTTTTTTTTTAAGATTTTATTTATTTATTTATTTGACAGAGAGAGATCACAAGTAGGCAGAGTGGCAGGCAGAGAGAGAGGAGGAAGCAGGCTCCCCGCTGAGCAGAGAGCCCGATGCGGGGCTCGATCCCAGGACCCTGAGATCATGACCTGAGCCGAAGGCAGAGGCTTTAACCCACTGAGCCACCCAGGTACCCCAAGAACTGTTTCTTCTACTCTTTATGTTTATTTCTTTGTTTTTTGGTGTGATAAAACTGGATTTATTTTTTTTCCAGCTTCATTAAGTTATAATTAACAAATAAAAATTGAATATGTATCAAAACAATGTGATGTTTTGATATACATATACACTGTGAAATTATTATCACATTCAAGCTAATTAATATATTCATCACCTCACATACTTACCTTTGTGAGTATGTGTGTGTGTGTGTGTGCATGTGTGGTGAGAATATTTAAGATCTATTCTCTTGGAAAATTTCAAGCATATGATACATTATTATTAATTATAGCCTACTTGTGATAGCTAACAAGTGTTGGTATGGATGTATAGATAACATATATTGGCAAAGTTATGGGAACCCTAATACACTGTTGGTGGGAATGTAAATTGGTACAGTCATTATGGAAAAAAAGTATAGTAGATCCTTAAGAAATTAAAAATAGAGCAACCATATGATCCAGCAATTCCACTTCTGAGTATATATCCAAAAGAAGTAAAATCACTATCCCAAAGAGATATCTGCACACCTATGTTGACTGCAGCATTATTCACAATAGCCAAGATATGAAAACAACCTAAATGTCCATTGACAGATGAATGTATAAAAACATTAGGTATGGGGAACCTAGGTGGCTCAGTCAGTTAAGGGTCTGCCTTTGGCTGAGGTCATGATCCCAGGGTCCTGGAATCGAGTCCTGTGCCAGGATCCCTGCTCAGTGGAGAGCCTTCTTCTCCCTCTCCCTCTGCTGCTCCCCCTGCTTGTGCATTCGTGCTTGGTCTCTTTCTCACTTCAAATAAATAAATAAAAATCTTTTTAAAATTTTGGCATGTATATATATACAGTGGATATTATTGAGCCTTAAAAAAAGAGGAAATCCTGTCTTTGTGACAATACGAATGAACCTACAAGCCATTATGTTAAGTGAAATAAACCAAACACAGAAAGACGAATAACGCCTTCTCTCACTTGTATGTGGAATCTAAAAATGTTGAACTCATGGGAACAGAGTAGAATGGTGTTTACCAAGGGATGGGGATGGCAGAAATGGGGAGATGTTGGTCAAAGGACAAACTTTCTGCTATAAGATGAATAAGTTCTGGAAATCTAATATACATCATGGTAATTATAGTTAATAATAATGTATGGCTTTCTTTTTTTTTAAGATTTTATTTATTTATTTGACAGAGGGAGACACAGTGAGAGAGGGAACACAAGCAGGGGGAGTGGGAGAGGGAGAAGCAGGCTTTCCGCCGAGCAGGGAGCCCAACGCGGGCTCCATCCCAGGACCCTGGGATCATGACCGGAGCCAAAGGCAGACACTTAACGACTGAGCCACCCAGGTGCCCCTGTATTGCTTTATTTTGCCCTTTACAATGGATATTTCCACAGCCTCTAGAAGTTTTCCTCACATGTCTACAGAAAACTTGAGGGGCCCCTTTACAGATCTCACTCCATGCAACTCTCTCCTACCTGTCAAGGTCTGTCCTTCGAATTCTAGTTGCCTCATCTACCCAAATTCCCATCTCTGTCTGCTCAACAAGTGAAGTCTACGGGACTTTGCCTAGGCTCTCCATCCCTGCTCCACAGCCTGGAAAGTCTCAAGGCATGATGCTGGGTCAATCAGAGGGCTAATATTGTCTGGCCCCCATGTCTCCTTCTGGGGTCACTGTCCTTTGTTATCACATACCCACTGTCTTAGAAACTATTCTTTTATATATATTGTTCATTTTTTTCTTTTATTGTTACAGCAAAGAGAGTAACTATTATTTCATATTAACTGAAAGAAAAAGTCTTAAAACTCATTTATTCTCTTTTTTAAGATTTTATTTATTTATTTGTCAGAGAGAGAGAGAAAGAGCACAAGCAGGGGGAGTGGCAGGTAGAGGGAGAAGCAGGCTCCCCGCTGAGCAGGGGGACCAATGCTAAGCTTGATCCCAGCACCCTGGGGTCATGACCTGAGCCCAAGGCAGACACTTACCCACTGAGCAACTCAGGCATCCCAAAACTCATTTATTCTTGATGCCAACAAATACATATAGATTCAGTAATAAATTTTGCAAATCTAAATAAAACCTTTCATAAAATTTTAAAAACTAAAAAAAAATCATTCGAGAAAAAAAGAAACCCATAAAGCATTAGAAAAAATAAAATCAAATGTAAACATAAGAAAAAAAGAAAAATAAGTATTACTTAAGATAAATGTAAATAGGTTAAATATTCTGTTTAAGAAACATTTCTTAACTACCTGCTATTTATAGAAGGCAGAGCTAAAAATAAAGTGACTGTGAAAGGTAAAACTAAAAGATGGGCACAGATACATTAAATGAAAACAAGCCAAAAGTAAGCATGAGTGATGTGATTTATATTAGTCTAATTTAATACAAGATAAACTTTGCGAAACAGAGCAAAGAGAATCATATCCATGAGAAAAAAAGAATAATCCATAACCCAGAATTATACATGGAAGTTTCGTACCACACAGACCAAGATAGAAGTCTGTACATAGATCTCTGCTTTCTCTACATTAAATCAGATCCCAAAGTGCAACTGCAACACTCATCTTTACTTTGAAATTAAATCCCAATGGATTAAACTGTTAAATGTCAAAAGTAGAACTGTTAAAAACAAATTCAAAAAAGGAAACATATCTGAATATACATCTCAGATTTGGAAAGGATTTTTCTAAGCATAATGAAAAATAATGAAAAAAGATGTAATGTTGCCAATAATTCTATAAAAAGAAGACTTTTGGGGAAATAATTTGGCAATCTGCCTCATTAACTACCTAAAAGCCTATAGCATTTGACTTTATGGTTTAACTTCTAGGAATGTCTCCTTAGGCAATGATTAAAGGCTTATGTTTATAAATATTTATGATAACAAAAAAATTGAATAGAGTTAAATGTTTAGCAAGAGGTAAATATTTAACTGAAATCTAGTATATAAATAGAGTGCCTTGTAACACAAATATTTATAAATGTGCATTTGAGTTGACATAGGACAATGTTTATAAAATTTTAGGTGGAAAAGGAAGTATACAAAATGGTATATAGAGATAGATACAATTTTTGACTATATATATTTGCACACATAGATAGATGATAGGTAATAGATGATAGATAGATATTAGATGTACAGAGAGGGGGGAGAGAGAGAATGAGAAGATACTCTTCAACACATTTGTTGGCAGTAAAGATGGTTGGGAAGGTAATATTTCTTCTTTTTACAATTTTCTGAAATTTATAAATCTTAAATTTCATAATAAGAATTGAACACCATCATTTAATCAGAAAACATTTCTATATAGTTTCTCCCGCCATGTTCCCTTTGTATTTTCTTTTGCCCATTTGGCTCATTTTATCTATTGAATTACCACTGTTCACCTTAAAACTTTGCCTGCTGTTGTCCCCTGGGCATTTCTAAGCTTGGATATATTTAAAATGGAAATCTCTAAGGAAGAGAAACTACATATTCGAGAAAAAGTATAAACTCCAAACCATGTGGGTTTGGGAAACAGAAAGGAAAAGAAAGGGCCCTAAAGACGTCAGCTGTGTTCTACTCAATTTGCTTTGAGACAGTAGTTAAGGGAAGCCAAGGACAACTTATTAATCAAAATCAATGCTATTTTAATGTAATATTATTTAGAAAACAGTATTGATCTTGACTAATACGTTTTTAGAGCCCCCTAAAATTCTGTACATGAGGAAAGTGTCAAACTCACTCGCCCTAGTCCTAGCCCTTCCACCCAATGCCAGAGAGAGAAATGGTCTGATCATTCATTTACAAAGGAGCTATCGGGCATTAAAAAAAAAAAAAAAAATATATATATATATATATATATATATATATATATATATATGGCTCTTCTGCTTCCAGTCCATAGAGGGAAAAGAATCACTCACAGATGACCATGACATTTGTACACTGTAAGTATTAACAACCTGGCATGACCAGAAAGCAGGTCCCTTCCTTGCCACCTTCTTCAGTATAATTCCTGCCAGCAGCCATTATAACTTATACCATGAGAAAACCTGGTTTAAAAAATGTAGCCTGTGTCAGGTGTATAGAGCCCGATGGGAGAGAGTTACCTGGAAATTTCTTTCCATTTCAACTGACCTTTGGCAATACAGGGCCAAGTTTGAAGGGTCAATGGAGAACTGTGATCTCATAATTTTTATTTCCTTTGTCAATGGAAGATATGAGTCCAGGCCCTAATGAGTGATTCATTAAGTAAGACTGAGAGGAAATCAGGATGCAGAAAACCAGGCAACTTTCATCAGAATATATACTAGATTTCAAGTCTCCTAACTGCCAGTCCAAGTAGTGTTTACCTGGTGCTACTTTCCAACTATATCTTGTCATATGTACTTTATTCATCATTTGTAACTAAAGAAAAGAACAAGGAAAAGACAGATGTGAAGATAAATGAAGGTAGACAAGAAAGTCATGTTAAGGGCTCTTAGAACTGAATAAGTGTTGTTAAATTAACCACTTATACAAAGGCCATTTTAGCAATAGCATTATTTTAGCAATACATAACAAATGCATAGTCTTAAGTATTTTAGGACTTTGTAGGGTCCATATATACTTCAAACTGTAATTACCGGTGAGATGGTCAACACGCGAGTGACATGTTGTCCCTGTTTACTGTAGCTATCACCAACTGATCACAATCATCACACCCACCAAGATTGGATCCAATCACAGAATTCTTCTTTATTCAATCCCAGAAGAAGCCACCAGACAAATCTGCCTGAGAAGAAATCCCTTGCTCTCTCTGATTTGGGTTGTAGAGAAAATAGAAATAAATAAAACTTAAATGCTTACATTAAAGTATAATGTATATATAGAAAAACACACATATCATAAATGTACTGTTGGAAGAATTTCCAAAATTCAGGCACCCAAATCAAGAAACAGGGTACTGCTCCAGAAGTTCCCTTCATGCTTCTTTCCAGTCTGCGATGGTTAGTTTTATGTGTTCATGCAGCTCAGCTATTCAATCAAATGCTGGTTTAGGTGTCATAAGGGTGTTTCGTAGACCTGGCTAACATCTACAATTGCTTGACTTTACATAAAGGAAATTATTCTCAATGATGTGGGTAGACCCCATCCAATCAGCTAGAAGTCCTTTAAAAAGTGAGATTTCATCTGCCTCAAGACTGTAGCATCGAGTCCTGCCCAGGAATTTCAGCCTGCTAGCCTGTCCAACAGATGTTGGCCTTACCAGCTCGCACAACAGTGTAAGACAATTCCTTGAACTAAATCTCTTTGTGTGTGTGTATGTGTATGTGTATAAATACACATATACTATATACATTTGCATGTACATTTGCTACTTGATCTGTTTTCTCTAGAAAACCTGACTGATAAACAGTCACTGCTTTTCTGAAGAAAATCTCTTTTCTGACTTCTAACAGCATCAATTCATTTTATTAAACACATACTTAAAAGCACCTTTAAAAGCAAATTTGTTAATTTTAGGGCAGATGATTATAAGGATCATTTATTTATCATACCATTTTGGCAGAAATTGCTTCAGCCCTTCATGTTCCTTATTTAATCCTCATAATTCATGCCTTCCTTCCTTCCTTCCCTTCTTTCTTTCTCTCAATTTTGCAGATCAGAAAATGGAGGAACTAGGAGGTTAAGAATTTCTCCAAGTTTCTCATAGAACGTCACTTGGCTTCATTGCCTCTTTTTTCCATTTCACACAGTTGTATCCAGCTTCATGACAAATGACAAATGGTTCTCATAACCAACAAAATAAACGAGTGCAAACATTGCAACTCCACTTTACTCACATGTACAAAATTTAACTTTAAGAGAAATTGTTTCTACTACGCCTACAGATCATGTTAAGGTTTAACATTTAAAAATGGGACAAGGATTGTGTGATGGATATTATATTTTTTTTAAAGATTTTATTTATTTATTAGAGAAACAGAGAGAGAACAAGTGCTTGAAAGAGAGAGAGAGTGAGCATCAGCAGGGGGTGAGGGGCAGGAGGAGAGGGAGAAGCAGCCTTCCCCCGCACCGGCTGAGCAGAGAGGCTGGATCCCAGGACTGTGGGATCATGACCTGAGCTGAAGGCAGACCCTTAACTGACTGAGCCACCCAGGTGCCCCTGTTATATTTTATAATAAAAATGGGTCAAGGGGAGGGAGAGAAAAACGAAGCTCTATCAGTGGCTGATGGTTGCCCTAAAGTCCTTGGAATTTTTAAGGTAATAAAATGCAAACAAAGCAACACAAATTATCACGGAAGTACAAAAATATGAGAGCTGGAAAGTACTTTGCAAACTAGCTTGCCCAATTCTGTATCTGTGCTTCATTATTCAGTACATTATTGCTTTACAAGAGGGAGAGAAAAAGAAGCCAACACACTGCATGCCAAGTATTGCACTAGGAGATTTTCCGATGTTTACAAAATGCAACGTTCCACTCAGCCCTGACATTTTCCATAATGTACAGATGAAGAACTCAAAGCTTGCAGACTTCCACGTAACCTGTTTACCAAGCCTTGTAATGCT
The DNA here is from genome assembly GCA_028534135.1 of Potos flavus. Classification (NCBI taxonomy): domain Eukaryota; kingdom Metazoa; phylum Chordata; class Mammalia; order Carnivora; family Procyonidae; genus Potos; species Potos flavus. The sequence goes on along the minus strand of CM052898.1, from coordinate 65,771,525 downwards.
TGCCATTCTCAATGATCCCTTCTAAGGTGCCTTCACAGAGGCAGTCACAACCAATTGGTTCATTCAGTAGAGGGGGTTCCAGTCCCAGAATCTAAATCAAAAACTTACCCTAGTTAACCAGCACAGAATTATATGCTTTTTTGAAACAATGGTGGTGTCCAGAGCAATGAAATGTGCAGATTGGCTGAAGTCAACCATCTGGACAAGGCGACGGAAGCATGCAGTGTGGGAATGGTAGTCAGCCATCCAGGGTCTTTGGTTGAGAGATGGGATGGAAATTGGTTCCTGATATCATTGTTGAGCTACTGAATCAAACCAACCATGAGACACAACCAGGCCCTGGACTTCCATCTAAAATACTCAGTTCATCTCTTTCACTGTATAAACAATCTGGAGTTGAATTTTCTGTCAGTATTAGCTGGTCCAGCAATCCTTTTTTGGATCTTGTAGGTGAGAGTCGCAGCTGTCTAATTCCAATGCCCACATAACTTTCACAACAAAATCCTGCCTTGAGGAGCATTGTAAGTGGAAGGGAGTGTCCATCTTAAACTATAATTTGGCCCATTGGAATCCACGAATCATGTGTATATGGGGTACATGCTACCCCTTAGGGGCTTTGAGGAGCAATGTTCTGACTCTGCACCTCCCTAAATAATTCCTCTCATCCCACTTCATCTTATCTCTTCACCTTGTCTCATCCCCAATTCTACAAATCTTGAATTTCCTCCCTCAGGGACCTTTGAACCAGTTGAATTGAGGCATAGAGCAATGGGGTACCAGGCTTGGAATGCAAGGACAGGCCATTCTGAGTATCCAAGACTGAGACACACAGTGGATTCTTCACAGGGTGGGAAATAGATGACAATGTGCAGCACTGCCATGGCTGCTGGCCTGAGGATGACACCACAGATGGTACCAATGTGGTCCTCAAGAGTTTATACTCCATTTGGCGAGGAGGGAGCTACTTCTTTCAATCCTACTGTGTTTTTTTGTGCTCAGTTGTAACTCCTATAGTCCAAAATATTATATTGAAAAATATAACATTAACCACACTGAGATTCTAGTTCTCAGATTTTAGGGAAGAGAAGGAGGAACCAAGAATGTTATTTTGAAGCAGTAATTGACCTTAAGAGGCGCCTGTCAAGAGATGGTTTTATTCCTGTCTGAGCCTGCAGCCCTGTCCTTATCTTGGATGCTCTGAATTAGGTCTTGGTGACTCTGCCCTCCGCCACAACTTACTATTCTCCTCATGTCCCAACCTATATTGTTCCATTCTTTCTCCAGAGATGGCTTTGCCTCTCGTGTCACAGATTTCGTCGGATGCAAATATCATCAGCTTCCAGATCCAACTCACATAGGTAACCATCTAGAAACTCTTTCTTCCCAGTCTCTAAGGAATATGTGACCTCTCTTTTTTCCAAGCCCTTTCTATTCACTTCTTCGATGAATCCCAAAGTTACTTCATCACCTTAAGCTTCACCTGTGTTACCTTTAAAAAGAGTGTAATTAAACTTACTCAGCTTATCTTAACCTAGTTAAGCATTAAAAAAAACTGAAGTCATGTATGGAAAACATTTCTGGCCACATTAGTCAAGTGATACACAAATGTTACCCTTATTACATGAAAACAGAACATGTTTACCATAACCCAAGAAAAAAGTTCAGTAGAATATTTCAAAAAGAAATTTTCAAATATTCCATTTTGACATTATTGTTTTAACTTTATATCATTTTTCCTCTTCTCAATGATGTGTATTACAAGTTTTTTGGCCTGAGAAGTATTAAAAACAGCATTACCATTGTACTAATCATTTTACAGGCATTTCATTCCTCTTTTAAACTCTGCATGTGAGGGCTCCCAAAGGGTCAGAGATAATTATTTTATGTCAGTGGAATGCTTGGAGCTCCAGCATGACTCCTCTGAGAAACATATTTGTCTAATAATCGTTTGGGACTATCAGGCTCTCATAGTAAAAACAATGACATCATTTCTAGTTTGAAGCTTTTGTGCCTTATTAAGGAGAAAAATAGGTTAGCTTCTCTAAAAGCTCATCTAACTGATTAGCCTCAAAAATGAATATATGTATATGTGAATACTATTTGCATTAGTGGCAATTATAGAATTTTGAAATGATAGGATTTTTTTTTGCCTTCAGCAATTTATACACAAAATTTATTTCACAATAAGTTTTAAAGGCATTAAATTATTTGGAACATCTCCCATAGGATCCCCTATTAATTAGTAGGATGAGGTGAAAAGTACTTAGGTTTAGAACCACGATGTTTAGTAAAGGATATCAAGTTGTGATAGAAGGAACAGTGAGTGCAGTAAGCATGGGCAAGAAGTAGGTTAGAGTTTTCATCTAACCAGATTTCACTGTGTGACCTTGGCAAATCATGACCCTTCTGTGAGCATCTCCACAAGCCCATGGACAGTAGTAATGAACAGGCCACTGGACCCAGACCGCCTAACCTCACAGATGCTTTCCAGAATGGGTCACAATTCTATCTACCATACATTGAATAAATACTTAGTGAGCACCCTTCCAGCCAGGGACTTAACATATTTTTGTGATTTAACACTCCCAATTATGTGGGGCAGTTAAAATTATTCCCATTTCACAGATGAGGAAATCAAAGCTCAGAGATATTAAGTCACATTGACATTGCCAGAAGAGGAAGCAGTCAAAGATGGTTTATTTTAAGCAAATGTTTCCTCTGTTGCATGAGACCTTTCTAAAAGGAGGAAATTGAAAACTTAAATAGACAGGGTGCTGAAATAATATGAAATATATAATAAACATAGACCAAATAGACCCACATAGATGCTCGGAGTTGCAGTTTCATATTCTGTCATAAAATGCAGGTACACATCTGAGAATATTTCAACAGAGTGGCAGGTGCCCAATCACATGACATCAATGCCCCATTTCCTGTCGGTCCCTTCCCTTCCTTTAGCAACATTGAAGATAGTAACTGATACTGATACTAATCGGATACTAATCTAGTTAGAGGAAATTCAAATACTTCAACTTGGCAAACCATTAATAATACTAGGAAATGTCTAGAGGGCCTCAGGTGAGATTTTTCAGAAAATTTGTCAACAAAGAACTCCCTGAACGTCATACCATTGCTAAAAAGTCCCTCCAAAGGTAAATTCAGGGCTGGCAGGGAGGTAAAGGTTCTGAGTGATTTCTGGGACCTCCAGTGCTGCCTCTGTTATAATGAATACTGAGCATATTTCTCTGTGAGGAAAACTAAGAATACCAATGAAGTTAGGCTTTTTGGTGTCTAGAAACAAATCTGAGGCCCACCTGACCTCATTAGTGGCAGCATTTGTCTTGGGAAAGGAGGGTCATTGGTTTACTCTGCCATTAAGAAAAGGAAACATAAGTCATTTCAACTGGACATAGACTATAAGGAATTATTGAGTCTGAGACAGTTTTGCTTTGCTGTATTTTAGGGGGGTGAGACAGACTGAATTAAATCCAACTTGCCCCCACCCACACTAAGGAGGTTTATCACAGCCAAGGCACATCTAGGGACTGGGCAATATTAAATTAGCACTTAGATAATGTAACTCAGCTCAGGAAAAGCATGAGGGCCACCAAGTGGGTGGTACTTGCCTTGAGTGAGGACCAGCAAGGTAACTGACCCCTAAGGAAGATATACAAGGAGAGAGATATTTATAAGGAGGCTTTATTACTATTTAGGGAGAGAGTTGGTCTGAATCTTACACTCACATCTTAATAGAAGGGAGTATGGAATCTCCTAATCCTATGCTTTGAGGGGGCATTAGTGTGATTCTGGGAGAGCTTAGTCCTTGCAGCAGCTGGAGAACAGAGGGAACTAAACCTGAGAAGGTGAGGATATCAACTGATTTTACGGGTGCATCTGACAACTAACATCCATCTGTCCACAGATCAAATGTTTCTGATACGTGGAGATCATTTATGGAACACCACTTAAGAACATAGGGTTGTAGTAGTAATAAAAAGGATCTTGATCTTGGGAACTCTGTTTCCTTCTAGTGCCTACATTTCCCATCTTCCCATTTAGTATTTACCTCTTAATTCTCAAGATAATTCTCTAAAAAGCTAGGTCTCATCCAAAGCCTTCCACCAAGAGCCATAAATCTCAATGGTCACCATCCTAAACTTAGGTGGTGAGCAAGAGGAAACAGGGACCAGCCTAACTGCCTGAGAAGGAGAAATCACTAGGAGGAAAGGAGATCATCTAACAACAAGTTCTGTGCCATGATTATTATTTGGAAAGGCCATTTTCAGTTGCTAACATGAGATGACAATTGCAAGTTACAGTGACCACGGGATTTTTATTATCTAAGAGTTACTGGAAAAATCCTGGCCTTTTTTTCCCATAAGTTTTGCCTACATTTCCATACAAGAGCAAGGGAAGGATCTTTCCACTGAATAAAATTTAAAAGAAGAGTTGGAAACAAAACTAAATGCATTTTCTGATCACCTGTAAATCTTTCTTGTTTATCGCACTGGCTACAGTGATTCCCAGGCCTGATTTATCTGGCTGTTACCAACTAAAACATTTTTCCCCTTTCTTTGCACTTACATTGGTTCAGATTTATGGGTTGTTGATTCGGGAGGGGGCTTCATTTGAAAACTGTCTCATGTTGATTCTGTTAAGTTTATTTTAACAAAGTGTAAATTTGGCCCTTCTTGAACACACAGAATGTTCTGCAGCTGGTGAATGTTATGAGAGTTTCCTCAAAATGTTTCTGCCCACGCAGCTTGGCCTGCAAATGAGCCCCCTCCCACCAGCCCCCTTCCCTCCTGCCCTACACAGTGCTTACGCTTCCAGGCACAGAGAATTTCATTTACTCACCTGCCCACAGCTTGGACCCTCATTTTTGTAGGCATAATTATTTGTGTACTTTCCCACTCATTCCCTAGGACATTGGTAACCACAAAATCTGCATAAATTGTGTCAAAACCCAAAGGAAATTTCAGTTCACTTTTGTTCATTTCAATCATCTTTTTACATATTTGGGGCTCCATTTTCCAAATAAAAAGTCCCTATCCTCCATTAGGCCTTAAAACCTCTACTCTTCCTCTCTTCCATAGCATGGACATACTTTGCCCCAAGGAAAGGGAATGCTGAGATAAGACAGAATGTAGGCTCAAGGTCACAAAATGGGGTCATCATGAAAAAGAATATGTTGTTGGGATCTGTTGTTTGTTTCGTATGAATGGGAGAAATAGGGCCGCCTGGGTGGCTCAGTGGGTTAAAGCCTCTGCCTTCAGCTCAGGTCATGATCTCAGGGTCCTGGGATCGAGCCCCGCATCGGGGTCTCTGCTCAGCAGGGAGCCTGCTTCCCCCTCTCTCTCTGCCTGCCTCTCTGCCTACTTGTGATCTCTCTCTGTCAAATAAATAAATAAAATCTTTTTAAAAAAAAGAATGGGAGAAATAAAGAGATTCTAAATAGAACAACATGTAACCACAACCCTCCTCCTGGGAACTATTTGATTTCTACATTTTTTCTCCTTTCCCATGAAGGTGGCTGGAGGGAGGCTACCAGTGGCAGAGGTGCCTACCTGCCTCCTGCTCTCCAGAGGCCAAAAATAAAATTAAAATTAAATAAAATACCAAGAATATCCCAAAAAAGGAACACAGAATCTCTAGTCCCAAATAGAGGCTTTTGAGTTTTGCGAGAGTCAAGCTCAGATCAGATTAGATGAAGATTTTGGACTGAAACAATAAAGAAAATTTTCCTAGAATATTCTTTTTTGCATGTGTTCCCTAGCTGGGGTAGCGGTGACCTTCGTAGGTCCTTGTCCAGCATTCAAAGTCAGAATGCTAGCTGTGTATTTACCCATAACACAATTTATCTATATTGTTAGAGGCCTGGCCCATTTAATTAGCAAACCAAAATGGTTCCACATAATTGATGCCCAGTGATTGTTAGTGGTTATTTTGAGGGGAAAGGAATGGTCAGCTGGTTGAGTTTCATGCAGAAAATAGAATGAACATATAACATACAGCCCCTAAATGGTGCCATGGTGCCATTTGAATTAGAATCTCACTTAATTCTCACTTAATTCTTAATGACTCTAATGATCCTGAGCCATTATTGTCTCAGTACATGATGAACTAAATGTATCAATCTGCGAGTTGGCTCTTATTACTCTTGTTTATCAGATAAAATGAAAATTCAAAAAAGGTGAGTGATTTATATGAGGTTATACTTTAACATTTTCATGAACTTGGCTAGTTATGTTTGTGTTCGATGAAAAATTCAATCAAAATTCATTCTATTCATGTATTGTTTCCTCAATAATTTGTTCAGTGAATTGGCCCAGGTGTAGAAGCAAGAGTCAACTGACAGATTAAAGGTTTCTTTATGTAATCTGTTATTGTTGTGTTATATACACAAGTAATGCCTAATACACATCAGAAAACAAATATGTAATTATTATTAATAACAAATAGATAGTGCATCTATAAATAACTGTCTGGATTTGTCTGATAAGTCATAAAGAGTCCTCCAACATATACAATAGTCTTATGATGCCTAGGTTGCATGTGTATTCTTTACCATAAAAACTTAGACCATTTTCTCCAATATATGAACCCCAAGATAGTCAAAGCTTATCAATTTTAGAAAGAAAAAAATGAATAAATATGCTAGAATTAGATGCTTTTGTGTAACAAGGTAATGGGATTTTTTCATTTCATTTTTCATTTTTTCATTTTTTCATTTAATTTTCTTCATGACATTATTTTATTAATATGTATTTTTTCCTTTCTTTGTGGTTTTTAAAACTTTTCCTTCATAATTATTTTCATCTTAGTTTAAAGTGTATTTATCTCTGGGGCTTAAGAGAGAAGTAGTTATGCCTATGGACTTTGAGCAGATGGACATGAGATGGACATTTTCCATGAAGAGAGATGGAACTTTGTGTTTTACTTTCTCCTTTCTCTGAATTCCATTTGTATGTAAAGTGTAGTTTTGGTCACAAAACAGAATGTAAAGTGTAGTTTTGGTCACAAAACAGAATGGAAGTACATACACACTGAGATGCTTAATGACAATGAATTCGCTTCTGGTAAAAACAAGATGGTACAGACTACTTGAAATACAAAGCAGTGAATCTGAAGAATTTGCACATTTTGCCAAGACATTCTTTATCCAACTTTTATCTCACAATCATCTCTGTCTGCAAATTAGTAGTACCTGGTTATTTTTGTTTTTTACTCTACAATTTATATGACTCTTTCATATATAGTTACTGAATTTGATCCTTAAAACATCTAGTGAGGGGCGCCTGGGTGGCTGAGTCAGTTAAGTGCTTGCCTTTGGCTCAGGTCATGCTCCCAGAGTCCCAGGATCGAGCCCCGCATCGGGCTCCCTGTTCTGAGGGGAGTCCGCTTCACCCTCTCCCACTCCCCCTGCTCATGCTCTCTCTTTCTCAAATAAATAAATAAAATATTTTAAAAAATGATAACAAATCATTAGTGAAATATTGATTACATTATTATTCCCATTTTATAAATAAAGGCACTTAGACTCAAACAGGTGAAATGATCCATCCAAGATTACAGTCGGGAAAAGCTCTGAAGCTAGAACACAATTTGAGGTCCTGCCAGTGTGATGACCTGTCCAGGAGAGCAATAGCCAAGCATGGTTCATACCAGAGATTCTGTCTCTTGTCTTTACCTGTAGCAAACTCCAGTGCCTACATCAATAAGCTCACAAAGGCAATACCCATTTAATAAACTTCCACTGTACAAACAGTGCAAGGCCCATTTCTAAGAGATCTGACACCTAGTAAGTGGAAAAATGTGTCATGTGTCCTTAAGAAACTTATCAATAAAGAATAGCAATTCGGGGCACCTGGGTGGCTCAGTCAGTTAAGCATCTGCCTTTGGGTCAGGTCATGATCTCAGCATCCAGGATTGAGCCCCAGTGGGCTCTCTCCTCAGCAGGGAGTCTACTTTTCCCTCTCTCTCTGCCCACCCCCACTCCCATTTGTGCTCTCTATCTATCTCAAATAAATAAATAAATAAAATCTTAAAAAAATAAAAGAAAAAAAGAAAAATAATTCTACTTGAAAGTCTCTTCCTGTACCCAATAACCTCAGAAATCCCCAGAGAGATGCTCATTAGATCAATTTACTACTCCTAACTCTTACAGTGAGTGGTCAGACATTACCGGGCTCAGATATTCAGGTATAAAAGACCCATTAACTCTAAAATGCCTTCCTAAAAGAGTCACACTCTTATATTTAAAATATCATTTATGGCTAAGCTTTAACTAACACATTATAATTAATTTGCATTGGCCTGTTTTATATGTAAGAGCTGTAGAAGGTTTTTCTGATGACCAAATGGAGAAAAGCATACTGCAAAGTAATGAATATGAAAGGCATGGCCCTGGAAAACAGGTCAGCGCACTCTAGGAAAGCTTAGGTAAATGAGAGGCAGAGAGGTAATCATTGGTGCTACCTCCCACACTCTTCACCAGGATAATGGCTTCAGAAAGGCTAAGGGGATATGCAAAAAAGAGATGGGTACTTAGAACACACACAAATGATGTTAATATAGGTTTCAGCAAGACAAAAAATAAGGAAAATGCATTCTTAGTTGAAGTGGCAAGGAGGTTGATGTTTACGAAGAGACACTTATGCTAAGCACTTTATATACAATTTCTGATACCATTTTTCCTTAGTTCACCACAAATAATGAGAATGCTTCTGCATTAATAATTATTTGCAATTTCTAATAATTAAGCTCTAGCTGTATTTAATGTATTCATTATGTTATGGGAAAAAGGTGAGCACAGGATTGCCTTGAAGAATGGGTCGGAAGGAAGTAATAGAAAGAGTGTACTCACAAACACGGAATTCGAGCAATCTACTCACTTAAGCATCTTCCAGTTGCTTTAAACATTTGTAATCCATGAAACAATGAATGCTTTGATATCGTAAGTAGAGAGAAGTGTTTCTTCCTATATTCCTTTAAGCAATATGGTGCTGGCAGCAATTCTTAAAGACCTTACAATAAGCCACCAAATTTCTGTCTCCTTTTTTCAACAAAGAGAAAGAAGGCTCTAAGGTCTTACAGATGACCTCATGATTTTTCTTCTGGTCTCTATGCAAACATAGCCAGTGGGGAATATGAGTTTAGCTAACACAATTTTACCTCCTTTATTATTCTCTGTTGAGGGATACTGAAACTAAAGAATTTTTCCTCTATGGGATTCCCCAGAGAAAATAAGAGCTAGCCCAAAGGATAAAGGTTATATTACATTTCATTTTGGTTATCCAGAGAAGATCTGTACGAGTCAGGGTCCAATAAGGAAAAGAGAAAAGGCTAAATGTTTTAGAGAGAATTTAATTCATGGAATTGGTGATAGAACAGCTGGGTGAAAAGAGGAGATGATGAGGAAAGCAGAGATTAAGAAAATCAGGAAGCCACATGCTATCCCCCCCAGGATAAAAGAGAATGGTGGGAACAACAGAACCCAAGGGCTAGGTCGCCCAAGGCAAAAGAGGGCCAAGGTGGGCTTGTCCAGCTTGAGATGGAGCAATGGAGGAGTTAAACCTAGCCTGAAAGAAAGATAAAGAATTATCCTGACCTTACTCCTCTCCTGATTCCCCCAGTCTCTAGGAAAAACATGGTAGGGGGTCAACATAGGAAGAGCAAGGCATGGATTTAAGGGCAAACAGGTCCAAATCAGCAAAAGGCCTTAGATGGAGGAGAACTATCTCATCTCACCTACCAAACCCCTCCCCAGGATGAGAAGCAACTATAGGCTTGAAGAGGAAATATATGTAAGAATTGTTTGTGAACTTTTATTTGACACCTGTAACACCCCCCTCCCTGTGGAGATTCCAGAAATCTCTGGGTGAGGTTAAGCAGGAGTAGGGAAGACGAGGTGCTAAAGTTTCCCCAATACTCAAGGATGGGAAGCCAATGAAACTTCAGTTATTACCATAAATAGAAACTTGCATTTCCTCTAGACTGATGATACCTTGGAAAATTCAGATTATTCATGCATCTAAGACAACTAAAAACATATTCATTAAAGTGTCAGCAGATAACTCATGCCGTACTTTCTGAAATTTCTGCAATGAGTATATGTTACTTGTATTACTTCATAAGGTCTTTAAAAAATAAGGTGCTATAATCCATTCTATTTAGTATACTTACTGCTTTCTGTTTTCCTGGTTGGACTTCAACTTACATAGACCCTTTCTAGGTAGCTAGCATTGGTTTCTCCATCTCAAGACAGTTCAGCAAGGACCCATGTTCCAGAGCGCATCTTTCTGTGAGCCAATTTAATTGGTCTACCTTGTCAAAACCAGTTAGTCACACTCTGATTCTTGAGCTCTTCTGAAAATCTCTGACCAAGATTGCTTTAACATTTCTGTCAGCATTACTAAACTTTAAGGAAGTTTGCTCCTGATTATTTGTCCCTTACTTCCTTTTTCTTAGAGAATTTACTTTAGAGAATAAGTATTTGCAAACTCTTTCTCTGCTTCCTTCGAAACGTGTCTAAGTCTCCTAAGGAGCCTCTCACCAGTGTTAGGACCCGAGAAATGTCTTTCTCAAGGAACTAGAAACCATCTCTTCTCAAAATCCAAGGAGAGAGCTCACTACCTTCCAGTCTCAGTGGGAAGGTAGGAGTCTAACTTCAGAGGGTACCTTGCTTCCAGCTGTAAAACTAATGTCATGAAAATAGGAGGAAGTTTACTTTTCCTCTGGGTAAAGCCAATTAGCAAACAGAGGTGGCAACAATTTACCCATCCCATTTCTTGAAAACCTTCCAGTGAGAAATAGCAAACAGAGGTGGCAACAATTTCCCCATCCCATTTCTTGAAAACCTTCCAGTGAGAAATAGCTACGAACCCATTTTTGACCCTCTCCTGTTGAGGTCCCTGTCTCTTCCCTAGTGCAATAGTCTTGCGTGAAGTCTCCAGCTTGACTTTTTCCAGCAAATTCTTACTTTGACACTTCCCTGCTCTCTCTTCAGCTCATGCTGTTCCCTAGTGGTTTCTTAACAAGGAGGAATAAGATTCTCAGTTGACTTATCTCCCTGGGAAGCTGAGGGAGATTACTTAGGTATGTGCTCAAAAGGGTCTTGCCTAAAACAAGTTGAACTTTGTAAATCAAGTTGTCTTCACTCCCAAAGGGCTTCCAGTTAAGAGAATTAAGAAAATGATGTTAGGTCCCAGTCTGTCTTCTCTCCTCTCTTTTCTCTCTTCTCTCTCTACACACCGTGCACACCTGTCTCATTTAAAAGATGGGTATATCTTTATATTTTTAGGAAAGAAATTCCAAGCCTGGGATAGGTGACAACAACCAGATCCCTCTACGGTGAGGGGCTTGTCACCTGACTACTGGGAGTGCTGTTGGTGGAGAGCCTCAGCTGCCATCTCCTTCACTGACGCCTCATTGCAGGGAGAGCCCTTGTCCAGCAGACGCCAGGAACCCTCACTCAATGACTGGCAGGTGCAGAGGTATAAAGACCTGGGCCTCTTGGCCCAACTCGGGACAATCCTTCAGCATATTTTCCAGCTCCAGAGCTCCCATAGAATTGACCAAGGCTGTCACTGGGCCGAAACCTTGCTCAACTTCTCCCTCTGCCCCGTCCTGCCTCCTTCCCTGCTCCTCCCTCAGGGCTGATCCCAAGAATACCTCATAACATCCCTCTCACAAACCCATCTCAGATCTGCTTCCCAGGAAAGAGAGCCTGCAGTGGGGTTGTGATGAGACTCAAGTGAAGGGTACATGAGGTTCCTACAGAGTCTCCTAAGTGGTGGCCTACAGGAAAGTAAAAATCATGGTGACCATTCACTGAGCACCATGTTGGGCACTGTAATGAATATTGTGTAATTTTCACAAAAGTTACAGGACAGAAATTTTCTCCTCTACTTTCTGATGGGAGGATTGAAGCTCAGAGAGGTCACAATGTTGGCCCAGGTCATCCAGCTAAGTGGCAGCGATGGGGTTGGGCTGTCACCCTACCACCACATAGCCTACCACAACCTCAGGCCGGTTAAGACAGCTTCTCAGCTGTGTACCATCTATGGACTAGAAACCGATGGCTTTAAGACATAAGAGTCTTAAGACAGAATGTAGAAATGCCTGCAGGTGGGGAGAGTGTATTCGAGAACAGCCAGTGAAGAGCTCAGCGGCCTCCTCCCCAGCAGTTCCAGGCTGTGCTCCCTGCTGAGAACAGAGGAAGGTTGTCAGGTCTATTAACCTCAGCAAATGTAAATGGGGACCCAGATGCTCTCATCTAAAATAAAATCCTCCCCAGCAGATGGTCAGGTTTAACAAGTTGGTATTTAGACCAAAGCTCCCAAATAGCTCATCTGCACAAGAGCAGAAGCATATAGAACCAAAACACCAGCCGACTCATTTTCTGGGCCTCGGATACTGGTCATGAGAATGACCAGCAGCTAAAAATTACATGGCATCGCTCACCAATGCAGCAGCCCCGTGGCAGAGATCATTTTATTATCGGATCAGAGGAGGCCTGATTTGGCGACCAGGAGACTGTCTCATGTGGGATAGTCCTGCAGGAAGAAGTGATCAATCCCTTTGAACCATGTTTATTGAGCAAGAATCATGTGCCAAGCACCAACTCTGTGGCTGGAGGTGCCAGATGACGAAAAGGCAGTGCTTTCCATGAAGAAGTGAGGATAGGGGCGCCTGGGTGGCTCAGTCGGTTAGGCGTCTGCCTTCAGCTCAGGTCAGGATCCCAGGGTCCTGGGATTGAGTCCCGTGTTGGACTCCCTGCTCCGTGGGGAGCCTGCTTCTCCTTCTCCCTCTGCCTGCCGCTCCCCTTGCTTATGCGCTCTCTCTCTCTCTCTGTCAAATAAATAAATAAAATCTTTAAAAAAAAAAAAGAAGAAGAAGTGAGGATAAACAGTCTAAAAAGTGGGCAAGTTCCATTCACGTGATTAAAAAATGCACTGGAGTTGAACGATGGGTTCAATAAGAGATCAGAAAGAACATCTCCTAGGCGGCTCTTCTCAGCGTGGGTCCATTTCTCAGAAGAGGAGGCTGAGAAATTGAGACTTGAATGAAGAGTAGAAGTTAGCTAGGAAATGTTTGCAAGGGGAGAAGAAGAAGTCCTTATAGGCAGAGAGGATTGATTTACAAAGGCCCAAAAAGGACTAGCATATCTGGGACAGCCTGGGTTCATTTGGGACAAAGTTTTCAAATATTCTTTGAAGAAAGTAAAATGCTATACTACCATAACGTTTTATCTTATATACTTTGTGAAGCATGACAAATCTGTGTAACACTTACTCATTCACATTTATTTAGGGTCTACTAAATACCAAATACTAAATACCTAGGCCCTGTATGGTTATGGTCACCAATAAGAGCTGCCCCCTCACTAACAAGGTTTGTACTGGGTGCTCGCTAATATGCCAGAAACCCTAAATATTAGGACAAAGTCTCGGATCTCACTGGGGTGGAATATTTGGGTCAGCTAGAGAGCTTTTAAAATTGTCAGTGCAAAGACCACACCCTACCAATTAAACCCAAATTTCTGGGGGAGAGACACAAGCCCTGGAATTTTTAAAATCCCAGGCAATCCCAGTGTGCAGCCAAGTTAAAGAACCAGTGGACTAGTGCAGTAGTTGTCAGAGTTAAGCATGCATTAAAGTCACAGAAGACTAATTTAGTAGGTCTAGGGTGAGGCTCAAGAATCTGCATTTCCAACAAGTTCTCAGGTGACACTGATGCTGCTGGCTCAGGGAACAGACTTTGAGAATCAGTGTGCGATTATATGAAAACTTATCTGTAGTTACTTATCTCACTGGTCAAAGATACCTCCTTAGGAGACCACACATGAATTACACATTAAGGATACCTCTCTACTTCAGGGACAGATTTCCCTTTTTAATGCACTTTCTTCCGGGAAAGGGATGAGGACAAGAACTTGAAAAGGACTGCTGATTGTTACATTAAACCTTCTTTGCTTGGCGAGTTTTCACAAATGAAAGCACTATGATGAGACCTTGGAAATGGGGCTCTCCTTGTTTGGGCAGCACGATGTGAAGGTTAAGAGCAAGGGGTCCAGAGCCACGTGGGCCCAGAGCACATCTCTGCAACCTACCAGCTTTGTGATCTCTCACAAGTTACATATACTTCCTGTATCTCAATTTCTTCTTACACTGTGAGGGTTAAAAATTCCAATAAAGTGCTTAGAACAGAACCTGGCACATGGCAAGATTATGTAAGCGTTGGGTATTACGACTCTCCTGAAATCAGCCCACTACTCTTCTTGATTAGCATATAAGGTTGCAAGCTACAAACATCTTCCTTTATTTATTTATGCTCCATGTCTCAGATACCTACCACATCTTCCAAAGACTGTACCGATGGGGTAGCATATCCCATGAAGAAACAAAACCCATTATGAATGCCGGGTTTCAAATACTAGTAAATTTTCTATGGCTTCAGTAGGCATTACAGAGATATGAAAGACACAAAATCTACTCTCAAGGAACTTAATCCTGGTGGAAAAGAGAAGGCACGTTTGCAAATAACTATACCCCAAAGCAGACTTTATAAAGAAAATGAAAGTTAAGGTCTGTGGGCCAGACAGAAGAGAGCAGACATACGGTTATAAAGATAATGACCCACAGCTCTGACTTCAGGGAGAAAAATGACAACTGATTTGGGTCATGAAGGATGAATAAGAGTTCCATATATTGAGATGATAAGAAGGGCAATCCAGCAAGAAGGAATGGCAACAGCAAAAGAATTGAAGCAAAAATATAGAAGTTAGTATAGTTCAGGCAAACAGAGAGCACGTGCATTAAGAGCTGGAATCAGTGTCACCATGTGTATTTTCCCCCTTACAGCCTGCAGAACTAGCCTTGCCTCAGTTCCTACTCTGGAACACAAAAAAGGTCTTTAATAAGAAGATATTAATGTATGTCAGTGGATAAATTTCTATTCCTGCAATTAAAAGTCAAAAGAATGAGCTACATATATTTTATACATATATATACATATATAAATGGCATTTTGATATATTCAAATCTATATAAATTATACATATTTATATATATATAAAATGTCTAATTGAATATTCCAATATTCTGGAAGTCAGCCTCAAGATGTTTAATTTTTGTAAATGGATTCTGGCACTTTTCCAAAGCAAATCTTTATTGGTTTTCACCTCTCCTGATTGTATATTTAACATCTTGGCAGAAAACATTGAGGCTGGTTGAATCCAATCATAGGCTTTATCATTATTGCCCTTATAGAAATTTTCACACAGTGGGGATAAAAATAATGACTATCCCATACACTACTTTTCCTGGTACTACCCAGGCCAACAGCACTGTCTGACTGTGTGAAAGAAAGAGAGGGATTAGAATATCAAGAGACTTTCCTAACTCTGCCCGGAATCTGGACCAGGGGGTTTCACAGAGCCTCACAACAGGCCACTATTTGTGGCAGAGCTGGTGGGAGGAGGTGGTCAGGAAAAGCTCTGAGAAATGTCGAGAAGAGCAGAGAATTATATATCCAGTCCTGACCAAGAGTCAGGGTCTCCCACACTATGTTATTTCTGATTCTTCCGATTCTCCTCCTCCTCTCTCTCTTCTGTCTCTCATGACCTGCATGTCGTCACTTCTGCTTTATTCTAAGTGTTAGAAGAGAGTCCCTAAGTCCAGCCCACACTCAAGGTAAGAGGAGTTAGGCTCGAATTCTTGAAAAGAGTATCAAAGAATTCGTGGACACATTAAAACGGCCACCTCAAGTTTGTCTGCTTAGATATTTCACAGAAATGGAATCATACAGCATGTTATGTTTCTGGTTTGGCTTCTTTCACTTGGCACGATGTTCTGAGGTTCACCATGTTGTTGCAAATGTCAGCAATTTCCAGCTTTTTATTATTGAGTAGCATTTCATTATACAAATATGCCACCCTTTATTTCTCTATTTGCCAAAACGTGCGTGTGTTTTCAGGCACATTTTAGGAGACACATGTTTTGAGTTCGTTTTTTGTTTTTTTTTTAATCTGCTAAAACTTTTGAAATGCACATTGTCAAATATTAGCTAGGATAAAAAAAACTTTATGTGTTATGTAACAAACAAGAAAATGTAGGGACCCCTGGGTGGCTCAGTTGGTTAAGCACCTGCCTTCAGCTCAGGTCATGATCCCAGGATATTGGGAGAGAGTCCTCAGACTCCCTGCTCAGTGGGGAGCCTGCTTCTCCCTCTCCCTCTGCCACCCTCCTGCTTGTGCTCTGTATCTCTCTCTCTCTCTCATATGAATAAATAAAGTCTTAAAAAAAAAAACAATCAAATGTATGAAACACAACTTTACTGTGAGGGCAAACCCCTCAGTTTTCCTATTGTGACGTGTGTGACATGACCGATGTTGGGCAATAAGATGACAAACAACATCGCCTAATCAAATCTGTAGCTCTTTTATTATATAAATTTATTATATAATACAATTTTCTAACTTATATTCAACAAAATGAATTGAGGTAAAAAAGAGAATTTTTGAGGTATGTGTTTTCTTTTCTTTTTTTTTAGATTTTATTTATTTGAGAAAGAGCATGGAGAGGGGATGCAAAGGGAGAAAGAGAAGCAGACTCCCTGATGAGCAGGGAGCACGATGCAAGGCTCGATCCCAGGACCCCAAGATCAAGACCTGAGCTGAAGGCAAGTACTTAACAGACTGAGCCACCCAGGCCCTCCCAGGTACACACTTCCATAGTATGCAGGGTTTGGAGTAACTCAGATCATGTTAGATGATTTAGTTCTATCACTTAATGTCTGGAGTTTTGCTGAATGAATGGACTTTCTTTGCAAACCAAGTTTCTACCCAGAATTTAACTTTAACATCATATCTCTAAGGAACTTAAAACATGAAGCTTTTCACGAAGAACTTGGATGAAGTTTGCAAGGTCGTTTTCTATGTAGGAAATTCTTTCTCCCTCTCATCTGCCAGGGAAAGGAATCGACTATTCCAACAGCTTCATGGATCTGTAAAAGCTGAATCTCACATCCGGGCTTAGACTCCCTTCCCTGTGATCTTTGTGAGCGGTGGCCACCTAAAAGCTACCACAGTATCAGTCCGACAGTGCAAGTGACAGTGCAAGGACCCTATCCTGGTCTCGGGAGAACAGTCCTAGACTGGCTCCCAGTGATCTTTGTATCTCCTCCCAGGATTGAGCATGGATCAAAACTTGGCAGCTGCCAAATAAATAAATGATGATCTCAGCAGTTCTATTCATAAAGCATACATCACAAAGACGAATAACTTACTAGTCCCAAATGTGCAGAAAACTTGGGAAAGTTTCCCTCATGCATTTTTAAATAGTGAGCCTCCAGACTATGACACTCAAATGCAATGAGAGGAAAGGCTGCAAGCCTGATGGCCCTTCTGATAGAGGGCATGGCGTCAGAATCACCTGGTGACCTCTTACAAACGACACAGGATCACCCATCCCCAAATTCCTATGCAACTCGCTAGTGGGATGAGGATCCCTGCCATATTGAATCACTTTTATCTATAGGAATACATTTTACCTTTTTGAAAGATTTTATTTATTTATTCAAGAGAGAAATAGAGATAGAGATAGAGAGATAGAGCAAGGGAGAGGCAGAGACAGAGGGAGAAGCAGACTCCCTGCTGAGCAGGGAGCTCAACGCCAGGCTGGATCCCAGGGTCCCAGGATCATGACCTGAGCCGAATGCTGACACTTAACCGACTGAGCCACTCAGGTGTCCCAGGAATACATTTCACATTTTACATGCAATGAGATATAAAAAAAGGAATCATTTTCAATTTAATTTTAAATGTCAACTAATATTGAGTGAAGAAGATTGAGAACTGTAGTGTAGAAAAAGATTGAGAACCATAGCATATAAGCTATGGGGAGGGAGATAGAGAAGTTTAAAGGTATTAACAAAAAATGCTGGCAAATCATCAAATAGGGAGAATTTCCCAATTCTGGATGCCAGTCCAGAAATTTGCCTTCCTTCTGTAAGAATTACAGACCTCACTCCACCTCCCCCCAATACACACATGTATGCGTGCTCCTTCTTGTTGCCTCTTTTAAATTTCACTTGGAGTAGGACCTTCCTTCTTATAAAGGCTTCCCTTTATAAATACCTATGCATTTGCTGCTCTCCAAATTTCCAAAATCCTCCTTCCCACAAAACTGTCTTCCTGCCCCTTGTCTCAGGCTGCCCACCTGTGTGAGTAATAAATATTTATTTGCTCCTCCCAGATTGATGGCATGAGTTTGACATCCAAACTCGGACTCAGGAGGGGGTTTCTCCAGTCACAGGGAGGTGGCTACAACACTCCTCCAGCAGTTGTTATACTGAGGAAGGAATTGATTGAACAAATACTTGCTGAGTGCCTACTATGTGTCCAGCATAGTCCTAAGCACTGGGGTTGCAGCAGACACACAAAAGGCAAGGCCCCTTACCTTGCAGAGCTCACATTCGGTAGGTCTGTATCAATGTTTGGAGCATATGGAAGCCATCCGACCAACACGGCCAGCCTATGAGATCTGCACACATTATTTGGGCCTCACTTCCTATTCCACTCATTGGCCAGGTCTGATTCCCACATTCAGATCGGGAATCAACACTGCCATAGGGTAGTTCTCCATGACATGTGTTGCAGACATCAGTCCCAATTGAGGTGCAACCAGTGTTACTCTCTGGAGCCAGCTGCAGAATCTTCAAACGGTCCTGGAACTCCGTGAAGCCCCTTTCTCTCCTTTTTTTGTAATCACACCCAAATTTCGGTATATGTAAGAGTCAATGCTCAAGGAGTACTTTCCATATTTGTTATCTTTAAGGGATGTTCTATCTAAGATACTAGGAATGTAGTTGCAATTAGGAGATTTCCTACTACAGATAATTGGAGTCGCAGAAATCCAGAGGGATGGCTAAACAATGGGGGGAGTTCAAGATGTAGATACCAAAATATGGAGTCTACTTGCTTGAGCCAAGGTCCAGACAGAAGAACCAAGGTAAGAATCAGAGAGCCAGTAAGAAAGAGGTGGAGAGGGATGGAGTGCAAATGAGAGCAAACTGGTAATAAGTAAGCATAGCTGGGACTCCAAGGTCATTTCCTTGAGCACTAGGGGATTCATAATCTACTGCATGTACCTGGGGAAGTCTAGTAGTCTTCTAAAAACCAAGGTAGAAAAGACACCAGATCAAAATGAGTACTTTATCATCTTAAGCCCTTTATGTTCCTGCTTTTTGTTACCGGGACTGATACAAATTTGACTTTTGAGCTTTCTATAGCTGTATCACCTATCTACATTTTAGTATCCAAGATCCTCATCAAATAATAGCACAATTAGGAGTGAAAAGTAGAGAAATGTCCTGGGATGAGCCAAACAGACTGGTTTGAGCAAGAGATGACCTAGAAGTGTCTTCTGTCTTGAGGAGGAGGAGGGATGGGAGTTGGTAGAGACCTGAACAAGGTCAGGCTACTGAAAATGTTGCTGTTACAGTACAGCCTAGTAATCCTTGGAAGAGTGACAGAGTACTTTATAGTATGAGATACAATAAGTGATTTACATAAAACACCCAATTTGTCAATACTGGGCTGGGGGGAGTCACTGGGAGAATGTGTGCATTCATTCATTGTGCTCACATCTGTTACCGTGTAGCCTGTGATTGCATTCTCCATACAGGCAAAGAAACAGGATGATTGAATGGACATATATTTATATACATGCAGTAATTCAGTCCGCTGAAATTAGCACTCACCCTAAGGGTGTAATTCAATCCTATTACAGAGCAACAGGTAAAAGAGAGATGAGACAGAATGCCTATTAACATCTAAAAGGCAAAAAAAAAAAAAAGCTGTAACAGATGCCTGAGAGCAAGTCTGTCTCTGCAAACCACTAACCCTCTAGATACTTCTTTCCAAAGCACAAATAAAATATAGGAAGTTATTTTGTCTCCTTTTCCAGAAGGACATCACTATCCCCAGATAGTCCAAAACCAAGACTGTATTTGAGTATCTTAGGGTCAGGTAGGTATACAATGCTGTGTTTATTAATATCTTATAGGTATATTGTCCTTTCTAGTTTACCAAGGGCCCTGCACAACCAATGAATAAAGGTTCACATTTTACCTTTATTTGTCATCCAAGAAAATTGAAGGAGAGAGGTTATGTGACCTCACCGACTACTCATTAGAAGACTCAAACCCTGTCTTTTAATTTCATTTCCTTTTTTTTTAAATTTTATTTATTTATTTGTCAGAGAGAGAGTGAGAGAGAGATCACAAGTAGGCAGAGAGGCAGGCAGAGGCAGAGGGAGAAGCAGGCTCCCCGTCGAGCAAGGAGCCCGATGCGGGACTCGATCCCAGGACCCTGGGATCATGACCTGAGCCGAAGGCAGCCGCTCAACCAACTGAGCTACCCAGGCGTCCCTGTCTTTTAATTTCGGACGAAGTATTATTTTCATTATTTTAGTCTAGCTTTTAATATAAAATGTTAGTGGATTATTATGTATTCAGTATTATACATGATAACAGCTACTTAAGGAAAATCACCCTCAATGTGTCTGTTAAAGATATTATTTATGAAATTTGAGTTCCCAGAGCACATGGAATGTTCCACTTTGTTTCATACAGCTCGGCTATAATGCTTGCACTGACCGTATGCGAGCTCTTTGAAGGTGCGTGAAGAAAACGTGGACACCCACACAGATCCGAATAGTGAACGTGACGTTAATTAAGGGCTTGGTGTGTAATTTGTCGTTATTTATCTTATTTTTTCTTTTTTAGGTTTATCTTATTAATTCTTTACTTTTAAAATCGACCAGATACTTTGTTTACTGTATTTTTTTATGTTAAGTAATAAATATAATTACGGAATGAACGTCTGACATATGCAATAAGATGAGTGAATTTCAAAACGTGTATACTGAGCAAACGAGGCAAGACTCTGATAAATACACACTGATATTCTTTTTTATGTGACGTTCTAGACAGGCAAAACCAATCTACATCGACTGAGAGAAAAATCAGCGGTTACTTGGACCAAGGGTTGGGGTTAGGAAATGACATAGAAGGGGCACAAGGGAACTTTCTGATGTGATGGAAAAGTTCTAAATCATGATTCTAGTGGTGGTTACACAGTTAGATAATATACATTTGTCAAAACCCATCAAATTGTACACTTTAAATTGATGATTATGTATGTAAATCACACTCACTAACTTCGATAAAAAAAGAAAAAGACACATAAATATAATTTTCAACAATAATATTTATGAGGTTTTTATAATGTATTTATAACATATTTTTACATAAAGATCCTTATTCAAGCCTCACAACAGTTCTATGAGGTAGACATCTTTATTATTACCATCCTTATTCCACAAATATAGAACTGAATTTTGAAGAATTTAAATAATCTGCTAATAATCACATAGTTAGTAAAGCATAAACTAAGATTTCAGACCAGGTTTTTTGAATCCAAATTCTCAAATGGTTCTCTCAACACAATATTGAATCCCTTTCTAAATCTTTCCCAAATAGAACTTTTCATGCAACCCAAAAAGGATGGGTAGCACAATAAGAAGCTAATTTTTCAATAAAGTTATTCATAAATAGAAACAGTGTAAAAGCACTTAGCTAGCATTTTAAAGTAGTATTGAAAATATATTTGAAAACAAACTAGTTCCTTTTAATTTCCAAGTGCTGTGAGTTTGCAGTCTTGCATATCACGTTTCGGGACTAGTCAAAGGCACAATGTGCCTTGACAGCATCTTTTTTTGCATTCCCTTATCCTGTAAATGCCCATAGTTCTGCATGCCCTCTAGACTTCCATTGCTTTGTCACTCCATGCCACTTGTCTCAAATTAACTCTGTCATTCTGCTTAAAATATCCATTACCCTCAAAGGCTAATCCAAACTAGTTAACATCAAGAAAGAACAATATAATGTAACCCATCTATACTAAAGCTTTAATTGCTGATGGTCCATTTTATTCTCTAGAGAACTTACATTTTCAAGATGACCACATAACACATAATGAATCTGTAACTGGTATGATTTTAAGGAACTTGTTAGAGTTAAATGATTTGATTTTTATACTCTAATATGGAAGCCATGACTTCTATTCACCAACAGCAGGTCCTTCTACTTCTGAGCCAACAGGAGGGTTGTACCCCTTACCACCCTTAAAGTTGGGCAACATAGGCCATTTGACTGACTCACTTGGTCAATGGAATCTGAATGGAAGTGATGTGCCAATTTTGGCCCTTAATTGCCAGTGCTGCCATGGCCATGAAGTTCTGGATAATGAACTCTCCATAGGCTGGATCTCTGAGTGAGGTGATGTAAAGAAAGCCCCCACTAATACTCAAAGCAAATGTGGCCTACACACAGATCGGACTCTTTGTTGTTTGATTGCTTTAAACCCATTAGATTTTGATGAGATTATTTTGAGAACATAATCTAACCTGTCCTAAATAATACAATTAAATTCCAACATGTATGTTTCTTTTTCTTTATAACTTATTTAATATTTCCTAAGTTGGGACAGGTATGAAAAGTGATATAAACATCCCTTTTGAGGTTTCTTACCCACTCACCAACCAACCCCTCAAGAAGTTGTTAAATTGATTGTGTATCCTAGAACCCATGGTGTCTGAAATGGAGGTAAGAATCTACACAATACTTCCTTGATTTGGAAGGCTCTTTCCTTCCAATACATTCTCCTTGCATGCCCCAAGATCCCAAGGAAATTTTGTTTTTTCCACTTCCCACACCCTGGAATCCCTCAAGAATTTTAGACCATCACCATATCCTTTCTGTCTCATAATATCCCTACTCTGACCCTCTAATATTTTATTGAAAGATTCAAGTAATACACAAACAGGCAGTTTATTTCTCCTCTTATTTTCATCTGTACTCTACATATTTCCATTATTAAATGCTACACTCAGCTTAAAGAAGATAATCTTCCCCCAAAAAAAGGAAGTGAATATTTGGTCAAGGATATCCCTTTAAGTAAGCCTCTTTTTTTGACGCTTATTGAATGTCATTTCCCCGTGTTTATTTCAAATGCATCTTCCACTGCCTCTTCTCTAAGGACAGACTTACCCTATGCTTCTTGGTATTCCAACAGTTTCCTAAAGTGCTTTTATGTTGGTTAAATGAAATATTCCAGTCAGCATTTTGAGAGATACATCTTGTTCAGAGCGGTCTTCTTATAAAGGAACCACTGGCCTTGTCAGCTTTTCTTACCTCTTTGTCCCTTCTCTTACCTTTTTTATTTCTTTGCTCATGTCTATCCTGTCAGCTCACAGGCAACAGGCAAAAAACTTTAATTTCACTGTGTTTCTTATTTGAAGTCTTGTTATCTGCCGGTCCCAGTTGAAAAGACATCTCACTGCTCATGCAGAGGTCCCTCTATCTTTGGGTAATAACCTCCATTAGGGAGGGGACCCATTCTAGAAACTAAATAGAGGCTAGAAGGTAACTTGTATATTCACGTGACTCTTTGTACCCCAGTGACTGCCATTAGATATTTGTTGTTGTTGTGGGCATTCTGATAATAACATTTGTTCCTTGTCACCTGTCAGGATGAGCAAAGCCTGCCTTGTCACTAGACACTGCTATTTCCTGAATCTTTCTCATGAGAGGCTGGCCACACTCCTCATTCTCTTCCTTGCATCCCCAGCTCATAGCAGCTCACTTGTAAATACTCGTTAAGGGTATTCACAAGTGAGTTGACTATAACACCAACTCTGAATAACTCAGCGAAGGAAGTAAAGAAAATTATGTCAAATGAGACCAATTTTAGTTGTTTATATGACAAATAGTGGGGACTAGGGAGGAAACGTCATTCTGAAGATACAGTTTTTCTTTAACTTCAAATTCTTCAATGATATTACACATAGGTTAAATAAGTCTGTATAGTTGGCAAAAGCATACAGAATATAAAAGAAATGTCCTCCACAATGAGGGGAAGGAAACATTTTCAGCCTAAAATATAGAAGGTAGAAATCTGAGCCATGTAAACTTTGGTTGGAATCTCAGTTCCCTTACTTACCAGTTTTATGGCTTTAGTAAGACACTTAATCCTTCTGACCTCATAGTCCTTATCAGTAAAATGGGACTCATTCGTATTTACTTTGTCGAGAAATCATGCCTTTAATACATTGGCACAGGGCAATTCTTCAGTCAATGGCAGCTATGAGTGTTATGGTACTGGATTTATAACACAAGATAATAATAACACTATCCTCCAAGCTAAGCACTTTGCTCACATTATGTTATTTAATTCTGTCAAGGGCACTATAAAGAAACATTGTTAATATCATTTTATAGATGTAAAAACCCAGTTTTACAGTGTGTAGTAACTTACCAAATGTCACAGAAATGAGGTCTAGGATACTCAAGCAGTTTTTCTGGTGAGTATCTTGAAACAGTGCTTGTCAAATATTAAGTGCACACAAACCACCTGAAGATTTTATTAAAATGGTAGTTCTGATGCAGCAGGTCCAAGGTGGGGTCTGAAATCCTAAATCTCTAGCAAGGACCCAGGGAATGCCAAAGCTGCCAACAGCAGGAAGGATTTAAGCCCCAACCAGGGTCTTAATCTAGATGTTGCACTCCCGATGTAATAAGGCATCAAATGTATAGGGGTAGGTGAAAGACAAAAATGATCAGGTTATGAACTAAACAGAAAACTTTTTTAAGTTATGCAAAAATGAAAGACGAGTATTATAAAGTGTTTTCTCTGGGGACAGAAATATTAGTGTTATGATTTTCTTTTTTTCACCTGCTTATTTTTCCTAGCGTACAAAAAAACCTATGATCCCTAGATGAGTCACCCTGTTATTGAACTAATTGTAATTAAGAACAGGGATCATCCCACTGAAAGAAAGGATTATTTACATATGTACTCTCACTTACTTCTGGTGACTTCATCATCAAGTTTTAAACAACAACAACAACAACAAGCAGTCCCAAGAGCTATGACTGCCTGTAGCAAACCCTTTGGGTAAGAAGGGAGGGCTGGCAGATATTGATGTGCTGAAGAAGTATGAAATTGGTACAGTGGGTTGGCCTGAGTCAATTTCCAGTGGGACTAGGCCAATTGATATGGAACACCTGAAACATCCACTTGAATGGCTGTACATTGAAGAAAGGGACATGCCCAGAAAGACTCAGATTTGGCAGGATTATTAAACATTTCCTCTGAGCTAACGTTAACTTCCGAGGACCTAGGAAAGAACACCGCTTTGGCCCACCAGGCAGAGAGAGTGGGAGGTTAGGGAGACCATGTCATAGATGAAGTTTTGACCTGAGTTTGTCTCCCAGTGGAACCAGTTGGTCCACAAATCTACCTTGTGATTATTTTCCTGATCTTGAGTACATAGTTGAACAGCTATAATCAGAAATTGGCAGACTCCACACTGGTCTTCTGATCTGTGAACTGGGGGTTCTTATGCAGGAAAGACCACGCTTCTCTCCACCAAAATGGAAAACCAAGAGCAACACTACAGACAGAAGGATCTTAGAGATTAGTTCCACCATGAAAAATTTGAAAGATGCATGATAATTAATCCTTATGACATCCCCACTGGTACTACCTTAACCAGGTGATCAAGGTTAATATCAACAGTGGTAAGTCATATTGAGAGTACAGACCTTTGACATGATATGATGAGAATGACACTTCTTTTCAGTGCTTTTCCTCTCCTAAACCTACAACCCCAGCCTAAGCATGAAAAAAGTCAGACACATCCAAATGGAGAGATTCTAAAAATACCTGACCAATATGCCTCAAAATCGTTAGTGTTACAAAAAACAAGGAAAGTCTGAGAAACTGTCACGGCAAAGAGGAGCCTAAGGAGACATGATGACTAAATGTAACGGGGTATCTTGGATAAGATGCTGCAACAGAAGAAGGGCATTTGGTAACAAAGTAAGGAAATCTGCATATATGTGGACTTTAGTTAATAATAACATATAAATATTGGTTCATTAACTTTCACCTATTACCATAATAATGTAAGATGCTAATAATGGGGGGGATGTTTGTTGAGTAAAGGGGAACTTTCTATATATACTATTTGCACAGTTCTCTGTAACTTTAAAACTATTCTAAAAAGAAATGTTATTTTAAAAAATGAGTCTATGAAAATGATTTAAAGCTTAATTAGGTGAAGTCTCCAGTTACCTCTGTCGTCCCAAGTACAATAAGCTTAATGGAGAAAATCAGTAGTATTCCTGACATCTGTAAATACAATTTTTTTATCTCAATAAGCAATTGTTGGTTTTGTTTCTGGTTTTGGTTTTTGCTGTTTTGAAGTTTATATATGGAAAGAAAGGCAAATAGGTGTTGAAGTGACCAATACAGAAAGTGGATGAACTCAATATTTTTTTCTGAAATACAGGAACCATGTGTTCATTTTTAAGTAAAAATACTATGCTATGTTAAATTATATTTAAAAATTTAACAATAAAAATAATATTCTGAAAACATACTATAAAATAAAATTTCATTTTTAAAAAAATTCTGTATTTTCCTGAATCTCTTGAGGTCCCAATATTTTTCAAGTTTCACTAGTCAGATGGCCCCATGAACTTCATGAATCTGAATTCAGAAATGCCTTAAGTGCAGAGGGGACAGAGACATGCAAAGTATCTGTTTTGCGGGTAAAGATCTAATAGGCATGGCTTGGTTCTGAACTGGTAGCTGAGACCTTATCTCTGGATTTCAGCTAAAATAGTGTGGAGCTGCAGCAGACTGGTGAGGGTTTCCTAATCCCCAGATCCCAGTGAAGACTACCACAGGTGTCTCCTGGGTGTATCGAAGGTACAGCTGGCTCCCTGGGGATTCAGCTCTGTGACGTTGGCTGAAAGTCAATCCTGAAGACCTGGTCTTTCAGACTGACTATGATTTTATCAACATCCAGTTCCCTGTATTAAATCACTTTCTTCTCAAAATGCTAGAGTTTTGTGTTGTCTTCAACTGAGCAACGATTCATATAAGGAGCCAGGAAAAGAGCCATAAATAAGTGACAAGGATCTCATGTTGCATATTAAATATTTAAGAACATTTTCCATGTTTACAGAAAATGTTATTTGCCATTTTATTTTAAATAGAATCTACTCTGGGTTTATCTTTCGTTTCCCTTCTTTAATGGCCATATGGTAGAACTGTCTCTCTCTACTACAAGGGTAAAGAACACTATGCAAACATGGTGCTGACTGGCACCTGACAACCGGCCTCAGCCTGGGGCATGTATGGGGAATGGTGGAGACTGGAAAACTCACAATGGAACCATGAGATGAGATGCTATGACAGGAAGAGGATAAGAGCAACAGAAGGGGAAGAGGGAAAGCTGACTGGAAATAGTGTCACAGACTATGTAACACACAGTGTGACATCCTTCCCAGCACTGGTGTGTTTCTTGCACCCAGCAGAACCTGCCGTCTCACAAGTGAGTATGACATGGCATTGCATGAGAGCAAAATTCATCAACTGCCATATTGCAGGCCAGACTCCTCAAAATCATTTAGTTTGGCCCAAACCGTGTTGAAGAAACTTGAACTTACATTGCAAAATGAGAGAGTACATTCAAAAATATGGATTTCTAGTTTCGCTTGAAAAAATGAGAAGATCTGACAATTCTGGGAATACCTTCAGAGTATTCTAGGCATACCAGCTCTGGCAGTGAACAGCAGAGCTGAATTCAGGTTCCCTCTCATGACCCCCTCGCACTCATCTTTGTCACACAAATCGCACTGAGCTGTGTTTTCTCTTTGCTCACTCATCTTTCCCTCTGCGTTGTGGAGTGATACTGTTTCTTTTACACCTGTACTCCCCCACCCTGACTTACATAATACATTCCTGTTAAAATGTTAATAAGTGTTTATTAACTTTAGGGAGTCAAGCTATCCACTATTAGTTACGTTAAAATAACATTTATTGAGTTCCTACTCTGTTCCAGGCCCTGATCTGGGAGGGTCTCATGCACCCTCTCATTCAGGCAGTGAACACAATAGCATTGGTACCAAGTCAAGGAAATCAGAGGAAACAAAATTAACATTGATGAGACTCCTTCATAAATGATGTGGGATTTCAGTTGGTCTTAAAAGAAGATATTTTAATATATATATTTTATTATAATAAAAAATAATATTATTTATTAAGATGAAATTTAATAAATAAGGTAGGTACAGGGTGGTACCTACTATTCTAAAGAGGAAAAATAAAATCCTGGTACAAGGCACACCTGAAGATTGAGGACAGACCTGTTGCTCTAACAAAGAACCCAAAGGAGATAAAGATGGAGAAGAATATAAAAGCCAAATGTTGGAACAAATAAAGGCCTGATTCCCAGGTTCAGATCTGATCCTATCCACAGTGGATGCCATGGAGGTAGATATGC
Organism: Potos flavus; assembly: GCA_028534135.1. NCBI lineage: Eukaryota > Metazoa > Chordata > Mammalia > Carnivora > Procyonidae > Potos > Potos flavus. Next base: position 65,743,104 of record CM052898.1, on the reverse strand, counting down.
TGAAAAGTGGGATAGAAATATCTAGGTAACAATAATTTGTAGAAAACATTACAGATGGGAAAATTGTGGCTTATAAAAGTAGGGGGTTTCCAAAATGTATATATATGTATGTCAAAATTCATTAAGTTTTATACTTTAAATATGTGCAATTTATTGTACCTCAGTTATGCTTCAATAAAACTGAAGAGAGCAATAGACCTTCATAATTATCCACTTTATATTCTCAAGGGCGGCAATGTTGCAGGGGAGGAAGTAAGCTAATCTTTATTAAAATCCTACTGAGAACAAAGGGTCAAGCTATCCCAGTTAGTCAGTGCAGCAGCCCTGCATATGAGACATTGTCAATCTTACTTAGAGATACTGAAACTCAAATATCAGCTTCAAAGTTCACAGAACTAGTGAGAGATCAGGTTTAGACTTGAACTCGGGTCTATTTATCTACAAAGCCTTGATATACCAAGTGATCCCACTCATAGTGAATATTAACATAGAACCTAGAACCAGCTTCATTCTCTAGTCTGATGATGAGTACCAACGAAAATTGGTGGGAACATATACATAATCCAAATTAAGGACTTTGATCTGTGCTCATCAAGGTTATTATCCTGCAACTGTCTTTTCTTATAGTGCTCTTGTCTGGCCTTTGCATCAGGGTAATGCTGGCCTCAAAAAATGAGTTGGAAAATATTCCCTCTTCTCCAATTTTTTGGAAGAGTTTAAGAAAGATTGGCAGAAATCGCTTTTTAATTTAACTTCTAATCTAACTTCTTTAAATATGTGGTAGAATTCACCAGTGAAGCCATCTGGTCCTGGGCTTTTCTTTGCTGGGAGATATTTGATTCCTGCTTCAATATTTTTACTTTTCTTAACCCTTATTGGTCTGTTCGGATTTTCTATTTCTTTGTGATTCAGTCTTAGTAGGGGCTGAAGAGTGAGGAAGTGAGGAGATATTGGTCAAAGGGTGCAAGTTTCAGTTATAAGATAAATAATGCCGATCTAATGTACAGCATGGTAAGTATAGTTAATAACACTGTATTTTATCCTTGAAGTTTCTTAAGAAAGTAGACCTTAAGTGTTTACACTAGAGAAAAAAACTTGCACCCAGGTAAGGTGATGGATATGTTAATTAGCTGGATGATAGAAATCATTTCATAGTGTATACATATATCAAAGCATCACATTGTACACCATAAATATATATAATTTTTATTTGTCAGTTAAACCTCAATAAAACTGGCAGAGGAAAAAAACAAATTAAAGACAGAAAAATTTACTCCAAACACGCATTTTACATTTTTTGAAGACTTTTCACACCCTAAGATAATCCTAAACTGACTGGAAATTTAGTGAAATTGAGAGAGAGAAGAGAACAGAAAGAGAAAAGAGAAAAAGAGAGAGGGGAGGAGATAGGAAATGAGGGAGGGAAGAAAAATAATATAATGACCATGTCTCCCAATTTTTATGCCCAATTCACACAATATAGGGACTCTGTTAAATTGTCTAATTCAATCCAATCCATTTATCATGAATAGGATCAATTTCACCAATGAAGACTTATTTAAAAGACTCATTACACCAGTGAGGAAGCCAGTAATTTCACCAGTGGAAACTCATATGTTAGTTAACAACGCTCATCGTTGTTGATCAGAAATAAGGATAGCGGAACTCCTAAGTTTGAACTTTCTGATACTAGCACCCTTGCTGGAGTAGAATTTCTCATGAGGGCAATGACAACACTAATAATGTTACTAAAATGTATACAGAATATTTGGCTGCCTCCTGAAGTATTTTATTTTATTTTTTTGAAGTATTTTAAAATAACAAAAAGTGATCTGTACAAACTTTAGTTTATCTAAATTAAAAGGTGTCATAAGAAAAATGCAAAACACACTGAATAACTCTGAGTTCCAACACATCGCCATGGAGTTACAACAGACATTTATTTAAGCAGAGAGCCATTTTAATGATAAAGCTATGTTGGGTCAAAATGTGAATGTGGGGGCGCCTGGGTTGCTCAGTCAGTTAAGCATCTGCCTTTGGCTCAAGTCATGTCCCCAGGGTCCTAGTATCTGCCCCGCATCAAGCTCCCTGCTCAGCAGGGAGTCTGCTTCTCCTTCTCCCTCTGCTGCTCCCCCTGCTTGTGCTCTGTCTTTCTCTGTCTCTCTGTCTCTCTCTCTCTCTGTCAAATAAATAAATAAAAATCTTAAAAAAATAAAAAAATACAACAAAACCTGGATGTGGTTTGCTGTCATTGTCGAATTTTAGGAAACTTGTTCTTTCATTCTCTTTCATTTGCCCTCAAGTGGTTCCAACTGTTATAGGTCATAGTGGCTGATTTTCCTACAGATTATTGGCTTCTTGAGTTTTGCATTTGGGAATTTTTGTTGATTTTCAATTTGGTGCTATTCTAGAATTTTTCTCTATCAAACTTCAATTTTGTTGGAACAAATGAGAAATGTGTAATGGCCTTGAAAATATTTCTTAATTTGGCTATTCTTATGCTAATCAAATATTATGTGCTTTAAAATCATCGTTTATTTCTCAATTACCTCTTTAAATCAGCATGAATTTTTTCCTATGATAGAGAAGATAATCATTGCTGCTTCATCATTAAGGAAAACGAGGCATAGATATATTAAGTGATTCCATTTCTCCAATGCAAATGGAGAAATGTACATTGTAGTCTAATATGGAATAGCATGTAAGGTATGCAGTTTTGTCAAACATTAAGACAAAGACTGAGAATATCCTTTTAGTAATTTTAGTACATATAGAATCTTCTTCCCCACTTCCCATATTTAATGTTCTGTGTCCTATTCTTAAAAGTCTAGAAAAGACATCAGAAAAGCTCAAGATAATTAATCTCAAAGAATTCCACATCTAGGCCATGTAACTACAGCCCTTTGGGGGGGGGGGCAGGGTGGAGCATAAGTGATCAAATGGTACAGACAACAAAATAATAATAATTCCCATTTACAGTGGGTTTATTGTTCTAGTTCTCATTCAAATATATATATATGTGTGTGTGTATATATATATATGTGTGTGTGTATGTATATATATGTATGTGTATATATAATCTCCTACATTACTCTTAAAGACAAGGGAAATGAAAATGCAACACATTTTCAAATTTCTACTTTATTATCTCCTAAGACACTATTTTAGAGGCCCAAGGCTACCATAAGATTGCAAAGACTTTGCATGTTTTCTTTTAAATGAGCATCTTTTCAAGAAAGAACAAGTTTCCATTGTGAGCACTGGAAATGAGATCTGAAGAGTGAGGATGAGTTGCACGAAAGTTGATAAAAGAGTTGAGTGATGATCTAATTCTGGAACTGCTAAATAATTGACCGTGGTACGTCCTTGTTGGAAGCCAGTGCCAAAAATAACTTCTAGAAATGGGATGAGAATCTCAGTCAGAATTGAATTAATTTCCCAAAAAAAAAAAGAACCCTATTTTGTCAAAGTACAGTAATTTTATCTTCTCATAAAACTTTTACCACAGTCAAAAGCATGTGTATCATTGCTAATGTCCAACTTTTGCCCAAGAGCTGAATAGATATTTCCCATTTTATGGAGTTGTTCCTGTGCAGGATGTCCTGGGCCCCTTATTGATGTTTTTACCACAGTGTAAAGTATGTGTCTTATGGCTAATGTTTACTATCTGACTGAGACTGCATAAATATTTCCCAAATTATACAACTGTTTCATTTCAGAAGATTATTTGTAATGCACATTTGTCAAGGTCAAAAAATAAATATACCTTACATACTCAAGGTAAATGATTATGGGGTGCCAAATGGAAGCTAAAAGAAAGTGGATAATGATAAACTCTCCAGAGATTGTGGAAACCTCAAAGAATTTCAAGGAGAAGCCTGAGGCCTGATTACCCCATGTTGTTTTACCAAGGAGGGGGATCTTTCAGGAATATGAGAGAAGCCCCAGGATTTGTAAACCATGCACGTAAACTGTTCCTGACCGCTCTCTACTTGAAGCCATGCACCATCTCCACAGGCCTGGATTTCAAAAAAACCAATGATTGGGAACCCAATGCCTTCTGGTGTTATGATTTTCTATACATAATGCAGTATTGTCTGCCTCCGAAAAAAATGGGCTTAAGGAATACATTGTGCATGATTTAATTCTTAAATATCAGGGATTTTATGACCCGAGGAACATCCATTTAACTTCTAGAATAAATATAGCTCAACACAAACACACACACATACATGCACGCACCCAATATAACATGAGCACACTTTTAGTTTTAGATTTATATTGCTTTTCATAATTGTATTTGGTGGATTTTTAAATCCCTCTGTGCAAAACATGAAGACAAGAGCATATTTGGAAACTATGTTGATCATTTAAGCTGTTGAACTTTGGCAATGATAGATAAAATAATGTTTAGCAGTTGGCAAATATTTATCCAGAAAATATCTATTAAATGATAGACCAACTAAAATGAGACATATTAAAAATTATTTTCATTTGCCAGGTTAATGAAGAAAGAGATAGTCAATGAATCAAACATACGGTCATGTCTCAGTTGATTGTTTCACTTTATTCTAAACAGTAAAATTATCCAGTCTTTTTTGCTAACTGCACTAATACTCATGAAAACATAGCAATAACTGAATAACCCCTTTCCTTTGTGTTTTTTAGATTTCTATATTAGGGATATATGTCTATCAGAATTTTATACAACTTTGACCTCACCTTCAGAATAATGCTTTAATCTGGTATTGTTGACTCCCTATTTAGGATGAATCAGTGTATCAGGCTTCACTCTGGGCCTGTAATTCCTCTGGGGCAATACAGATAAATATATATTTTTATATTTATATAAATTTTTAGAAAAGTGGTTGAGAAAAGTGAGTGCCCATAGTATGAACACTAACGCCAACCCTAATACCATTTAATGCCCACACTGACTCTAATTTTAATACTGACATTTACCGTGTGTCAGGCAACTAGGTGTATGGCTCACATGAAGTATCTTCTTCCCCGTGGTGGGAATAGCTCTTATTAAATTCATTTTTCAGATGAGGAAACTAAAATAAAGAGGCCAAGTTCCCATAACCAGGAAGAGCGGAAGCTGATTTTGAGTCCTGATCTTCCTGAATCTAAAACACACACACTTTCCACTCTACCTCAGACAAAACTAAGCCATCTGCCACTTGACATATTTTACTGTATAATACTGGAAATAGCATCATTATTTTCATTTTAACATCATTCCTTAGGCTTACTTTCTTCTTGCAATACGCTCTTTTTATATCAAGGATTTCTAGTGTAAAATTGTTCTACCTTTAGAAAAAGACTTTACAATGTTTCATTATATTCTGTAAAACTTTACTGGTTTATATTCCCTGTTGGCATTTCCCCTTGTCTTTCACTCAAGATTTTTTGGTCACGCTTCCAACTTGCTATCTGCTGTTTGTCAGTTGCCGACTGTCACAGTCCTGGGCATCTTCCTTATCACCTTGACTCCTGTTCACCTTTTCGATCATTGCTGCACTGCACTTGGAGCTTAGGGAAGGACAGAGCAAACAACCCTCCTTCTTACCATTCTGCGTCTTTATTTTTATTTTTTAAAGAGAGATTTTATTTATTTATCCATTTGACAGACAAAGAAGGGGAGAGAGAGAGAACACAAGTAGGGGGAGCAGCAGATGGAGAGGTAGAGGCAACCCTCCCCCCGCCTCCGCAGAGCAGGGGGCCCTATGCGGCACCCGATCCCAGGACCTCAGGGATCATGACCTGAGCTGAAAGCAGATGCTTAACCAACTGAGCCACCCAAGTGCCCCACCCTTCAGCACTTTTAGGCTCCACAAGCCTATTTGGGCACATGAAAATCTCCTTACTGATAGGGTCAAACAATTTCAGAAGTTTGAGTTAATAATGTACAAGGTTCTAAGTATAAAGTTGAACCAATTTGGATTTTCTCTTAGGTCTCACAATGGGTGGGCTTACAAGAAGAGGTCCCCAGGTGGGTAGAGGCCAACATGATTCATCATCTCAAGTTTCAGCCCTTTTTTCAAGAATCTCATACTGAAAACTCCTCTTTCTTTCATTAAGAAAAGCCCCATATGAAGAGAAGTTCCACATCATAGATCAATAGGAAAGTGCAAACTAAAATAATGAGATATCACTATACATCTATTAGAATCACCAAAGTCAGAACCACTAACAATACCGAATCTAGGCAAGGATATGAAGCGACAGGTACTCTCAATCATTGCTGGTGGAAATACAAAATGGTATGGCCACTGTGGGTAACATTTTGATAGTTTCTTACAAAACAAAGCATGCTCTTATCATCCAATCCAGCATCATGTTTCTTGGTATTCACCCAAAGACATCGAAAACATGTCCACACAAAAACCTACACATGGATGTTTATAGCAACTTTATTCATAACTGCCAAAATTTGGAAGCAACCACAATATCCTTCAACAGATGAATGAATAAATAAACTATGGTATATCCAGACAATGAAACAGTGTCCAGTTTTAAAAGAAGTGAACTATCAAGCCATGAAAAGCCATGGGGAACCTTAAATGGATATTACTAAGGAGAAAAAGCCCATCTGAAAAAAGCTACATGCTTTTTCCTGAAAAGGAAAAGACTCTGACAATATGACATTCTGTAAATGGCACGATTATAGAGACAATAAAAAGTTCAATCATTGCTAAGGGTTAGGGAGGGGGGTGGGATGGGTAAGCAGGGCACATAGGATTTTTAGAGGATTTTGGACTTTGGGGGGGTGGTGATAATGCTGTATCAATGTAGGTTTATCAACTGTAACAAATGTTGGGATGTTGATAATGGGGGAAACTTACATGCATAGGGGCGGGGATGTATGAGAACTTCTGTACTTTCTTCTCAGCCTTGTTATGAACCTAAAACTATTCTATAAAGTCTAGTTAAAAGGAAAAATAATTAGGAAGGTCCTTTCTTTTTATTCCCAAAACTATTTTCTTTTCAGTATTCCTACCAACGCCAACTGAACCTAAGAGTCCCTTTGGTACAAAATCCCTAAGGTAGAAGTATCATCCAAGGACAAACATGTTTGTTTGCTGTTGTTTTTTTCAGACACACTCCAACATAAGCCCTTTTAGAGGGGGCGTGATTTTCTCCATTAGCAAGTACATACCTGCCCTTGGAATTAAAAAGCCTCGATTGTTATGCTTTCTAGAACCTCTGGTTTCTTTTCTTCTCTACTTGAGGTGTCAACTAAATTCTCAAAAAGTTGTTAGTCTTGAATAATTGAAATACCTTGGGAAGAGTATAAACGTGGGTTAAATTTTTTTCATTTTGAAGTCTTCTTGAGATAGAACTTGATCAACAATTTTTCCTGCCCTGCCTACATTTTTAAACTAGATTTAATATCACCTGTCCTGCTAAGAGTTGCTTAATTGCATTCCTCTCTAATTTAAACCAGCAACATTGAAAAAAGGGATATAAGCAGTTCATCTAATTTTCAATCACTTTCTTTACACTATGAGATACGTTTTATGAAAAGTCAGTATTTGTTTAGAATATGCAAGAACATCATTCAGTAAATTTACAATAGAACTGAATTAAAAACCATAAGGAAGAAATAATAAAAGCTGAATATAAGATGTTTAAGGCCAAAGATTATTTCTTGTTTGATATCGATACCTACTAGCTAGTTTTAATAGAAATCAAATTTCATTTAACAAAATTTGCTTTTTCAATAAAAACCTGATTATTAGCAGTGGCTGGGAGTGGTGGTAATAAAGGAAGGTCAAGAACCTAATTTAGACAATAGAGAAGAGAAGAAAAAGAGAAACCAGAAAAGAATATAAATTTATAACATAGTTCACAGTTAGTGTCTAGATGCAAAATACCTCCTGGGGATTGAATGCAAGGTCATTTGTTCATTTAGATTAAATACTGGGGATTATTTAGGTATGTATTCATGTAGGTGTGTGTATTAGTGTTGGTGAGTGTAGGTGTATTAGTAGTATTTCATTTATTCAGTTAATTATTACTCCACAAATACGCATTGCAAGACACTGCACTGGGTTGTATGGGATACAGAAATATGCTTGAGGCTCACTCGGTGCCATTTTCAATGATTTATCCAGTAGGTAACATAAGACAAGCATACATATAATTCAATATAAATGACATGAATGGTAGAGTATGCTAATCTAAAGCACTGCTTACTTGCAGTGTGGTCTGCAGAAACAGGCCAAGTGTTTGTCACCTCTCCATGGTGAGCAACGCACAGGATTTGAGAGTAACTACGTAAAACTCTGAGAATATCTGATGTTGCTGCAGTATTCCACATGATCAGTGCTCATGAACATTGCATCCAACAGTAAAAATTGGGGAATAATGCTTTTATGGATTTTTATTTTACTTTTCTAGTACTTAATTTTTTTTTTTTTTATAATTTACAAATGTTGGGAAGGAAAAAATGGTGTCCTTTAAAGGATACTTTTAATCTTAAAAGTTCAGAGAAGAGGAGGAGTTGATCTACCTCAAGGTAAAAATGAAGGCTTAATGAAGTAGCTGGCATTTTGAAGGGGTCTTAGAGCATGGCTAGGGCTTTAGGAGGCGGGATAGGGTTATAAGTTGTATTTTAGGAAAGAAAAATAGCCTGAATTTAAAATGTGCTTGAAAAGCAAGTAAATGACTTTGGTAACAATGGAAAAACCACAAAGACAACTTTGTGGGTAAAGGCTTGAGGTGAGAATAAACAGAATGTCCAGAAAGGAATCTGGTTGTATGATTTGGCTTTTTAACAAGTGAGATAGGTGGGTAGTAGAATATTATAAGAGTTGTAACTTTTAGTGGGATGCAAAATAGATTGAAAACGTCAACCTTAGAAACCAGAAGACCAATTAGAGAACTACTGTGATAGCATGGAAGTGGTAAACAGGGCTTGACTTGGGTGCTGGCAGAGAGAACATGGCAAGAGTTGATTAATACAGGCTTTCAGGAAAACCAAAACTTCCATCCCTGTTCAGCACCATGGACAGTACTTGAGCCATAGGAGATATCCACTGCTGTTGCTTTGTTGAGCTAGAGAGATTTAGAAAAGGGCCCAAAAGACCACCAGAAGTAAGCAAATGTCTGGTCTAAAATGAGGACAAGGTGGGTTCTGTTTTAGATCTAGTCAAAGTCACATCTATTTGAAATGTGGCATTAAGAGAAGAGATAGGGATGGAAATACTGAGAGAGTCAGCTCTTGAGGTTTCAATGTTAAGGACATAACATGACTAAGAGAAAGAATGTAGGGAAAGGAAAATGCTGAGGACAGAATGCCAACTGAGAGGTAAGAGGAGGGCAATTGTACCTTTCAGACTCATCAGCAGGGAGTCAGAAAGGTACAATGGCAATCACACAGAGCTGTAGGAATCCAAAAAAGAAAATTTTCAGAAGGCACATCAACCACACTCTCTAGGATCATGAAGCCTCTGGCTGGAGAGGCTAGATTTTTGGCATGTTTAGAGAGAGACATTTTCTCAGTGCGGCAAAGGTTGACAGTGAATTGGAGCAGTATGGAGCAAGATTAAATAGTGAGAAAAGATAATCGGAGGTGAAATGAGCACTCTCTCTCTCTCTCTCTCTCTCTCTCTATATATATATATATATATATATATATATATATATTTTTTTTTTTTTTTTTTTTTTTTTTTCCAAGCTATGACAAATGTGGTAGAAATCTACCTGGGGCGAAGGTGGCAGGACTGAGTGAAGGCTAAGGATGGAAGTGAGGAAGGAGGTAAGGAAGAGAGCTGTTTGTAAAGGGAAGCTCAATGAGGTCACAAGTGTTTGGAAGAAACAAAAAGAGGGGAGACTTGAGAGAACAAGTAGCAGCTAGGAAGTGAGAATTAAGAATGTGTATTCTGAGGAAGGAAGAGGGCAGAAGAGACAGGTGACCTTCTATAACCTAGAACACAGAGGTACAGGTAATTTTTAAGAGAAAATGATTTAAGTAATCAACCAAGGTTAAAGGCCCAATTCAGCTGATTCACATCGGACTGCACCTGCTGACCAGGACTCTCTCCATCAGGACCCCAATCAGGTTTTACAGGGCAGGAAGTGGCAGTTGAAGAGCTGTCCTTAAAGTGGGGCATAGGCAGCAGTTTGTTTATTTTCACCAAAACTTGGAAATGGGGGGTGGGGGGAGTCATTGCAATATTTGTGCTCTTTGCTCAAATTCCTGTAAAATGAGAACAGTATTTTCTACGAACTATTTTTGCACACCTTGTGGTTTATCAGCTAGTCAAAGTTCATGAAGCTGGGAATAAGACAGCAAAACAAGAAAGAGAAGAGGGTAAAATGAAGGGGAGCAGAATATGCCACCCCAAAGTATGCCTCTTTGGCATACCGATTATTTTGAATCAGTTATTTTTAAGAAAGAGTAGACACAGGTGAAGCTCTGAGAACTGGGTAGAAGTTATCCTTTTGGAAAAGATATTTACATGCATAAGGGAAATCTCTACTTGTGAAAGTGTCTTCCAATCTGTACCAGGAAGAGAAAGATGAATCTAACTCTCTAGAACTCTTATCAGTGGAAAAGGGAATAACTTAAATCTGCATAACAATCCCACTCTGTGTTTCCTGTGCTTTTTCTAAACTTCCATGACTGGTCCCTCACCAACTCAGAATCTTCTGTTGTCTTTAGCTGAAGATGGTTTTGAAGTGGTGGTTTGGAGTATTTGGGGGAGTGCCTCGGTTTTTCTGGGTCTCTCCCATGTATATGGGAAGTATACATGTTGTTAAACCTTTGTCTTTCTTCTGTTAATCTGCCTTTCATTACAAGAGGTTCTCTGTGAAGAACCTAGAGTGGTAGACGGAAAAATTATTTTTCCTTCCTCACAGACAATAGAAAGCAGAGAGAAAACCAGGAACCCTCTGTCTTGTTTATTGCAGTCCTCCTACATCTTTATTTCTTGTACTTCTTTCTTGTTCTCTCAGCTACTGACTTTATCCTGAATGATTGGCACAGGTGAATTGAAGTCATTCTTCCCTTGAACAGTCTCTCTTCTCACCTGCTGCTTAGCTAGCTCCCTGCTGGCCAGGCAGCACACACCCTAGCTGGCTTTCCTGGACTCCTAGGTTCAGTTGATCTTTTTCTCTCTCAGCTCTTCCTTTTCGGTGACTGAAAATCTTCATCTATTTCCAGCTTTGCCCAACCCTTACAGCCCTGTGGCTAGGGCAGCATAATAAAAAAGCATTCATTACACAGTATCCTTGGAATCAAACAAGGCAGAACTTAAAGTTTGGCCCTGCCACTTACAGGTTGTATAACTTTGGGCTAACTAGTAAGTTAGTTTCTCCGATTCACCTTTTTCATCTTCAAAGTGAGGAAAAGAATGTCTTCCTTAAATGTATGGCAAAGATTCCATTAATTGAAATCACGGTACTAAATTCCTTGTTACATTATCAAGAACATCGAAGGAATGATAGTTTTTATTATTACCATGGGCATATGGTTCATCTTACACATGTCAGTCTCTGCCTGCTGCAGCCCTGCCATAGCCAGAATATTCACTGGATACGTGCAGTCACAGTTCTGCCTAGTCTTTGCATTAACTAGAGACACACCTAAAAGGAGGAGCCTCCTTCACTAGAGAGTGGAATCTCGAAAGAGTTGACCACTGCCCTCACAGTGTCCTGGAGGTGAGCAGACATAAGAGTGCCCCATTATCCACAGACATCCCTTCCAATACTCCTTTTTCCCCTAGGACACAGTCACCTGATTTTTCAATTAGTTTTATCCCTTCCCAGGGCAGATACTATTTTTTTTCCCTCCAAATACCTTCCCTTGTCAATTTCTCTCTTTTTTTTTTTTAAATATGTGCCCTTGCTTCCAGAACCACATTGCTGGGGCTGAACTCCGTAGCACCCCCTCAAGGACACTAAGCATTTACCAAGCACCTACTCCAAGCTCAAGATACCCTCTCATATTAGCATATCAAGGCTTCCTTTTGGAAAGTTGAGATCACTTCGAGCCACTCATACCACATCCTCCAGTCCCTTCCATTGCTCCCCTGCATTATCTAAACATGTTTTGTTTCCTCTGGGGGATCCTGCTGTATTTGTGCACACACACAGACCCACACTACAAAGCAGTACACACAAATAAGCATCATCAATGAGAAACCCTACAGGTGGAGACACGCAAAGGCCCCACTTGCTTCCCCCTCAGGGGCCTCAAGTCAGTATAGTTAAGCCCAGATGCACAGAACAGAAAGGACATTTTCTTTGAATGAATGCTTGGCATAGAGCAAGAATGGCCACACACAGGGTACTCCTGATGGGGAGGCTGAGACACTAAATCATTGGTGCCCAATGGCATGGAGGCTCTGACTCCCATCCCTCTGTCTCTTTGTAAATGTCCCCATTCACATGATTGAACCCAGGGGTTGCAAACTGGTAGCTCAGATGTGAAATCTAACCAGCAGATGGCCAGAAGGGTATCATAATGTGTTTTGGATTAGATGCTAAAAAGAGAAAGATTCAATGTGAAACTCTGAAATTCCAGATTCCTTCCTCAGTGATTTCAACCTGCCTAGCCCTGGGATGAATTGCACCTTGGACCCCAATGTCACACCAGGCTGCTTCTTAAAGAGAGTTGCTCTATTTTATACACCCTCAATGGGAGTTCTGGGACTCCCCAAACCAAGCCCCTTCCCAGCAGACATCTCAATGGTAGAGCTTTCCTGTGGCTGATAACTCACTGCAAAACGTTTATCACACACAATTTCCCACTTTCTCCAAATCCTATAAACCCACCTGGGCCTGTCGGAGCACGACAAAGAGAGTAGGAAGCAGCCACCTGGGTTTTTTCAGGAAGAAGGAGCCAGAGGAGGCCAGGTCTCCCTGCTCCAAACTGTTTCACTAAATAATCACTTAACAACTTCTGCCAAGACCCTGTTGCTGCTTAATTACTTGCGTGCTTTCTTCTTTCTCTTTTCAACTTTCTTTTAATTGAAAATCCAAGCCAGGCTTGTCACAACCTAGGAAGTCGTATTGCTTGGAGACATCTTCTGACTCTGTCTCATTAGGTGTCCAGCCACTGAAAAATGTATGACAGTTGGAGAAAAGGATGTAGGAGCAAACAAATGCAAAAAAGAGCAAATTTACCAACAAGGTCTAATGAGGGAAACAACGCTTTGAAATACAACGTGCTTTTCTATTTAACAAGGATAGCAATAAACTGCAGTCACACAAATGAAGTGAGAGCCTAAGTATGATTTCTGGGAAGTGATGGTTGCAGTCACTAATGGGGAAAACCAACATCAGGGAGTGGACACAGCCAGTGAACCTCTGTTATCTTAAAGGGGTGTGAAGCCAAATGAGGAGTCTAAAATCTGTGCCTAAAGACCAGGGAAAGGGGCCCATCTGAGCAATTAAATCAGAAATAGAACCCGATGCTTTGGTAGAGAAAAGAATGCTTTGCATTATGGCCAAACTCAAACTTCGGATCCCAGAGACCTGTATCATGCTTCCTATATTGAGTGCCACAAGAGATTTTCTTCAAAATATTTTATTTACTATTAATGGCATTTTATCACTAATCAATATTAAATAGTAACAACCTTTCATTTAACATTGGATTTCATTTATGTTTAAATATTAAAATTTATTTCAAAATTTAATCAACATAAAAATATGACTGAGATACTCTACATTCTGTATTTATATTAGGTTTTCAAAAAAAATTTTTTTAAGATTTATTTATTTATTTGAAAGAGAGAGAGTAAGCGGGATGGGGCAGAGGGAGAGGGAGAGAGAAACTCAAGCAGACTCCAAGGAGCCCAACTCGGGGCTCGATCCCATAACCCAAAGATCACAACCTGAGCTAAAACCAAAGTTGGAAGCACCACTACACAAATAAGAACTGGCAGATCCACATCTGTCTGGCTCTAAGAACTTTTGACATACCATGTAAGCCACTACTCATTTGAAAGTATGGCATAGAAACTTACATCTCTACCTCATCTTTTACACTACAATTGATTTCGAATGCATCAGTAATTAAAATGTAGGTTACCTTTGTAAATTCCTACATGACAAGAACACTAAGAGCAACTTCGATTCTATCAAAGCAACTCTGTCTGATGGGGGCTGATGACCAGAAAGACTAAGCCACGATTAGAAGCTTGGGACTTTCAGCCCCGCCTCCCACCCTCCAGAGAGAGCAGGGGGTAGAAATAAAGTTAATATTTGATCAGCCTTACATGAAGAAACCTCTAGGAATTCCTAATAGTATGGGGTTCCGTGGACTTCCAGGTGGGCAAACACAACCCTGCTGGGAGGTGACACACACCAACTCCCCAGGGACAAAAGTCCCTCCACTCAGGACCTTCCCAGACCTTGCCCTAGGTATATTTTCATCTGGCTGGCCATATTCTTGATCACATCCTTTAATAAACTGGTAACTATAAGTGTTTCCTTGAGTTCTGTGAATGGCTCTAGCAAATTCATCAAACCTTGGAGTAGATTGTGGGAACCTCTGGTTGGTAACCCAAATCGGACAGAAGTTACCAGTAACCCAGGGACTTAACACTTGCAATTGGCATCTGAAGTGTGGTGGGAGCAGTCTTGTGAGCCTGAGCCCTTAACCTGTGGGATCTGATGCTGTCTCCAGGAACATAGTACAGAGTTGAGTTAGGATAGCATGGAGAAATGCTTGATGTGGGGACAAACCTCCACATACTTGGTGACCAGAAGTATCAGAAGTGAAGTGTACTATGTTTGTAGTAAAGTAGGCTCATGGAAAAGAAAGATACCATGGGGGAGACTGGGTTTTTCCCTACAAAAGGAGAAAAACTGAGGTTTTTCCCCCTATTCAGAAATAATGGGGGGGGTGCCTCAGTGGCTCAGTTGATTAAGCATCTGACTTTTGGCTTCGGCTCAGGTCATGATCTTGGGGTCCTGAGATCAAGCCCCAAGACAGGCTCATGTTCAGAACCGAATCTGCTTGTCCCTCTGCCCCTCACCCATCTCATGCACATGCACATACTCTCTTTCTCAAATAAATAAAATCTTTGAAAAAAAAGAAATAATGGCATTTCCTGTACTAATTATATTTTTCTAATATGTTTAAAATAAGCACAATTACATTCAACAATATTTATTCTAAATGAAACATTTAGAATAATCTTATACCACACTTTGCACCAACTGGCCAAGAAGTCCAATTGCAAAAAGTGCATTTTCTAGAACATTCATTATCTTTCAAAGCTGATCTTTTGCCTGGCTCAGAAACTCGCAAATTCAGATCTTGTCAGTATCCCCCAGTTACACAAATTCTAAGAGGCTTAATCAAACTGACAAATCTTGCAAGACAACTGTAGAGAGCCAGAATGCCAATTTGAGAAAATGTGATGAAAACTACGATTGCCAGCCAGCCGGGGAACTCACATCAGAATGACCGAAACAGTCTCTCCCTATAGACAAGCTATCCCTGGAGTCAACTAACAACTTGAAGGGTTTCTTCCAGAGAGTGGGATCAGAGCAAGGTTGCTAAGTAATGACAGTCAAGCCTTGCTGGCCTGGAAGCAAGCAGTCCTGTCTCTCTGGGGAGACTTGGAAGTCACTCTTTCGGCGGGAATAAGGTCAACTCCATGCCTGCTCTCAGGCACCAGTGGCATTTCCAAATACAGGAGCAGGGGGTAGGGGAGAGAATAACTTAGTATTGATTTCGTTTGCTCTTGGGAGGAAAAAATGACACTCAAAGGAGGTCATCAATAATTCTAATAAATGGCAGGGCCATAGTTCTTTCACAGATCTAATTATAAAGTGCATTTTTTTTTTCCCATTATATTCTATGTCCTCACTAACTAGCTAGGCCAACTTCTCTAGTCTATTTCAAATCTCTGAAATTCAGTTGCTAAAACAGTAAAAGGATGTTATTATTATTTTTTTTTTACTTGCAACTTCTTTTGGTTAGGAGATATAAAAACTGAATTCTTGAGAATTACTGGCTCTAACACAGAGGGTTGAGCTGTTACAGCCCATCTCTTCTGCTGATTATAATGAAAAGTTCTGGATGAAACACAAAAAACTACCCAAGGATGCTAAAAAAATAAAAGCAGATGGATTAAGGATGGATGTCAAAATTTAGAGAAGTGACTGCTTGGGTGAGTTTCTCTGTTTTCTTTTTTTTTTTCTTTTGACAGCTTCTCACACATAGCTGTGAGGTGGCGGCGGCAGCACAGGCAGCTAATACTTGAGGAGAAACCTTGGATTTTGAGTCAGAGAAACCAGGGGAAAGAGTCAGAGAGGGAGAGGAACGTCCCATGATGGAGAAAGCCACAGGGCGTATCTCCTAATTCTGTGTGTGAACCTGCTCATCCTGAGGCTCACGGTTTGGCGACACAGGTGCAGGTCTGACAGAGCAGCATGGCACAGCGAAGGATCAGACCTGGAATTTGAGCTGCCCCCCACAGAAGTCAAGCCAGAACTTTCAGTTTGAATCTAGCCCGGTTGACCTCCTACTAAATCAAAAGCATCAACATTCCCCAGAAGATTATAACCAGACCCAGAGTCTAAACATCTTAACATTTAAAATGTTCAGGTTACAATCTAAAGTTACTCAATGTGCAATAAAGCATGTGTGTGCATGCACACACACACACGCACACACACTCTAAACAGAAATCAGCCCTTAGACGACCCAGATGTTGGAACTATTATGAAAGCAACTATTACAACTATGCTCCATGAGATAAAGGAAAATGCACCAGAACTGAACAGAAGTATGTAAGTTCTTAGCAGAGAAATAGGAATTATAAAAAAAACCTAAGTAGAGATTCCAGAGCTAAAAAATAAAATATCTAAAAATTTTTAAAACTCGCTGGGTGCACTTAAGAAAGTGAAAGAAGGGAGTTAAGGAAACTTAAAGTAGAAAAATAAAATTATTTAATCTAAAAAACAGGGAAATTTAAAAAAGAAAAGAAAAGAAAACAGAGCCTCAGAGACCAAGGAGATAATACCAAAATATCCTGCACATTAGTCATTGGAATCTCAGGAAAGAAAATGAGATGGACGAAAGCAAATACTGGAAAAGATAATGTCTGAAAACTTTCCACATTTGGTAAAAGATATAAATTTACAGATTCAAGACACTGTGGGATCCAAAATAAGATTCAGGCAAAACCATTAGACAAATCATAATCAAACTTCTGTAAAGTGCAAAACAAAGATAAAGAAAAAAATGTGAAGGCAGCTGCAGAAAAATGACATTACATACAGGGAAACAATGATTTAAGTGACTTTGGGTTTCTTATTAGAAAATATTGAAAAAGCCCAGATGTCCATCGACAGATGAACAGATAAAGAAGTGGTATATATATACAATGGAATATGACCCAGCCATCAAAAAGAACGAAGTCTTGCATTCACAACAACATGGGTGGAAGTAGAAGGTACAATGCTAAGCAAAATAAGTCAGTCAGAGAAAGACAAATACTACATGATTTCACTCCTATGTAGAATTTAAGAAACAAAACAGGGAGCATAAGGGAAGGGGAGGGGAATAAAACAAGACAAAATCAGAAACGGAGACAAACTGTAAGAGACTCTTAAGCACAGAAAACAAACTGAGGGTTGCTGGAGGGGCAGAGGGTGGGGAGATGGGGTAACTGGGTGATGGGCATTAAGGAGGGCCCGTGATGTAATGAGCACCGGGTGTTATATGCAACTGACAAATCACTAAATCCTACCTCTGAAACTAATAATACACTATATGTGAACTAAATTGAATTCAAATTTTTAAAAAAAGGAAAAAAGAAAATATGGAGGCAAGAAGACTGTGAAATAATATTTTCCAAGTGCCAAAAGAAAAGAACTTCCAACGCAGCAATCCATATCCAGTGAAAATAGCTTTCAGGAAGGACTGTGACAGTAAAGACAATCTCAGGCGAAGAAACTAAGAGAATTTATTACCAGCAGAAGAGCTCAGCAAGTTCTTCAGGCTGAAAGGAAAGGACATCAAAGGGAAACCTGCGTCTCCTGGAATGAAGGAAAAGCAACAGAAATGGTAACTATCTGGTCATGGTAACACAAAAATATAAATTATAAAACATATATGACTTGAACGTTAAAATCGTAACATTGTCTGATGGGGTTTTCAATGCACATAGTTATGACCCGTGTGACAGTGGTGACATAAAGGTCAATTGCGGAGTGCTACACGGACCTATGTGGTTGCAGCACGTCTGTTTTACTTGAAGTGGTACAACACTAACTTTCAGTGGACTCTGAAAGCTTAGGTATGTATACGGCATCTTGAAAAAAATGCACATACAAAGAGCTAAAATATCAAAAGGTAAACTAAAATGGTAAACTAAAAGGTAACCAAAAATTATTCAAACATTCTAAATAAAGGCAAAAAAGGAAACTAATAAACATGAATCAAGAGTAAAAAAGAAAAGGTGGTGGCGCCTGGGTGGCTCAGTTGGTTAAGCATCTGCCTTCCACTCGGGTCGTGAGGTCCTGGGATCCAGTCCCATATCATGATCCTTCCTCAGCAGGGAGCCTGCTTCTTCCTCTGCCTGCTGCTCCCCTTGCTTACTCTCTCTCTGGGACAAATAAAAATAAAAAACTTTAAAAAAAAGTAAAAAAGAAAAGAAAGAAATGATTGATCTAAATGTAATCATATCATTTCATTAAATATAAATTATCTAATCAGAACAATCAAAAGACAAATCATCAAATTGAATAAATAACGAAGACCCACTCACTCTATGCCATCTACAGGAAATCCACTTTAAACATAAAGATATACATAAATTAAAAGTAAAAAATGATGCAGCATGCAAACACTGTCAAAGGAAAGCTGGACTGACTAAACAAAACAAATGCAGTAGACCTTAAAGCAAGCTATATTATAAGGGATAAAGAAGGACAATTAAACAGGAATAATTAAAAGTCTGAATGGGTATGCACCTCAACATGGCTTAAAAATATTAAATCAGAAACTGTCAGAGCTAGAAGGAGAAATAGACCAATCTACAATTATGGTTGGAGATTTCAGCATTTTTCTCTCGGTAATCAATAAAACATGTAGACAGAAAATCAGTAATGATAGTAGAGGACTTGAACATTAGTAACCAACTTAATCTAATTGATATTTATGTAACACATCACCCAACAAATGCACAACATGTACTCTTTTCCAGAGCAACAATGTCAATAGACGATATTCTAGATAAGAATACAAACCATAAAAAACTTAAAAGAGGAAAAC
This sequence comes from Potos flavus, assembly GCA_028534135.1. NCBI lineage: Eukaryota > Metazoa > Chordata > Mammalia > Carnivora > Procyonidae > Potos > Potos flavus. The sequence continues at coordinate 65,723,855 of CM052898.1, read as the reverse complement.
CAGGTGAAGTATATCCTCTAACTACAGCAAAATTAAAGAAGCCAATAGCAGACATATATCAGGAAAATCCCCCAAATAATTGGAAATGAAAGGATTCTAAATAACACAGGGCTTAAATGAGAATTCACAAGGCAAAATAGAAAATTTTGTAATTGAAAGAAAATAAAAGCATGATGATGTGGGAAACAAAGGCAGAAGAAAAATTATTAAATTTCCCTATCACCTATAGCCCACTGACAAGTCCTTGAAACAGGCAGAGTGACATTCCTTCAGGGGCTCAACTCCCTCGATGTTAATACTTTGCTAAGGGCAAACAGTAATCCTAGCCTGACGACCCCAGCCCCCACCCCCAACCACCACCACCAAGATCCTCTAAGTCTACTTTAACCTATAAAATTTCCTATGGAAACTTCCTTTATCTCTACCCTCCCCCCAAAAGATATGTTTTGGCAATCATCCTCCAAGCATATGGCCCACTGATATGCATCTGAAGGGTCTCATGACTAAGGTTTTATTAGATGGTAATAAATGACCTTTTCCCAACAATAGCTAGCCCTCTCAAGTCCTGGAAACCTCACTTCCAAAATTCCTTACAATAACCCCCTCACAATTTGGAAGTATATAATGGGCCACTCCTCACGACCCCACTGCAGCTCTTTCTGCCCAAGTGTCCTGTCCCCATGCTTTAATAAAATCACCTTTTTGCACCAAAGACGTCTCAAGAATTCTTTTTTGGCCGTCGAACCCTAACATTGTCTTTCCTACATCACACAACATACAAAATTTGTGGGATAAAGCTTAAAACAACTACAGAGAAATTTACCAAATAGTAAATTGATTATGAAATTATTTAAATGTCCACCTTAGCAAACTATTAGAAGTGGAGCAAATTTAACCCAAGGCAAATAAAAGAAGAAAATAATACAGAGAAGAGCAGAAATCAATGAAATAGAAAACAGACAAATAATGGAATAAATTAATAAAGACAAAAGGTGATTCTTTGAAAAGATAAAAGAAATCTGACATTCCTTTACACAGACCTAAGGAAAAAAGGGAAAGAATGTAAGAGGGTATATCACTATACATCCTACAGACATTAAAAGGATAAAAATGGAATATTGTAAAAGACTTTATGCCCAGCAATTTGAAACTAGATGAAACAGGTAACCTGAATAGCCTTAAATATATTAAGGAAATTGAATATAGTTTTGACCATTCTACAAAGAAGGAAAAGGGGAAATAGAAGGAGAAGAAAAGTGGAGAGAGAAGAATAAAGACCAGGAGAGATAACTGTCAGGAAGGAAGACTTTCCTCTGCGTACAGTCTTTTTGGCTGGATTTAAAATCAAACCGACATAAGGCAGATTAACAGGAGAAAAATCAAATTTAATAGCATATGTACAAGGACTCCACCCAGGCATGAGATTCCAAAGACAATGAGGCAACAGGACTCTAAAAAGAAAGGCTAAGAAGAGAGGTAGTTCTGACCACATTCAAGAGAGGAAGGCCATTAGCAGGATGGTGAAAGGAGATGTTTTGAAAAACAAAAGTTGTCCTATTATGCAGATAAATTGCTTCAGTAAAGGGGAGAATGTTAATAGCTCTCTTCCCGGTACAAGCTCTACTTTTCCATGTAAATTTAGGCCTTTGAGGGAGAGGTGGGGAGCTTTTCCTGCATCTGCTGGGTTTGCTTACTTTTAACTCAAATATAACTCAAAATAATCTTTACGCCAAAGTGGCCCATCCTGGGACCTCTGCCCTTGACTCCTACAGTACTGGATACAACTTTATACCAATACATTTGACAGCTCTGATGAAATGGGCATATTTCTTGAAAATTACCATTTACCACAAGTAACACAGGAAAGAGAAAAAAGATGAAAATTCTAGATCCATTAAAGAAATTGAATCTGTTGTTGAAATCATGGGTCCCCATTATACACCCACATGCACAAATAAAAAACAAAAACAAAATCTTTCAGACCCAGATGGTTTCACTGGTGAATTCTATAAAACGAATTCAAGGAAGGAATGACCCCAATCTTAACACAAAATCTAAAGAAACAGGAGGACAGCATAACCCTCTTGCCAAAATCTGGCAAAGACATCACTAAAAAACAAACAAACAAACAAACAAACAAAAACCTTAAAGAAGAGTACCTCTCATAAACATAGGTTTAACAATTCTTAACAAAATATTAGCATAATGAATATGAACAAGTATACAATTAGCATACATCATGACCAACTAGGATTTCATCCCAGGTGTGGAAGGTTAGATTAGCAATTGAAAAGCAATGTAATGTTTGTAGTGTGCCATGTTAGTATAATAAAGGGCAAAACCTCTTTAATCATTTCAACAGAAGTAGGAAAGCATTTGAAAAGGTCAACACTGATTCATAATAAAAACAGCATGTAAAAATATAACAGAGAAGTGTCCCAAAAATACAAAAGAACTATAAAGATATGAGACATTCCTATGATTACTGAGTATAGGCTTCAGTAGTTGAGCGAGAGTTCTTGGTCAATATCGACATTTATCTGGAGAAGATTTTGCTCTGTCTCTTGTAAATATCCTAGTCAAGGAAGAATTTTATTTTAATTTGAAGAAATTTGACTTTAATTTGTTTGTTTGGTTTTGTAGGTAGTGACAAAGACTGAGACTGAGCTTGACAGGAAACATTATGACAGCAAAAATATTGTTGTCTGATGCCCAAACTAGTTAAGATCCTCTCTTTCTCTCTTTCGCTCTCTCTCTCTCTGCCTCTCCCCCCACCTACCCCATCTGTCTGTCTCAAGAGAAGACTGGTAATAACTACTTGTTGGGAAAGAAAGAAACCATGAATATGGGTAGTTAATTTGCCTTAAATGATATCCTTTTTGACCTCACCCTATAACCAAAGACAAATTCTAAGAAAAACAAAGCACTTTTTTTTCCCTGAAAACTAGACAAAGATTTAAAAAAATAGCAAAATGAGCACTGAAGAAGGTGCGGGAGACATTTTTTCTCTTGCACAGTGATGGTGAGGCGGGAGAGCGACGTTCTCCTCTCACGGAGTCAAGAATGAATGAATCTCGCAGGCAAAGGAGAGTGAGTAAAGCTAAAGCGATAGAGTTTTATTACGCAAGGAAACAGAAAAAGCTGACAAGAGTGAGGGGGTCCCAACAGGGTTGCCAACATGGGCTTCCACTGATTGTCTTTTATTTAGAACTGACCAGGGAGCTTTCGGCCTAATCATTCTTTTGCCTTCTTGGCTTGAGTAAGGACTGGTGATAACATCTTTAATGGCTTACTTCCTTTTTAGGGTCTGGTTATTCTTTGTTGGTCACAGGTGACTATCATAAAAAAGACACTCTTATACACATGCCTAGGGCAAGGTGGTCTGGTTTGTTCCCATTCTCTGGTTTCCTTACATCTCAGCATTTTTGGGATTTCTGTGAGCCTGATCCCATAGCCTCCTACCTATCTCTCACTAGTAGCCCCACGCCTCCCTTACTCAATGGTAAGAGCTTACTTTGGCAAAACCCCTGGGGGCTGGGGAGAATTTAACAAAACAGTCCTAGCCTTTAAACCCAGTCATGTGTCCTCTGAGCCAGGAATTTCATTTTTAGGAATTCATTTTTTTTAATAAGATTTATTTATTTATATTAGAGAGAGAGCGCGCATGCCTCATGGGGGGCACAGGAAGAGGGAGAGAGAATCGGAGAGTCTCAAGCAGACTCCCTGCTGAGCATGGAGCCCTACACCCCGCTGGTTGTGGGGCTCCATCTCACAACCCTGGGATCATGACCTGAGCCAAAACCAAGAATCTGGACACCTAACCGACTGGGCCACCCAGGTGCCCCAGGAACTTATCTTAAAAAGGAATCAGAACACAGACTCTTGAGTATAGAGAACTGCTGGTGGCCAGAGGGGAAGTGGGTGGGGGGATGGGTGAAACAGATGCAAGAGATGAATAGATGGACACATTTTTCGTGATGAGCACTGAGAAATGTATAGAACTATTGAATCACTGTATTGTACACCTGAAACTAACATAATGTTAATTATACTGGAGTTTAAAAAAGTAACAAAATAAAAATAATTTTAAAAAGATATAGCACCCCCCAAAATAAAAATATGTTTATTAGGGTGTTTTTTTATTTTATTTTAAACCGAAACATCTATTTCAACAATAGCAAAAAGAAGCCACAGAATGCAGACAGTCTCTGGAAACCAGAGAGGCCAATAAATGGATTCCACACTAGAGCCTCCAGAAGGAACACAGCCTGCTAACTCCTTGATTTTGGTTCCATGAGACTTTTCTGTCAGACTTCGAACTGCACAACTGTAAGATAATAACTCTGAGGTAAGCCATTAACTTCGTGATAATTCGTCTCCATTTGCAAGAGAAAACTAATACATATCCCAAATGTCATTAAATAATACGAATTCTATATGAAGTGAAGAGGGAAATATTGGGCCATTTATTAACAGTGGTTCTTTCAGAAATTATGGACATTTTTACTTACTGTGTATTTCAAAGGTTTTTCTGAATTTTTATAAATAGAATGCTTTAAGTTTTATAGCCAGAACACATTGGATGTTATTAAAAACGTTTTTAAACGCAACCGCGCCTATTTAAGCAATAGTAATTGTGAAGTACTATTCCTAAGCACATACGTCACATTTTCCAAATTACTCACTTCCTCTTTCAACAGGTACTCAGTAGGGCCTCCTAATATAACTGAATCAAACAAGCATATGTTTTGTTTTCTAAAAAAAGGAAAGTGAAATTTCAAGTGAATCACATAATCTGTACTGTCTCTCACTTCGAAGGACTGAGACATCAGATCCATTTTTGGGAGCAACAGGTGCTCCGAGTTCCCTCCCAGGAGGGGGTGAGCCACCCATCAGCACTGTCTCCCCACAGACCTCTCTCCAGATCGGCAAGTACCTTTTTCAGGTGGCTGCCTGCGTGAACAATAAAAGTTAGTTCCGAAGGCACAGTGTAGTCTCATCCGAATAGATGCCCCAGAGAATAAAAATTATGATATTTTATGGGTGCATTTCCATCTCTAATGTGCTTCTGCATGTATCTCACGTGATGATTGTCCAGATACTTTGGACAGCAGCAATATAAGCTAGAGCAACTTCATGTGGGAAATAAGAGTTAACTATTACCTCATCCTCCCTACCATGTTTGCTTCCAAACTGTAGCAAGAAACCAGACCAAGGAAATGCAGCAGATTGGCCTGGCTCGAGAAGGCGGTGCTTCAGAGAAGGAATAGCAAATAATACCCATTGGACGCCCACTGAGTATATGACACAGGAAGAGCATAAGGCACTTACATGTGTCAATATATTTTTTTTTATGCCTAAGGGTCTTTTATCGTGAAGACAATGTGAGTGAAAATAAATGCACATGTATCTAAATCAAAACATACAAAAAAATATAAAATTTTATTCCTCTTGGGCTCATTAGAGCAGCCCAGAAATTCTTCATTCTTACCCCCAAAGTACTTCCCTGCTAACTTCATAGGTCTTCGCTATCTGGTCATGTAGCTCTGTTTTCTGTTACCGTGCAAATATTTCCTTATGGGAGGCACTTGGGGCCTTAGGCATCATTTACATTACTCATTCTCAAAGTCTGGTCTCTGGACCAGCAGCATCGGCATCACTGAGACTCACTAGAAATGCAAAGGGTTGGGCCCCAATAATTCTGATTTGGACCTACCCAATCAGAAACACAGAGCTGGGAGATAGGAGGACAGTGGTCTTCTGTATTTTTTTCCAAGTCTTGCAGATAGTTCTGATGTACCCTGAAGTGTAAGAAGCCTTAGCATACAAATTAACACGCTAACAGGAAGGGTGGGATTCGAATTTTAAAAATACAATCATTTGAATCCAGGGGTCCTTCTCCCCATTCAAACTGCCAGTTCGGGTTTGCTCTGTCTTAGCGTCAGGGTTCCCTGCAGAGACAAAGATTCCTAGGCAAGGATTCATGAAGTATGCCCAGGAAAAGCTGCAAAAGGTAGGGGAAGGGGAAGTACCAAGCAAAGGGATAATCTGAAAGGCTGCCTCGAGCCGGACCCCACGGGAGCTCTGGAGTGTGTTTAGTCTGCAGGATAGTCCCAATCCGAGACAGAGGAACAGGACATTCATACCCCTACCCTGTCTGAGGTTGGCTGCGGGCTGCCGGTTGGGATCAGCTCGCGAGCACTTCCGGCTCTCTGCAAGGGCCGGCAGAGTAACACCAGTACCCCGAGAGCAGGCTGCCCAATAAAGCCACAGGTGCGGGAAGCAAAGCACACCGCCGCTTGAGAAGGGCACACAGAAAAGCTGTAACAGGATCCTTGACGGAAATAACTCGGAGCCCACCCAAAGATTTGGGCAAAAACGTCCCAAGAAACAGTTCATTTCTCCCTCCTACCTTCTGATCCCCAAACGAGAAAAGGATCCTCTGGGAGATAAAATGAGTAGAGAGATGCAATGAGAAGATAAATACTGATGGACCCCAAGGAGATGGACCCCAAGAGTGCCCTCTAGACGTTGTGGGCATGGCGTCAAAGTCACAGAAATAATAATAACACTAATAACAATAATAGCTCATGTATATAAGGCCCTTAATATGTGCCAACGCTGTTCAGAGTCCTCTGTCTTTACCAGCTCACGACCCACACGACAACCCTGCGAGGTAAGTACTGATATTATCCCTGTTTTACACAGAAGAATATTGAGACACAGAGCAGTCTAGTAACGTGGTAAAGGTCACACAGCAAGTAAGTGAGTAAGCTGGGATTGGAACCTAAACAGTCTGGATCCAGAATTCACTTTACTGCCTGAGTCTTGGTGAGTAACTGAATTGCATATCATTTAAATATCTGTAAGTCAGAGGTGGCTGGGTGCCTTAGTCGGTTAAGCCTCCAACTCTTGGTTTCAGCTCAGATCATGATCTGAGGGTCCTGAGATGGAGCCCCAGGGCCAGCTCCATGCTCAGCGGGGAGTTTGCTTGAGACTCTCTCTCTCCCTCTGCTCCCCTCTCCACATCCCCCCTCCCACTCACATGCTCTCTTTCTTTCAAATTAATAAGTAAGTCTTTTAAAAATATATCCATAAGTTGTGGCACTGACATATAGGAAGAATATGAATATAATTTAAAGAAGAGGTAAATAGATTAGTTGAATCTAATCAAGTGGAGGCAAAAAATACATAATGCAGAAAATAAGTCCAGGAGACAGAGGGTGAACTGAGATGGGTGCCAAAGGAACTTTGGATCCTTGGATCCTTTGGAACTTTGGATCAAAGGAACTGGAATCTTGGAGATTGTGAGCTGTGGGCAAGAATCACATCAGCATCTCAGAGGTCATTAAAAACTTTAGCCAGTTGAGAATATAACCTCAAGAATTATTTGAAAAGGTTACCCTAAATATTTTGGTTTGGCATAATTGTTTAATTAGTTGGTAGCATCTTTCAACACAGGGAAGATTCGGAATTAGGAATAGAAATAGTTAAGAGAATCCAAGCCATGATACTAATAGTTTGATTTAAATTTGTGCTTATTTGGTGTTAAAGTATTTATAATGATGGGGAAAATTTGGTCTGTTAAAGTAATAGGTTAGACTTGTAATTCTAATTCGAAGATTTATTTATTTATTTGAGAGAGAGCAAGCCCACGCTCATGCTTGGGGGAGGGGACACAAGGAGGGAGAGAGAGAAAATCTCAAGCAGACTCCTTGCTGAGCGTGGAGCCAGAGGCTGGGCTAGATCCCAGAACCCTGAGATCATGACTTGAGCTGAAATAAGGAGTTGGACACAACCTGACTGAGCCACCTGGGGGCCCCAAAATTATAATTCAAAAATTAATGTGGAATTTAGTTATCGGTTTATATTTTGGGTTCTTCTTTACTTGTTAAGTCATGCCTTTAAAAAATACAAAAGAGGGTGCCTGGGTGGCTCAGTTAGTTAAGCGACTGCCTTCGGCTCAGGTCCGATCCTGGAGTTCCGGGATGGAGTCCTGCAACAGGCTCCCTGCTTGGTGGGGAGTCTGCTTCTCCCTCGGATCCTCCCTCTTCTCCCGCTCTCTTTTTCTCTCTCTCATTCTCTCTCTCAAATAAATAAATAAAATCTTAAAAAATAAAAAATAAAAAAATAAAATGAAAAACGCAGAAGAAATATGTTAAAAAATAGTTAACATTCCCACAATACTTACCCTCTTCTTTATTCTCCACGCCAACTCTTTTCCATCCCTATGCTGTTAAAATTTTGATTATGTATTTATAGACTTGCATTTTTAAATTGAAATCTTACTAAGTTATTGTAAATAGTATTAGAACACTAAATACAAATTAAGACTCACCATAAATATATATTTATATTACTGGGTTAATAAGAAACACTTAAACACTTAACTGAGGTACTTGAAAGGAAATAGAATATATTAAATTTATAGGTGCAATTTAAAATATTTAAATGAGTTTAATTAACAAAGTTTATAAATAGGGACAAACAATAACTGCAGTGAAATAATGTATTTACTACACTGTTTGTCTTCCCTGCAAACTCCAAAAAATCCTGTTTCTCAGTCCTGTTAATAATTAGGTTGGGATCTTATAATTGAGTTTTTGCCTATGGGACTGCATCAGTTTGGTTCAAGATGGTTAAGGGCGGGAGTGAGTAGATGCGAAGCACTCCGGGATAGCAAAGTTGCAAAAAGAAAGCAGCGAGATTTTTTAGTAACCTCAGGAGACATGCCCAGGAAAACCACCTTACCCGTACCAGGCTGTGACTCAAGTAAGAAATACACCCTTGCTGCAATTCAGCACAAAGGAAAATTCGCAGTGTCGTTAGTCGTAAAGGAAATGCAAATCAAAGCCACAATGAGATTCTACTGCACACTCACCTGAAATGGCTAAAATTAAAAAGATTAGTAATACACGTTCTTGGGGCAGGAGAGCAAACATCAGCTGAGGGACCCCTGGGTGGCTTAGTCGGTTAAGTGTCTGCCTTCAGCTCAGATCATGATCCCAGGGTCCTAGGATGGTGTCCCACATCAGGCTCCCTGCTCAGCAGGGAGTCTGCTTCTCCCTCTGCCTCAGCTGCTCCCCCTGCTTGTGCTCTGTATCTCTCTTGCTCTGACAAATAAATAAAATCTTAAAAAAAAAAAAAAAGCTGGATGTAATGTTTGGACATTGCTCTTTGTAAATTAAAAAACCCAGAATTTTCAATCATGAGACAATCAGAAAAATTTGAGTATTGACTACTAATCTGCTAATATTTAATTATTGGTAAGTTTTTAAAAGGTTCAATGTTGTAGCATCCCCCCAAGAAGAATCTTGTATTCTAATGTTTATGAATAAATGTATTTTCTTAACACTAAAGTATTTATGAACAAATTTAGATGTTGACTGAGAATTTCTTCAAAATAATTCAGTTATAGGGAGTGAAAAGAGTAAGAAGATATGGCAGAAACAAGATTGGCCATATTGGATCATTGCCAAAGGTGGGGAATGAATGAGTAAATGGAGATTCATCGGCCTATTCTGTCTACATTTGTTTATATATTAACCCAAAAAGTTTTAAAATGGTTTTAAAAGCAGCCAACAGAAATAAAAATACAATTAGAATGGTTTGCTTCTGAGTATTTGGGAAAAATTGCCTCTCTGATCAAGATGAAAAGAGTAAATATACAGAGTTGTCGTTAAATGTTACTGGAACGCTGGCAATAAAAAAGATTCACGAAAGCCTTTTATTAAGCCTTTTCCAGTAGACAATGTTACGCTTTTTGATTTGGCCCACAAAGCAATAGCAGTCAGGGTTCTTGGACCAAAGGGCTAGTTAAATGACGCCCACCAAAAGAAAATGCCCATTACAGTGTCAAAGCTGCATCTCTGCAGGTGATCAGTGATGAATGTGTCTGCATCTGTTCTTCCAAGTGCTCCCCCATCCCCCCAGCCCCTGCACTTCATATCCGAATCTGTAGGAGAGATTTCCAATGGGTAATTGGAAATCACTTTCAATTCTGGACTCTACTCTGCATCTCATTTTTATGCCTGAAGTCTCAACTGTTTTGCAAATAAATTGTAATTCATTCCCTGTCCTCTTAGTGAAAAAAGGAATTGGCTTCTTAAAAGGTGGGGATTAAATCTGCTCAGCCACAAGATGAGGGAACACACAGACAACCTCAGGAATGGTTACTCCTCGTCTGTTCCAGAGGGAGAAGGATTCAGGTCCTGATTGTCTGGACTAATGATTACAACGGCATTCTTAAGAGGTTCGGCCCACACTCAGAGGTCAACTAATTGCTGTTGTCTGATGAGTTCTATCTCTTTTCCAAAATTGAACTGGAGATATTAACTCTCTTCCGGCAATTAAGTAGGTATTCAGATGAGAAAAATTCTCCATCAGCATTCAGCTCAACAGAACAGATTTCAACTCAAAACTTCTCAGCCTATAAATGAGACCCCCCCCAGTTTGTTCCTTCCTTATTTTGATTTCCTATACACAGTGGTTTTAATTAGTCAGGGCTAGTGTTTTCTATTTATGCCTTTCATCCTAAAGATCAACCAACCAACAGTAAGTGGTGGAAAAAAAATCCTAGAATTTTCTGTTTGAAAATATAAAAATTGTGTAATCTAACATTCCCCAAAGTGCTTTCCATGAGATGTTTATTGGTGTGAAGATGGCGGGGGAGGGGGGGAAGCGGGGGGGAGGGGAAGGGTAGAAAAGCATGCATACAAATAAATTCAGAACTCTTAATTAAATAAAAATATAAAAATAAACAGGTCTTATTTTTGACAGGGCTTTGCAAAGCATTTCATATGTTAATGTGCCCAGTAAATTGCTAAAAGAAGCAAAGATCATGCATTCTCTCAATTTTATTTGACCGCATACAGCTGTCTTTTACTTTTTAAAGATTTATTTATTTATTTTAGAGAGAGAGAATGGAGAGGCGTGGGGAGGGGCAGAGAGAGAGAAGGAGAAAGAAAATCCCACGCAGACTCCACACAGAGTGCAGAGCCCAACTCGGGGCTCAATCTCACAACCCTGAGATCATCACCTGAGCTGAAACCAAGTCAGACACTTAACCGACTATGCCACCCAGGCGCCCCTATCTTTCCTTTAAAGAGCACAATACTTTGTGAAAAAACATTGATTCAGTCCCTTATTTTAGAAATAGATGGGACCAAGGAACCAGGAGGCTTTGTGTTTTTTTTCTAAGGATGTAGGGCAAACCCACCTTGGAACTGGAGGCCCTCACTCCTTTCGACCCCCGTGTCAGAGCTCTTTCCATGACTGGAGCTCATGTCATGACAGTAACTGACACTCAGAAATATTACCACTTAGGCTTGTGCATTGATCACCAAATGTTAGCCTCACCACAGAAATTTCATTTCTTCTCACAGGTAAGGAAAAGGAAGCCAAGAGGGTAAAGTCTTCTTCATACAGATCTCAGGTCTCTGAGAGGAGGCCAAGCTAAGGACCACGTTGAGTTCATCCCAAGCTACCACTCATAGTAGAGACATGATCACTTAGTAAAATGGCAATTTAATTCCTTAAGCCGCTAAGTACCCTATGTGGAAGCTTTCATCTAATGAGTGCTCTCTCAGGGCAAGTCAATCAAATCATTCCCCCATTCTGGCTCCTCTACTTACTAGTCCATAATGTAAGATTGTTGGGGACCGGATTTTCCTATCTGTTAAATAGATTCATATAGCTGCTCCGAGGATTAAATGAGCTAATATTTGTTGAGAGAGGCCCTGCACATAACCAGTATCGTATGTGGTTTGAAACCACTAGGGCACAAAACCATAGCCTAAACCAGACAGACCTAAGCTGCAGGTTAGCTTGTGATGCCCCAGAAGGCAAAACGACAGGCCATTCCTATCCGGTTATACACAGTCCGAAGTCTTAACTGATGGGACTCTAGAAACTGAGCCCCAGCTAGCAGGAGGGAAAACTGTCTCGGGAGTTCAATAAGCATGAAAGTTAACTATCTGCGAATAATCAAAATGACTCTCACAGATCATCAGACAGATATTTGAAGTTCATTTTTAATTTTTGTCTTGAGGGGCGCCTGGGTGGCTCAGTGGGTTAAGCTTCTGCCTTCGGCTCAGGTCATGATCTCAGGGTCCTGGGATCGAGCCCCGCGTCGGGCTCTCTGCTCAGCCGGGAGCCTGCTTCCCCCTCTCTCTCTGCCTGCCTCTCTGCCTACTTGTGATCTCTCTCTCTCTCTCTGTCAAATAAATAAATAAATAAAATTTTAAAAAATTTTTAATTTTTGTCTTGAATATGTTTTTGGTAGAACCTTCTTTTTTATCATCTTGCAGCCTCCAGCGACTCCTGGGGTCAATATTTCAGAGGAACTTTCTGCTTATGCTTGCTATTAAATAAACAATGAAGAAATCACCTGAAGGTTTTAAGGAAATAATGCTGTTAAGAAGTTGTCTACTGTGTAAATAAGGAAAAAAAAGCCCAACTTTGCCTTTCATCTGGTTTTGTATCCAGTCCTAGTCCCAGACGGCTGAACAGTTCCACCAGGAGCAAGAACATGATTACTTCCTGAGGAATGTGGTATCAAATAAATACTGACCTGGAAAGAACTGGAAGATTACCAAATAGAGTGATTCTCAAACTCGGATGTGCATCAGAAGCACCTGGAGAGGAGTTAAAATGCAGAACATGAAGTCTCGTTCCCAGCGATTCTGATCCAGTGGATCTGAAGTAGGGTCTTAGAATCTGCATTTTCATAAGGAATCGCTCCGGGTAATGACTCTGAGCCCAACCGTGAGAAATAATGAAGTCATCGCCCATCCTTTCAAAGTCATAAGGAGACGAACTGAGGCCACACAAGATGAACTGGTGGCAGGATCCGAGCTCAAATCGAACTTTTCTTGGTATTCAGGTCGATTCTCTTTCCATAACCATAGCCTTGACACGTAGGGTATTAGCTGAAATGAAATGTTCTTGAGCTCTCCTTTGAGAGAAACAGGTGTTCATGGAGGTTGGGATAAACTAAAAATGCTTAAGACTTTGAAACAAAGATCTCAGTGGAGGGACACATTCGATTTTTCTCTGTGACTCCATGTAATGGTACTTGACTTGGTAAGACGTGCTTCTGTGCCAGACATTTAGGGAAGCAAGTGGAAATACTCACCCCCCGGGAGGATTTGCTTACCTCAGGGCTCTGTTCTGAGTTATAAGAGAATGAAGCAAATGACAAGCTTGCTGGAAATGTAGTCTGCTCAAGTAAGAATCACATATAAATAAAGACAAATGATCCATATGCATTTGGATTTCTGTTCCTTCCAGATGTCTCAACAGAGTTCTTTCCCGAAGTCTTATCCGATGTTAGAGGGGATTCGTGTTAAAGGAGCATAAGGCCTCTGCCACCCAATAAAGTAAGAAATGCAGTCATTTCCTTTCCAATAATAAGAACTATACAGATGTCTGGGTGGCTCAGTCGGTCAAACATCTGCCTTCAGCTCAGGTCATGTTCCCAGGGTCCTGGGATCGAACCCCACATCGGACTCCCTGCTCAGCGGGGAGCCTTCGTCTCCCTCTGCCTGCTTTACCCCCGCTTGTGTTCTCTCTCTCAAATAAATAAATAAAACATTTTTTAAAAATTAAGAACTATACAAATCACCCCACTTACCTCTCTTCCTTGGATATGGGAAAGCTCAGAATGAATCTGAAGCACAATCAAGCAACTATATTATTAACCCCATTGGTCGAAATGTTCATGTTCTTCTCTAACTAGTTTCCCAAGTTGTTGTTTTTTTTCTTTCTTATAGTTTCTGCCTGATTACATTATTAAATGTGTTGTCTGTGTTTTTGTTTTAGCTTTCCGAAAGCTAAAACAGGGATAGGGATGAAGCATAAATTGAAATAACGTCCATGATAGTTAATATTTGACCTCTACATGTCAGTTATGGTCCTATCTTCCCACAGCTCCTTAAAAAGTGGCAGGTTTACCCCTCTTGGGTTCCAAGTGGCTTCACCCACTATTCAAAAAATTTTTTTTTATTTTTAAATTATTATTATCATTTTTATTTATTTATTTTTTTTACAAGATAAGGGATGAGATCCTGAGCCCAAATCAGTCAAGCCTCCAGGATTATAAGATCACTTAAAGTGAAAAGCTCATGCCCAATAAAGGTCAGTTTGAGCAATCAGAATCTCATTTCCAGGAATTAAATTTGGGATCAATGAGGAACATCAAGTAGTTGGTAGTGAAAGCTGAACTAAAGGATTCCCACCAACAAACCAGGAGGGGCCTCAGAGAGCAGCACATGAGTTGAGGGTGTAAATAAGCAAGGGTTCTAGGCAACAAGAAGCTCTAGGGATGGAAAGATACAGAAACATGAGGAAGCAGCAGCCTGGAGCCTTCAGAAGGTTGAACACGTTGCACCTTGCACCTAGCTGAGGGGCAGGGTCTCAAGACCAAAATCTAGGCTATGTTTTTCTTTCCAGGCTGTGCCCACTCAGGCATGGCTGTGCCCACCAGAGGAAGGTGCATGCAATGGTCCTGGCCACAGGCACCAAGAGAAAATGCAGACCGATACAGGAAGAATCAAAGACCTAGAAAAATTCAAGTCCTATTCACGGCATAGACACTCTTGTTGGTGGGGTCTCTAGATCTGTCCTGGTTGAATGACCTTCCTGTTGACACTCCTTGAGGACTCAGTCTTCTGTGACTCCGATAATTCCCATGAGGCTGGGATGTTGGGCTTTTTGTAGGTTCCCATGGGGCTTGGCTGAGACTTGTTTTTCTAAATCTTATGGATATGCTTAAAATAAATCACCAAAGCATATACAGTGAGTTAGCCTGTTCCTTCAACCCATAGAATCTACCTAAAATAAACAACACTGTAAAATGCTTTACCTACCATTCAGCCTCGTTTTTTCTCTGTCATGCTTTGGAAGAATATGCTGACATACACAACTTTCCTTCTGCAATTGAAGTGGGTTTGCCACAAACCCAATGGCCCAAAACGACACAAGTTTGTTTTCTTAAGGATCTATGTGGTCAGAAATCTGACACAGCTCTCACTAGGCTAACCTCAAGGTGTTGGCGGGTTGCGTTCCTTCTGGAGACTCTAGTGGAAAACCCCATTAATTTTCTGCCCACGCTGCTACAGTAGGCTGCCTGCATTCCTTTGCTCTTGGCCACCTTCTTCCACCTTCGAAGCCAACAATTACATCGCTCCAAACTCTGCTTCCATTGTTACATCTCTGGCTCTGGCTCTCCTGCTTTTCTCTTTCGCTTTCTGAGGAGCCTTGTGCTTCCATGAGCCCATCCAGAGAATTCAGGACAATCTCTTCATCTCAAAATCCTTAATCCAGTCACATCTGCAGAGTCCCTTTTGCCATATTAAGGTAACATATTCACAAATTCCAGGACCTGTGTGAGGACCATGAATTCTGCCTGTCACTGTGATCCAGTAAAAGCCCCGTGTAAAGGGTCACTTTTTCAAATGCTTTCATGAGGATGATCCATTTATCTCCTTTATATAAGGAAAAAATCGAGAACAAGAAGAAAGACCAAAAGACTACACACCGCGTTTTCTCCTATGGAGTTTCCTCTGTGGAACTGCAGAGCCCCAAGGGTTTGACTGTTTTCTCCAGCACGATTTCTCAAGAAAATTCAAGTATACAGAAAAGCTGAAAGAATTGTGCACGGAACACCTTTATACTAAATGCAGATTCTATTAACATTTTGCTGTAATCGCATTAGCGTATAGCTATCCATCTGTCCATTCCTCAATCCCTTGATCTAATTTTGTATGCGTTTCAAAGCCAATTTTAGACATCAGCACTCCCGACCCCTAAATAATTCAGTATACGTGTCATTCACTAGAGTTCAATGTTAGCTTTTTTTAAGAGAAGATTTACATAGAAATCTTAAAAGTACACAAATCTTAAATATATCAATCCATAAATTTTGAAATACACATACACCTGTGCAGCTTAAACCCCTATCAAAATACACAATGTTGCTATCGCCCCCACAGAGTTCCCTTTCTCCTTCCCAGTCAGCCCCTGCTCGCACTCACTCCAAGAAGCAATGACTATTCTAGTATTTTTCACCACGGATTTGGATTTGATTTTTGAAATTACCATATGTAAGACTGGGTAGAATGAGATCCTAGTGATCAATTACCAGTTTGGGTCTGGCTTGCTTTTCTGGCTTGTCTTTTCTCCGTGGTGCTGCCTGTGGTTGTTTGTTGATCAGACGTTACCTGGGACATCTTTGACTAAAACTCGCCATGAATAAAGATTAGGTTTGTTACTTAAACAAAAATGCAAAACCACAGTAACTCAAAGGTCTAATTATTACCTAATATTGACAAAAAAAGAAAGAAAGAAAGAAACTGAGCCTACCTAGAGGGGTTTTTGTGGGAAGGGAGTGGAGGGGGAGCAGAGGGAGAAAAGTCTTTCACTAAAATTGAAAAGCTGCTTTCTAGATTATACCCCATGAGTCCTTATTCAATGCATTTGTTAATTCATATGTAGATGAGCACTCATTTTGAGAAGGCAGCAAAACACACTTGAACAGTAGGAGATTTGGAGTTGGAAAAACCTGGATTTTACATTAGAGCTGACTGATTTTCGTATTTCGTGTAACCTTTTGGAGACTGGTTATATAGCCATAAAATAGGAATAACAATGTCTGTTTCTTAATGCCGTGGGAATTTGAGGTAAATTAACAAGTACCTAGCAAAGGATTGGGCACAGTATGGCCCTCAGACATCATGGCTATTATCATTCTACTATGTCGTACTGTATCATATTAGTAGTTGCAATATCGTCATCATGTTATTGTGCCCATCAAAATAATTTTGGTCAAAGGAGAAAAAAAAACAAAATCTGAAAACTGGGAAATGCTAGACAATTCTGTCCTAATTCTTTTTTGTTCAAACAAATTTTGGGTTCATTTTGGAACTGCAAAGTCATTTCTAAAGTCTCTGGACCACACGAGTGAAGAGAAAGACTGAAATTTCAATATTCCGGTGGGAACTGGGGAAGGCTTCACTCCCTGGTTGAGTTCCTGGAGGTCACTCCAGGTCTTAAAGTGATTTCTCAGGATGTATCTTTTTTACTCTCCAGGAAATGGCAAGGAGCAAAGCCACAGTGAAATCATCTAAAAGAACAACTTGTCGAAGGAAATAATGCCTGTAATGTTCTAATTATGAGGTCAGACAATCTGGAGAGTTTAAGTGCAGATATTGAATCCGAGGCCTCCTTTCTCTTCTTTTATTTCGTAGAAGAAAATATAACTCTGGGAAGGGGAATACAGGCAAACATTAGCCTCAGCTCCTGATCAAGGACAAGTGCAAACAGTTTGTTTCCTGCCCTTGGTAGCAAAGGATCTACATTTTAATTTCAGTGGGTAATCAAATACCTAAAGAAGCCTCTGACACTCTCCGATGAGTTTCCAATCCCACCAGAGGAAGAGAATTTTTACACTGAAAGATAGCTCTTCATCTATCTGTGTGTAGCACACATTTTTGATACCCTATATCACAGGTCTTCAGGCCACCTTTGATTTCTGTTGCCACAGTGGTGGACAGTTCCACACTCCCTGACAGCATCCCACTTCAAGCACCCGACTGTATCTTTTCTCTCTCACTCCTCCAAAACTGGGGGAGTCTGTCTACTAGGTGCGACTAGAAATGCTATCAATAATGGTAACAGGAGATTAGAATCAGTGGTTAAATGCCTCAGTCTCCAGGTGTTTGGATGGACTATTCTGGGAAGCATTGTATTCTCCAAGGTCCCATTGCCTGGAGCAATGACCTTGATGCAGCTTTACTTGGATGTTTCCTACTTTTCTGTCTTATTCTCCTGGCTCTCCTACTCCACTTCCTGTGGTCACCTCCCAAATAAATTATTTGTTCCTGAATCTTGGTCTCAGTCTCTGCTTTGGAGATAACCCAAAAGAACCTTAGGTCTCCCCCTTGTTACCACGCTAGTCCATGTCCCATTATCTCTTGCTTGGAATACTATAATAACCTCTTAATGGATATGCCCCTTCTACCTCAAATTTATTCACGCAGCAGTCAAAATGATTTTTTAAGTTATATCACTGCTGTATTTAAAACCCTAAAAGTGTTTCCTGTCTCATCTAGAACAGAACCCAAATTATTCCTTGTGATGGCCAGTGAAAACTCTGATGTTCTAGTCCTAGCCCAAACCCCCAACCTCATCTCATACCCCGTGCTCACTATGTTCCAGAGACTCTTATCTTCTTTCTGCCATGACCATGCCAAGACTGTTTACACCGTAATGGCTCCATGCTTACTCATCTATTTGCTTGCAATTCTCATCTTCCAGATCTCTGAATGGTGACTTCTTTATATGACCTACTCTTTCCCATTTCCTGGAGAAATCATCCCCTTTTCAGCTCCCTTAAGTAAAGTTCTCACCAATCTTGCACATTTACTCCATAAACCTTTATGATACTGGTGATTGTCCTTACTTGTTTACTTGTTGACTTCCCTTCTCTTCCCATCGAGATAAACATTTGTTAAAGACAAAGACATCTTGTTTTCCACTGTACCACACAGAACATTGCACGGCACAAATACATTTGTTTTAATTTAAAAAAAATGGTTTAAATGAATAAGTACAGAGAATTTAAAAAAAAGAAACACAACTAGAAAACAATTCAAAAGTATTCTCTCTTTCGAGTAATTGAAAAAATGTCATTTAAAATAAGGAGATTTCATATAATAATTCCAAATAAATGTTTCATTCTTAATTATGCAGGCAAGGGTGCAGTAATTCCCTGTAAATAGGTACAAATCTTCTAGAAAACAACTTGATAATATGTATCAACAATAATAAAATGGTCACACCTTTTGCCATAGTCATCTTACATTTGAAAATTTATTCTAAAGAAATGAAATAAATATACAGAAAATCTCTATGCATAAGGATTTTTATTGAGGCTACATTTGCATAGTGCATATGAGAGCAGATAAATAAATTACATAAATTTGTAGGAACAGGAATTAAGAACAATGGCTAGGGGGACAAAGTAGTAGCATGTAAAAATAACCATAATAAAATTACACTGAGAAGGATGCCAAAATGCATGTGTCCTATGGTTGCAAATACGGAAAAAAATATATGAAAAAAGAAAATATATACAAAGATGGTAACAAACAAAAGCGATGGGATTAAAACTGATTTTTTAAAATTTTATTTTCCAAACGTTTTGTGTTGCATTATTTCTATAATAAACATAAATACCTCTATTGCCGACTGGAAAAGGTTTTTTTGAAAATAGAATCAGACGGCTCATTTATTCACTCTTCCAACACTCAGTCCCTGATATATGCAAGAAACTACTAAATCCAGTGGGTGATTATGACTATGCCCACGTTTGTCTTGAAGAACTCAGTGATGCATAAGGAGAGAAAATAGACCCAATCCCAATGCAATATACAGTGTGGTAAGGACTGAAGGGAGCTACTAAATAGGCATTTGTATGAAGAATGAGGGATTTCTAGTCCCCCATCATGGGATATTTTGCTGCACCCGACGTGTTGTTACTATTGCCAAGTATATTAGTCACAACAGTCTGTTATATGTCCCCAGATCTCAATGCAGATGCTCCTGGTTGGTGGCTTTTGGGGGAGGTCTCTCCCCTATGCAATGACTGAGGCCTCAAGAGCTCTGCATTTTTGGTGCTGACATCTTCCAACGTTCCCTGAGGGGTGTTCAAGAATGAGGGGGAGCCACAGGAGGCCACCTCTGCCTGAGAGGACACATCACATCCGCTCGCCTTTCATTGACTCAAATGAGTCACGTGCTTCCAACTCTAAAAGCAGGGGGCTGGAAACTCTATGCCTGAGTGTGTAATGACTCTGCATGGTAGAGAAGGTAGGGGACCACGGAGTACATAGTAAGCGGTAGCCATCTTGGCCCAGGAGACAATCTGTGCATTCAAGTCAGAGACCCTCAGTACAAATTTCTGCTCTCAAAAAACAAAAACAAAAACCAGACCCAAATTTACATAAGGTGAGACTTTACTCTAAAAGGTTATTGCAAGAGGAGATAAGGGACAATAGCCATAGGCAGAATGCCCCAACCATGGGATCTTCCAGTGTCTGAGTTATGCAGAAAGAGGATTTTCTTTAAGGGGAAGTACTGTGGCTTGAAAGCAGCTGGTATGGGCAGGGGGATGAATGGGGTGAACAGGTGGGCATGGCAGTGACCCGACAGTAGATCAGAGAACGATTTACCCTGAGGTCAGCCTATTCTTGGGAGGGGCCGGTAAGAAGGGGTTGTGGGCTGGCTCACGGGGAGGGTGGGTCGGGAACCTTGGGCAGGAAGAGAAAGTTAACCAAAGTGTGTGGTTCACAAGGATTTTGTTCTGATTAATTAAATGGACAAACCATTCAGCGAATTACTCGTGAAGCAAAGAGTGGGAATTTAGAGAGTCTTTGTCTGGCCTCCTCACAAGTAAACAACGGGGCATCTGTCAGTCTTGCCTAAGTCACATGAGGAAAGGTATCTCTTTGCAGTCAGCCATTTCCCAGAATACCAGAGTGGAGGGACTTCAGAATGGCTACTGGCTACTGTTTTCCAGGAACAGAAAGTTCAGGTAAAATTCAACATTGCCATGACTCTCTAATTCCCAGATGGATGCCTTGTAGCAAACAATTCTAAATTCTCATCAAATTTATTTCCTCTTCCTTCTCGGCATAAACTAGTTCAAATCTCCCAGCCATATGATTCCCTTTTAGGCAATAGGATATGAGTGAAAAATGATACATGCCATCTTCTAGGATTGGCCCATAAGTTTCCCACATGTGCCCATTTATCCTTTATCCCCAAGCCAGCAAGCTACTTATTAAAGATGGAAAGAGCCAAGACCCTCAATCCTGTCTTCCTGCTCAACAGAAACACTTATTTAGACTTTACCTACCTGAGAAATAAGCTTCGACTCTGTTAAGCTACAGAGATTATTTTTTGTTTGTTTTGTTGTATTTGTTACAGAAGCTAACACTCTTTAATCTTTCTAAATCTTGAAAGGTTTTGGGTTAAATATTTACCAAAAACTTATTAGCATCACGCCTGGTACATAGCAAGCTCTCAATAAATGTTAGCTATCACTATAAATATCATTCAATATTAGGATGGAAAGGCTTGGCTGACAAAAGGGCATCTGAGTTATGCTTCGAGATACTGGTAGGATTTCCATGGGCAAGAGATCTGAGGGACAGAATTTCGAATGGGATTTATGATGTGTGAAAGGCTAGAGCTAAGGAAAGGCTTGGGAAATGAGACCGATCATTCTGTTCTCACCCTATAGTTGGGAAGATGGAGACAACCAACCAGAGGACGAGATGGGAAAGTTAGTTGCTGCCCTATATCGCAGAGTCCTGAATTAAAAAGGAGGCTCAAGTGACATCCTAGCATAGGAAAAAGAGTATTAATATGCATATTCAGGGGACCGAGCAGTTTGTCCAACTCTTTTTTTCTAAAGAAAAAAGAATCCTCCTGCTACATGTTGAACTCGTTAAGAAACCTTAGGCTGTTGCAAGGTAGGGGAAGAGAAACAGTGAAAGTACTTTGTCATCAGAAGTGTAATTAAAGAGCAAGGCACTATTAGCAGCAGCACCTAGAACAATGGCTTTTTATTGGGGTCACAGACCTCTTTGAGAGTAAGATGGAAGCAAGGGATCCCCTTCCGAAAAAGCACAGGTGAACGTAAATACTAAGTCCTCCAGGCCCACGCGTGGACCCCAGGTTAAGAACCCCTCCATCAGAGGAATTCAAGAGAAGAGAAAAGAAGCCACTGGAATCAGGCTGAGTGATGTGTGCTGGGGGAAACATAACCGCCGAATGTGCCTTCCTCGTCCATGGTGGCAGAAGCGTCACAGCGACAGCAGCAGCTTGACACTGTGCAAAAAAACTTGGTGTGACTCTCAGCACCATCACTCACAACATGGCCTGGGACAAGAGACAGCGTGCTCTGTGACTCAGTTTCTTTATCTGTAAATACCTTCAAGCGAAGTCTACGAAATTACTTTCGAAAATTCTTAATGGTGAATTGCTATAAGAATTAATGCTAGTTATTCTTTAAATAATGCTTAAGGAGTTTTCTCTTTTGCTTCCTCAAGAACTGTGGTGTTACTTCTGTCTCTTACTTCCTTAACGAAGCCTGTATTGAATGACTACCAGGAGCCAAGCATTTTCCTCAGAGCTGGGAAAACAGAAGCAAATGAGAGACTGTCAGCCCTCAAGAAGCACCAGACGCTAGTGATCTTTCTTCCCTGAGCTTAATCCCACTGTCACCAGTGGGGATCCCCCAGAAAATGACCCTGAAACAAGTGAAGTGTTCATAGTTGATTTGGGAGGTGCAGGAAACATCAGTCAGACAGTGGAGAAGGGTAGCCCGTGAAGAAAGACAGCACATACTGAACACACGACCAATCCCTCCACCACTGTGGATAAATTGAAGCTTTATCCCACGGGGAGATCTTGGGCAAACTGTAAAACCCACACCTTCAGGGTGGTCCCACCCAAGAAGAATGAATCCGTTTCCCTGGGGGTACGTATTCCCAGCGCTCCCAGCCTGCCTTGCAAATGGAGCTTCTCCAAGCTTCTGAGAGAGCCCCCAGGGGCAGAGATGCAGATGTTGACTGCTGAAATTCAACTGAAGAACAAAGAAGTGGAGAGGCCCAAGGATAGGAGCAGAGCACAGCTCTATGTCGGAAAATAGCGAATCCCTTATTCTTTAGCTTTTGGGGGGGAGGGGGTGCAGACTTTCCTGAGCCCTGTCTGAATTGGTGAAAGAGATCTCTAGCTGAAAGACAAGAATATAAGCTTGATGATCACCTCTTTAGGTGACTCTGCAAACATTTTTCCTCATGAAATCCATGGAGTTGTTCAATCTCCAAGGTTTTGTGCACAGGAGAAGGATGAAAGAAAGAGCCAGGCCACAGATTAAGTAGCTACCGTGCACTGGGTCCTTAGCATGAGTCAAGCATTGGGTTAATTGCTTTATATACATTATTATCTGTTAACAACACTGCTAGTTACGTACTACTATTTCTATGATGAAGCAAGAAAACCAAGGCTTAAAAGGATTAAACAACTGGCAGACCTGGGATTTGAATCCAGAGAATTCAATTATAATCCTGAGAAAACGTTCTTAACCACAGTGTCAGACTGGGCTGTGTTGGATGAAGTTAGCTTAGACCTCGCATTTCGGCCATGTTTTCTTCCCATGACACTGGTCAAGAAGTGTGGGCTGCCCTTCAGGGGCTGTGAATGCTGGGAAGATGGAAGTCTGGAAACCAGGTACAGCAGAAGTTCCTGGGGCAGGAGGAAATGAACAAACTTCAGAGCTCCCTCCAACAGGAGAGAGACCCCCAGAAAGAAGCTCTTTTTGCTCAGCCTGGCCCCTTCTCAGAATATTGGCTTCCTGCAGCTTCGACATCCCGGAAACCACGGGATTAGCTAGCCAGGAAGAGCTAATGAACTAATAATGTTATTGCACTCTTAGAGGAAGGTGAGTTCACAGTGATGTTCACTCTTTGGGGGCAGCTGTTTGGCTCAGCAAGCCCAGCATTCTCTAACAAAGGCTCTTTTCTCGTCTTCACTCCTTTCCCCTCTTTACTCCTTCGCTCTGCAGGCGAATGTCTCATAAGCATTCTTGTCTCCCAGGCTGAAGTACTTAGCTGTTCGCTACCCTTTCCCGGAACCCAGAGGGAACCGACATTCCCTCAAAGTCAGTATCAGCTACTGAGCACTTTTTGGCAGCATCTGCACATTATCTCATCTACTCCTTACAATAGCCCACGAGGTTCTATTAGTCCCACCTTTCCAATGAGACACGCGGGCTTTCTCTGACCATGATGTTCGGGTTTGCTTATTAATTTTATTAAGATTTTCTAAGACTCTTCACAAAATACCCATTCAGGAAGGCCATGAATATAGCCGTGAAGATCTCTCCCACTGGGCTGGCGGAAGACTCTCTCACCTTCGGGGAAGAGAGACAAGAGTGGACCATATTCTGTATAAAAACATAAGCTTTATGAATCCCTTCTGTGGATGAAAATAGATCAGAGATTGAAGCTCTGGGTGTGTAACTTTCTAGGTTAATTGCTTCGATTTTCGGCAGACACATTTGGATAGTTTCATCCGAGTGCCTCCCTTGGAGGGATTGTGTGCATAGATTATTAATCAACTTTGCATTACATTGGAGGAGCATCTCATTCCCTGAAGAATATGCAGTGAGAGCACAGCAGCAAAAGGGAGCCTGGGGAGATGTGGGCCCCATGTGGAGTCCTAAATGCTACTTTCTGTGAGCCTAGAATATGAAGAGAAAGTGGGGAGTCCTCCTTGTTCCCTGGGGGGGGGTCCCTGCCTCTTCCCAGGAGCAGCATTAAGGCTCTTTCATGTCCCGTGGTGGCCGGAAGGGCTGCCTAATCTCAGATTACTGCTCACAGCAGACACTTCCCCTTAGACACTCAGCTGCAAATGCATACGTCCCGATGGTTCAGCACCACTGGACATGAAATTGAAAAATGTGTCTCTTTCCTGTTTCCTGACCTTTATTTCCAAACAGAAACACCTAAGAATTTTTTGTTGCCCATCATTGTGCCTGATGCGTAATTAAGGTCCCATAACGGATGGACAGATAGATTAATGAGTGAATGCAAATATGAATAAATGAATGAATGAAAAACTAAGCTCCCTTCTTCATTGAGTCATACATAAGGCACTGTGTCAGAGAGTCTAGTCCTAGATGCCAGCCTCTTTGTAGCTTGAGATGACTCCCAGAAGTTTCTGAATGTGGTTGACTGAACAAACTCAGAATGGCAATGCTTGTCAGGGTTCAAGCAGCGTCGTGAAAGTTGATTACACAGATGGAACCTGTGAAAGAAAATGTCAGTCTATGTAGGAGGAAGGTTTTAGATGTTTGCTTCTGAGACTCAAAGTGTGAAGCAATTGATTGTGGTTTATCTGCCATTTTCCTCCAATCCACTTGTCTGTATAAGCCCCTTCAAACAATTCCTGGGACTTCTACTGGTAAGGAATTAGCATGCTAATTAATTTAGATAACCATCAAACTCATAAGTAATATGTTTAGAGACTGGCCTTCTAAGACCACACCCATCTTTCTAAATAATGGTACAATGGCAATTTGGTGTCATAAATTCACTCAGCCCTGATCAGACAGTTGTAGGTTATGTGCCACTATTCATTTCCTTCTGTGATCTGGAGTCTAAAAGTCTTCTTAGATCCAGATCCCAAAGAGGCTAAGATTTTCTCAATGTAATTAGTGGTTCCAGAAGGGAAGGCAGCATTCTGTTGCACTTGGCTTCAAATTCATCGTATGTTAGAGGTGGAAGAGAATTTAGAAATTATCCAGTCTACTATCTAGATTGTTGCTAGTTCAGCTCATTTTATTATGGAAACTTAACTGTTCTGCGTCCTTCCTTGTCTTTGCGTAATAGGAGGCTCCTGTCGCCCCTGCACCTCCAAGGACAGTTTGAACAGTAAGCCCACCCTCTCCCCTGAGAACAGAGCAATAGGTCATTCAGTTATTATGGTTCTAGGTCTGAGTTAAATACGTTATCAAGCTTTATTGGAAAAGAAGGGGAAGATCCCAAGAAAGTTTCCATAGCCGGAGAGGCTAGCTACCTAGGAAGGGCTGGGTGAGGGGAACTCACCAAGCTCACTGCATCATCCAGGAGTTTAGGCGCTACTTGGTTGCTAATCCATCACCTCTGAATACCAAAGCTTCACTTGGAGATGAACATTTCATCACCAGGGTTGGGATGCCTTTCCCAGCAGTGCCTCCCCATGGGTCCCCCACTGAGGACTTTGTCAGTAGGCACTGCTGCCCCAAGGCCTGGCCAACCGAGTGACACTCAATCGCGAATCACAATCCACCTTTCATGACTCCCAGTGGACACTCCCTGCAACACAGCAAGCATCTGGAAACCCAAAAGAAAAGTGTGAAACCCTACAATTGGCAGAGGCTGAAACGAAAATCTCAAGCCCCCTTGAGCTGTGTGACAAGTGTTACTTCAGTAATATTTTATTTTATAAAAATGACTGTTCAAAGAGGTTCTTCCGATTTGCTCAGGTCACAGGATGTGAGAAAGACAGAGCCAAACCTTGGAGCCAAGTCACCTGGGTCGATGGGCCAACAGGCTCTTTCATGGAACATAAGTAATATGAACATAATTTCTGTAACTGGTAGTATCCGTTTAAAATATTGCATTAATAAACAGAGAAATACCCTACAAAGTCCGGGTACGCAATCCCAAAGTCTAAGTAGCTTGTTGGTAGACAGACTCTCTGGAAGCATTAGACTGTCCCCCACATATAACAAACCATGTGGTGAGACGTAGAGTAGAAGCTGACTGAAAGATACAATTTTCTCCTCCAGGGAGCCTCATTCTTCGTCTTTACAAGAACACATTCCTTTCTTGTATACCTTAAATGTAATTTTCTGCTTTGGGTTTGGCAACTGCTCTCTCCTTTGGTAATCATCTATAAAATTGTATCTTTTAGTCAGAGACCTCATTGCATAATGTAGAGAAGAGTTCTGCAGAATCAGAGGCCCAACTGACCATTTTCCCTGGCTCTGGTAAAGGGACAGCAGCGTAGCCCAGTAACAAACTTGTGTCATTGTAGCTGATGTCACCTGAAGGGCATATTCTTGATGATTTTTCAACACTCTTAGTTATATTGAATATATTAGGTTATACTGAGGTTCCTATGTCCTTTTCCTCCCATATCTCCTCATACCCAAGGACCGTTGTTGTGGAGGTACCAAAGGTCATAGAACACAGTCATGGAGACAATGACATCAACTAGACCAGAAAAAGAATAAATCTATGACTTGGAAGGCAAAGAAAGTTGCCATTTACTGTGAGGCCAGCTTCTATACTACGTCTCACCACGTGGTTTGTCTTATTCCCTCAACTTGTAGGGAGGGTGGTGTTATTTCCTTTCACATTCTTCTCAGGTTTATAAACAAAAAGCCAAAGGTTTTTGTATTCATTCAAGATAAATGGATTGAGTGTCCATGATGTGCCAGGCCTTAGAGGTGCAATAATGACAGACAGACACAATCCCTCTATCATGGGCCTTGCAGTCTGTTCTCTACTGAGTAAATAGGCAATCAATAAGTAAACAAAATTTTAAAAAAAATCCAAATTATGAAAAGTGCTATTAAAAAAACACAGAATTACTTCTGAGTATATACTTCACAGTTGAGGCAGCCTTCCAATCCGTATGTTTCTGACCCAGAATCTCTGCCCTGTCCTTCAGAGCATCCTGTATTCCAATCTAAGAGACTGAACTGAACATCCCCAAATTTCGTTGCCACAAAAATAAAGAGGGGATGTGAGATAGTGGAGTATCTGCATTGACTTATAACCTAAGACGGTTTTTTCTACACGGATCAGCAGGAATTCCCTGCAGATCTGAGTCGAGTCTACATTTTCTTTGTCACTCAGGTATCTCACGGGGCCACCCTTCAAGATTTAAGGAAACTTGGCTCAGTACCAGTCACCTAGCTTATGGGAAGTCACGTATCTTCTCTGAGATGAATTCCTGTCCCTGCTTTATCCTGATTTTCACTTCTCCTCTTGTGACTACACTACTTACTTCTTTTTGTTCCAGGTGGACCCAGACAGGGAACTCAGTCCCCTTTCCTTAATTTCACTTCAATCCTATAATGTGATGGCTTATATGTTTTACAGTTCTGAGGCGCAATGATGAATGTTGACACTGCAGTGAAATAGCGAGAGACAAAGGCAGAGAGAGAATTCAAATTGGACATTAGACCTCTGAATCTTCGGGTTGTCTTCAAGCTCCCATTGGCCGCCATCTTCTTCCCGGCTTGTCTGCCCACTATATTGCCCGGGTTCCTCTCTCCCTCACTTCTGCCCTTTTCCAGTTTCTTGTTTATTTCTTGTGAATATTTGCACAGAGCTTTTTTTTCTTTGTGTTGCTATTGCCTTCCTAGTCACCGCCTCTGGGTTTCATCTTCTACCTCCTAAGTCTTATCAAGGCACTTGTCTAAATTGATATTGCTCTCCTCTCTCCCTAAGAGAAATTCTGCTGCCAGCTATTCAAACAATGCTATTTCTCACCCTGCTCCATTTGTTTGGACACCGGAATTATAGAATCAAATGTAAGAAAAGGGTGCAGCAACAGAATAAGAACTCACTTTGTGCTTAAAGAGTATGCTAGAAAGAGAAACAAAGTTACAACTCACTCATCCCAACATTCTGAAACTCAGGCTCCCTCTGTCAGTGAAAGAACCTTTGTAACAGATTTCCTCCCCACTGCCTCCGTCATAGGTGTCAAGGCTAACAATCACATCAGGCAGGGAGAAAAAGGCAGGACGATTGACATTCACACCTTCGTGCCTTTTATTTGTGTTATTCCGTCCTTGTCTGTCCTTGTCTCGGGGAAGCAGCAGCAGCTGAACACCCACACCAGCCTGGCCTCCTCCTCTAAAGGCCACAACAGACAGGAAAGCAGCAGACCCAGTATGGCTTCTTTGAAAGCATTGTCCTTCCATCAAAATGGACTTCTCGCTCTTTCCCCAATTCTCTGGATCAATCTCGGCGATTGAGCTGCGTCACTGAAGATTAGGCACCTTACGGTACGCTCTACACTGGACATGCGCATTAACCATCTATCTTGCTTCAGTTCACCTAATAAATTAATAGGCACCTACTCTGTCAACGAGCCAAGGCGTAACCTCAGAAATGAGTGATGGGAAATACCACTTGGCTGCAGGTGTCTGGCTCAAGTTCAGCATTAAGAGCATAGATCTCACTGGATATCTCATTGCCTTGGGGAACGCAGAGAAATCTGCGAAGATTCAGAGACGCATCACACGCATTTCCCCCGGTAGTTTTGTAAAGTGGTTAAGAACACAGACTCTGGACTCCGACTGCCTGGGTAAGTGTCCTGTCTTTGCCATTCAAAGTCTAAGTGACCCCGGACCACTCATCTAAACTTTGCGTGTTTCATTGTCTCATCTGCAATTACAGTGTAATTAGAGTAACTGCCTCATTGCATTGCCGTGAATACGTCTGTGGTATGCCTGGGACAGTGTTTGCCACATAGTGCCAATCAATATGAGTGATTATCCTTATATGGACAAACAGATCCCTACTATTTCAGAGATAAAGTATCCTACCTCTGTGTACTTGTGTTTCTAATTGAGATAACCAGAGACTGGGGATGTGCAGCAGTATGCCAGGAACACTCAAGGCCACAGGAGAAACGTAGTTCATGTTCCTAGAGTATCCGTTTAACTCTTAAGAAGTAATTTAAATGAGCTCATCTATCTGTATCAACATGCACAGATGTCAAAAATGTCATTTTCGAGTGAAGAAAGCAAGCTACAGGATTAGGAACAGTGTAATAATATTATTTTTTTAAAGATTTGGGGTGCCTGGGTCGCTCAGTCAGTTAGGCTGCTGCTTTTGGCTCAGGTCATGATCCCGGGGTCCTGGAATCAAGCCCCACATTGGACTCCCTGCTCACCAGCGAGCCTGCCTCTCTCTCTCCCTCTGCCTGCCGATCCCCCTGCTTGTGCTCTCTCTCTCTGTCAAATAAATAAAGTCTTTTTAAAAAATAAAGATTTTACTATTTATTTAAGAGAGAGAGAGAGCACGTGCTTGGGGAGGGGCAGAGGAGAGGCAGATTCCCTGCTGAGCAGGGAGTTTAATGTGGGGCTCGATCCCAGGACCCTGAGATCATGACCCGAGCTGAAGTCAGACGCTTAACCAACTGAGGCACCCAGATGCCCCTGATAATTTATTTTTAAAACACAAAAACATGGTATCTTTTTTCAACATATATAAGTGAGTATAAATCTGTAAGAATAAACCACAAACAAGTAGTGATTATTTCTGGAGAACTGAGAGGAGACAGATTATCAGTGGTGGTCACGGGGGACTTCAGACTGTAATGTTTCAATTGTCTTTAAAGTGGGAGAATAGATTTATAAATTATTTGTTTACTAAGCTTTTTCTTTAAAAATTAATTTAAAACATTATTTCATTTTTGCAACAAGCCCAGACATATAACAGAATAGAAAGTGAATAAGCTTATATAATTTTCAAAATAAAATATGACACCTCAAAGAAGTTTTCCAATTGCAGGGTGAACTACCTACCAGAGCCTCCCAAGATACACATTTACCTTGTTTTGTTGTTAAAGGAGCTTTGGAAGAAAAGATTGAGGAGCACCACATTGACTGGATGGGAACTCATTCCATTTTTCTCAGACTTAGTTGGTAATGCAACATGCTTCCATTTACCCAGGCCAGAATGTCAGCTAGCCATCTCTTTTCTTTCTCTTCACATTCAACCTGTATCCAAGGCTTACCACTTAAATCCCTCTAAAATGTGTCCATTTCTCATAATTCTCACTTAGGTAGGACATCTTCATCTCTTGCCTGAATGACTGCAAATTCTCAATACTGGTTCCCTTGCTTCCATTCTCCCAACTCCCTCCATTCCCCTGACACACTAATGCCCTTATGACCTTCTGCAT
Organism: Potos flavus; assembly: GCA_028534135.1. Classification (NCBI taxonomy): domain Eukaryota; kingdom Metazoa; phylum Chordata; class Mammalia; order Carnivora; family Procyonidae; genus Potos; species Potos flavus. The sequence continues at coordinate 65,693,315 of CM052898.1, read as the reverse complement.
GCAAATACCATCAGGTCCTTCTACTTTTATAACTTTTCGGTGGTTCTCCATCATCTATAATTCATCTAAGCACCTTCATAGCAAAGACAATTCATAACATAATAGGGTAGCTAACCGATCACCAAACGATCCCTGTCTTCATTACCACGAAGTTTTAGCTTGGAGGCAGATGCCCAGAAGGAAATCAATTTTGTAGATCACCTTGCACTTGGGTAGGGCCAGGTGACAAGGTCTAGCTGATGGAAAGTAAACCAAAATGATGGATTGCTCTATGGTTCACAGATCCTCCTTGTTTTCTTTCCCTTTCCACCAGCTGGAGGCAGATCCCAGAGCTCTTGTGTGGTAAGGCCACCAGATGATAGGGGCCTGGATCCCCGAACACCACACGGAGGCCAGCAGCAGGCTGATCAGAAACACCTATCTTAAATGGTTGTATGCCCAAGAAATAAACTTCTACTGTAGTTGAGCTATATGAAATAATAAGAAATATGTATGTATGTGTGTGTATATATATATATATATATATAAAAAAATATATATATATGTATATATATGTCTCCTCCAGTTCCCAGCAGAGAGCTCCTAAAACCCTTGTTATTTCCCAACTGATAAGATCTCTAAGGATGTCTTTTGTTCCACTGAGGTGACTCTGAGCCTTGATCAGAAGCTTCAAGTTTTCCTTCCAACCCCTGATCCTCCAGGGAGGGGAGAGGGATGGAAAGGGAATTTTAATAATTCTTCATGCCCATAAAAGGAAGCCTTCATTAAATTCTAATAGTAGGGAGTTTGGACAGCTTTCAGGGAGTGAACACACCCACACCAGTGCTGTGACACCCCCAGTTCATGGGGACAGAAGCTTCTGGGCTAAAGACCCTCACCTTATATATCTCTTCATCTAGCTGTTCGTCTGTATCCTTTATTGTATCCTTTAATAAACTGGAAAACATAAGTAAGTGTTTCCCTTAGTTCTGTGGAAGCTCCCACAAATTAATCAAACCTGAAGAGGAGGTCATGGGAGTCCTCAGCCAATCTGACAGAAGTGGGTAAAGGTACCAGTTCAAGTGAGAACCATCCTATTTTCTTAATGTCCTGTTCCTTCCTTCCTTCCTATCCCGCCCTCCCCTAGTGGATCCCCAATAGCAGCTGGAGAGGGAAAAGGAGAAGCACGAGGCAGAGACGTCCTCATTCACAGACCTGCGCCCTGAGGCGGGCCAAAGCTGGGGGCAGGAGAGAAGGGTTTGCACTGAATTCAGCTCAGGGTTTTGAATTGTATCTCCAACTGAACACTTTACTTACTAAAAACAAACGAACTATATTTTTACCTGTCTTGTAGTTAAAACCAACAGAAAAGTCAAAGAGCTGCCAGAATTTTCATTTGGAAAAGAAAATTGTCTTCCCTGAATAGATGTAAGAGACGATGGAAAATAAAAATAAATTTGTACCTTAATTTATGAACTTGAACTTCACAAGTTCTGCGTGTTTCATATACCAATTTCATCACTATCAGAACCACTGAAATAATCATAATTTAGAGTTGGGGGTAGGCTGTCGAGAAATTGGTTTTTCCACAAAATCAAAAGCTAGAGGTGGAAATATCATCTGGATCCACCTGACATGACGATACTTTCTCTTTCTCGATGAAGAGCCGGTCTTTATGGTATTGAGTATGATTCAAGAGGCCTAATATTTTTGAACATCCTCTTAAGTTGAAACATCTAAAATTTTAGTGTGCTCTTTAGACCACCAGCATCATTATCATCTAGGAACTGGTTAGAAAGGCAAATCCTTAGGTCCCACCCCTGGCTTACTGAATTCACAGAGTGAATTTCCCACAGGAAGTGGTCCCAGCAGTCTGCATTTAACAAGCCTGTGATTCTGATGAAGTAAAATTTGAGAACTGCAGCTGTAGGATATTTCAGAATATTGACATAAGCCTTTGTATCAAAAGGCAGCGATTGAACAAAATTTTAGCGTTGTTTTTTTTTTTTTAATGCATACAGCAGGGGCGCCTGGGTGGCTCAGTTAGTTAAATGTCTGCCTTTGGCTCAGACACATGATCCCAGGATCCTGGGATGGAGTCCCGCATTGCATCTGGCTCCCTGCTCAGCGGGAAGTCTGCTTCTCCCTCTGCCCCTCTCCCTGCTCGTGCTCCCTTTCCCTCCCTCAAATAAATAATAAAATATTTTTAAAAATTTCATACAGCAGACAGGACACTATCTGAGCTGGGGGAGAATTGTCCCAAAATACAGATGGGAGAAGGGGGCAGGTAGACACGGCTGACAAGCAGAGGGATGTGGTGCCAGGAAGCCATGCAAGGAATTATGCTAGCCTCCGTTCACAAGTGTTTTATGTGCCCACAAGCAGTCGGGTGGGAATAAAGTCACATACAAAAAGGTTCTTACAGGTCACCGAAATATCATGTCCATGACGGCTATGCCTATGCAAGTGTTTTAAACTTAGATTCTTCACTGAACACTTGAGAGTTCAAGTGAGGAGTTTTCTATATGTGAGCCATACAAGTGCGTTATTTATCTGCCCTCAATCATTTATCACCCCCATGGACTGGGCGTCTAACCACTTGTACTGACAACATCGTTACATTAATAGCTAATTGTAATAGACCTTCTTACATGCCAAGCTCATCATGCTTACAGGGATTTTCTCATTTAATCCTCACAGCAATCCATCAGGGGCATCCTATTACTATTTTCATTTCAGAGAGGAAACTGACCTTTATTAACACCCAAAATCACCCAGCTGGGAAGTGGTAGAACTATGTCGTCCATCCAGGCTGAACATCATTCTCTTAACCACTACACTATACGACTTCTGACGAAACAGAGCACTTTATATATCAGTCTATAATAACAGACAGTAAGCTTGTTACATGTAGATTATCCGTTTCCCATCTAAAATTTATCAAGCCCTGCCTCTGCCATTTGCTTCTTGTGGGAACTGGGGCAAGGGACCTAACTTCACTGAGTAAACCGTTTACTCCTCCAGTTCCGAAGGCCATTACGAAGATGATATAAAGTATGAGCACCTGGAAGGTCCATAAAATTCTTAGAAACACTTTGAAGAACAAAGCTGACCCCCCACCAAGTAGTTCCTACTCCATCAAGGCAGACCTGTAAAGTCTAAGTGTGGGGGACTTACATCACACGTATTTCCACCTTGGACATTGATCAGCTTAATGGTATCTCCTGTGAAAAAGATGGCTTTGTATATTCAGTTCATGAAAACTCTAAGAATACTGACATGCCCCCATTCACAGGAAGGTGCATGCCAGAGCCAGAGGGCTGCCAGCTACCGTGGACCCACTCAAGCATCCAGCCAGGCACTGTAATGGGACTTTATTCATATTATCTCAATGAAGCCTTCCAACAGTGAGTTTGATGCCGTCATCATCATCTTCTAGATGAGAAAATGAGAGCATAGGTGGGTTAATCAGCTTGTCCATGTCCCAAGTAGAAGAGCTGGGATCCAACCCAGGCCAGGCTGAGTGTAAACACATATATTCTTCCCAGCAAATCACACTGACTCTCTAGTATGATGACACATAGAGATTATGCACCATTGCAGGAAGAGATAGCTTTCTGTCCTTCACCATTAGTGTAAGTGATGGCTAACTGTAAATACTAATACCACCCTAACTTTCCCCTGTAGAGTGTGTTGTCATGCAAAATGAGTTCCCCTTACTTGGGCAGCAGATTTTTCATACACACGGGACTAGATTAATGCTTCCCAATTTTCAGCTGTGTGTGCCACCCTCATAATTTTGCTATTTCCAAGTTGATACCTGTAAGGGACCACCGTTGTTACTTGCCACCAACAGAAAGTATTTAGAAAAATAAATACAAAGAGGAGTGAACAATGGCATTAGGCCCTAGCTACTAATGTTTCCTCTCTTTTTGTGAAAATGGAGGTCGATAAGCATTTGGGAAGGATAAACACATACTGGCATCAACCTGAAACTTTCTAGTTACCATAATCAGAATGATTGTATAGTATTGAAAAGGGAACACTATTCGGTAGGTGATTTAATGTCGTTTAATGCCTTACCCAGGAACCAACCCCAGTTGTCTCATATGTCACAGAAGAGCATTTGTTGTGGCCTCAGTGATAGTTATGTACGCTTTGGGAAATAATGAACCAGAATGTTTTCAGGGTTCCCTCTGGTTCCTACTGGTTTATGGAAAACTTTCCTACTTATGCCTTGAGCAAGGCACCTATTACCTAAATTAATGTACATTCAGGCGGTGCTCAGCCATGCCTGGGGGTGCCATAAACAATGGTAGTGGATTAAAAATACTTACCCCCATTCGAAGGTACATCCATGATCAGAACACAAGAAAGCAAGTTATCTAATTCACCTGTAAATTTAACAGTTCCCTACAGCTGAATATATCTCCAGTGACTAGAAACAGACGCGAGGGAAAAGCCTGCCTGTCAAAACAGAACACAGCTCACATTAGCTCAAAATAGTGTGAAGAAATTTTGCTGGCTATTTTCTACCAAATAGAGAGCACTATCAATTCACATCTGGAGTTTATCTGTAACGATAAATTGCCTTCCAAATGTGCTTTTTTGCCTCCCGCAAATATTTTATTTATATAAAGAGATAAGACAGACAACTCCTAGGGAGAAGGAAGAAGATATGCAGAAGATATGCTGAAAGATGTGCATATCTGCTTGTTCCTTGCTGGCTTTCCCCAAACTGTAAACATTAAAACAATGAATAATGTATTGGAAAAATAATAGCTGATTAGAAGCAAGACATCTTGATAGAGGTACTTAAGAACTGTTCTCTGTTGATTGGCCTCACTGGGGTCAGCAGCAGCTCCCAGATATTCGAATAATGGTGATTTTCAAATGAAAAGGTCCCTACCATTTCCAATTACCCTCCTGGGAAATTTCATTTAAAAAATTCACCAGATACAATTATCACCTCCATAAATTCCGCTGTTCCTCCTATGAAATTTACTTTCATAGACTTGAGAGTCCGTGGAAAGCATGCATAAAAGATTTAGTAACGCAAGTGACCAAATGTCAGGCTTAGTTTTAAGTTCTATCGGAAGACACCATGCCAAGAAATCAGAAGATGCTAATAGAAAGGTCAAGGAGAAAAATCCCTGCCGGGGAGTCCTTCATGTCCAGTGTGAGTATGTATCATCCAAACTGGGATGGATTTATAAAATTAAGGAGAAATGTATCAGTTAGGTAATAGGATGTTACAAACCACCCCAAAACTCATTGGCTTAAAAGAACAATTATTTATTACTTCTCTTGATTTTTTGCATTGGCTAGGGGTTGGCTGATCCAAGTTGAGCTTGGCTGAGAGTAGCCCTTGCTTTGTGTGTCTCTCATTCTCCTCCTGAGTCCAACAGGCTTGTCTAGGCATAGCCTTCTCCTGTCCGTGGCAGAAATTCAAAGGTGTAAACTCAACTGTGTACGTGCTTTTTCAAGCTTCTGCTTAAATTCATACCACTAACATGCCATTGGCCCAAAGCAAGTCACACGGCTGAACGTAGAATCAAGGAATAGGGAAAGACAGCCCCCTCCTTGGCGAGTGGAACCACAAACTCACGTGCCAAACAACATGGATGGATTGCACTGACCGCCCCAGGTGTTTAGGGAGAGAAGAGAAGCATTGGTGCCACAAATTCAATCTATCTCAGGATACAATTAATAAACCAAGACATCCTAAGTAATCTGCCTCAAAGTGGGTATATAGAGAAAAAACACTTACAATAGGAAAAAAATGCCTTTTTTCTTTCTGAAAAAGATTTCTGAAGTTTTCCAGTTAGAACAGAGTGCCAGAATATGAGTCATAGTCATGAAAAGGACCCAGGCCTTGACCAACTATAGATCTAACCACCACTCCCCCAACCCGGCCCCATCCAAGCACCTGCAAAAGCAGCTACCTTCAGTAAGGGAAATGGGCTAAGTGAGGCTGAGATTGGTTAAGGAATTTATCCAAAGGTGTACAGTTAGTAATTGCAGACAGGAAAAAGTTCAAAGTTGTCTGAAATGGCTCTGAGGCCAGAACCTTAAGATTCTGTCTTAATGTGACTGGCAGATTATGTCTCTAAAGACTTACTTAAAGAGCCAGGTCTTCCTGGCACCTGACCAAACGTCCTACTCTTGATTTCATCTCAGGTCATGGTCTCTCCGGGTCTTGAGATCAAGCCCCGAGTCAGGCTCTATGCTCTGCCATAGGCACTGAGTTGACTGGAGATTCTCTCTCCCCTCTCCCCCTGCACCTTCCCCTGCTCGTGCTAAAGCATGCTCTAAATAAATAAATAAAATCATTCAAAAATAATTTAAAAATTTTTTTAAATTTAAAAATATTTTTTAAATAAATAAATAAATAACCAGGTCTTCAAACACCTATAGTCTCTTCTGAGGAAGTTACAATCTCAACTAACGCTTTTTATGAGACAGAGTTCTTCCTCCAGGAGGAGCACACTTTTGTTTAGAACACATTGTGACTATTATCACTTGTTTTTTGTTACCTCGGCACTTCTAATATATATTTCTATGTTTGTTTGAAGTGCGATTTTAATTTAAACTTTTCACAGGAACGCCTTTGATTTAGTAATGTAAGTCAGCAAAAAAAAAAAAAAAATTAAAATTAAAAAAACATGTTAATCTCACAGATTTCTCTGTAAGAATTTATTTCAAGGTGTGGCTATTGTGTCTGTGTGTATATATATATATATGATGTTATATTTTATGTATATTACATATACGTTATCATGCTACCTAGTATAGCTATTTTATTAAAATCTATTTTATTATAGGTGTACAGAGGATTAAATAATATAATACAACTAAAGATCTTAGTATAGTGCCTGGAGTGTAGTAAGTAGTAACTAAATGAAAGCTCTATAGAGAAAGTCCCTGCTTATCCCATGACCCTCTTTATTTAAGCCTCATCCTGGATGTTAAAATTCACCTGGCTGGTGAGTCTACCCCAGATCAATATATTTCAAGAGGCCACCCCCAACCCAGACATTCAAATGATCTTTCTCTGATTTGATCTTGGGGGAGACAAAAAGAATATCTGGGGAAGCCGCGTAGGGCTTTAATGATGCGGAAGCACTGAGAGTCAGGAAGTAGATTTCATGCACACCTCACCTCTGAAATTTGCATCCACGGCCATCACAAAACCTAGATGTTGAATGGGCAGACCCTGCCCTTTGGAGGCACCCCCAGTCCCAGGACCTGCCAAGGATAACACACGGCACACAATTTCTGCACCAAGTTTATTCTTGGCTCTCTCTGCCTCGTGTTCCTCTGTGTGACTGTGCTATCTCTGGTTTATCCCAATGGCAGTCATCAACATGAAGGCAATGTTTCCTGTCCTTCGTCTGTCTTATATACTTGTCCACTGACAGCAAGCATTTTCTGAGTAGATGAGATTTTATTGAAATTTAAGAATCACAAGAAATACATTCCAGGTTCCCATTACAATGTAAAAACAGGCTTGCATGAAATAAATCACCCCAAAATTCAGTGATGTAAAACAATAATCATTTTTTATTATTATTATTCTAGCCTCTCATGGTTACGGTGTTAACTGGAGCTAGATTCATCTGGGTGGTTCTCACGTGGCCTCTCCTGTGGATTCGGAGGCTGGGCTGGGAGCTGTCTGTAGGCTTCACTCACATGTCTGGTGCCTGAACTTGAACATCTGGAGCTCCTCAGGAAGGTCATTCGCTTTACGGTCTTACCACATGGTCTTAAAACATTCGTGCTGAATGGTGGCCAGACTTCTTCCATAGCAGTCCCAGGCTCCAATGCAAGTGTCCCAAGAGGCAGAGATAAACAGAAGCTATATCACCTTTTCTAACCTGACCTTAAAGTCACCACTATTACTCTTATTATATTCTTTTGCCAGGGAAGTCACAATATCCCACCAGCTTTAAGGGGAAGACACAGACAACTCCCGCTTAATAGGGGAGTTGCAAGATTCTAAAAGGACATGTGGGACACAAAGTGATTTTGTGGTTACTCTTGGAAAATACAGTTTGCTAGAGAGGGATCATGTCTTAGAGTATCTCTTCTCATCATTTCTTGGTCACTCTCTTCTTGCCCTAGCTGTTCATGGCCTTCTTCCTCTATTCCCTTAGAGCTCCAAATTTTCCTCACCTCGTTATTCACAATAGTTCAGTTCTTGCCAGTATCCTATCTCCGCTGCCAGTCAGATCAAAGAGACTCTATCCCCCAGGAATCTGAACGTCTACCTTCTTTAGAGAGCCTTACTCAGATTTACAAGTAAATAATCCTTGGTCCTGCTCTCTATCAGACTGCAGAGAATGGTATGAGAGAATGAAAGGAATAGTGAAAGATAGGACAATAGCCACAGTCTTTGACAAAGATCCTCTCCTTAAAATAGAGCCCAGAAATAGTAAAGGGGAAGGGAATCTCATATATTCCAAGAAAAAAGATACATCCTCAATAATGCAAGGGAGAAAAATATGTAAACAAAACCCCAGAGTCTTGGACAGCATCATTTAATAGTCTATTCGAAGATGGAGGAATTCATGACTTCAGCTTGAAGTGATAGGTCAACAAGATGAGAATGTCAGATACAGAAAAAGCTCCAGAAAGAGAAACAAAATTGTGAAACAGCTACAGCAACATTAAAACCCTTGTGGCAAAGTGCCCTGCTTCACACTTCCATTTCTTCTCTCGTCTCCAGCAGTATTGAAGATGGAAAAATAAAAGTGATTATAATAATTTCTCTGAAGATGCTTATTGCATAAAAATTGTTCTGACACACTAGTCCCCTCCACATAGTATTCTAGTAAACTTAGTTTTCCTTAAGAGAACATATTCAATACACACTTGTACCAGTTTAGATTGCTTTCTGTAACATGTAATCACAAATCTAATTAATAATGACTTAAGTAGTCAAGGTTTTTAAATTTTTTACCATGTAACGAGGAGCCCCAAAGTTGCCAGCAGTCACTATCATGGTTTTATGATTTCATCAAGGATTCAGCTTTCTTCTATCTTTCCACCTCCACCAACTTTAGTGTGTGACTTTTATCCACATGATTGCAAGATGGCTGCTGCTGCTTCAGTCATCACATTCACATTCCAGGTCGGAAATGGGGGGAAGTACCAAAAGCCTTCTCCTTATGACAAAAGAGAAATTCTTCTCAGTGAGTTTGGCCTACATCTTATTAACCCAGAGCTTTGTCACATGGCCACAACAAATCAGAGTGATACTTTAGCTTTCCAGTAAAGCTAGGGGAAGATAAAGAAATGGGTGTTGTGAATGACATTTGGTTATAAAAGTAGAGTGTGCCACAAGTAGCAGCCCAGGAGTCAGGAGTGCTGGCTTCTATCTAATCCTCTGATCTAACTATCTAATCATGGAAAAGACTTTTTAACCTACAGGACCCCATCCAAGAGAATGAACTAATGAAATAGATTTGAATACTCTCTGATTGTCTACATCCAGTGTTAACTTAGGGCAGCATGGTTGGGGCAGACACTGTTGGTCACCTAACAGTCATTTCTCACCTGTCTTCCTTACTGTCAGAGACCAACTTCCACTGTATAACCTGGTGAGATTGTCTGAGCCTTTCTTCTAGGTAGAGCATGATCATGTGACCAAAACTTGGCCAAAAATACCCAAGGAAAAGTATGCCATGGCATCAGGGAAAGATTATCCACCAGACAGTAAGATCAGTGTACGAGGAAACATCTTCTGGATCCTTCACCCATCCTTTCTCCCCGTCCAGTCTTTGGACTCAGCTGGATGAGCTATGGCAACCATTTTGTATCAATGAGGCAACAAACTTCACACACTAAAAATAATGGAATGGATGGATGATAAAGAATTTTAGTCATTGGCGAACTCAATTATGGGATCACCTTTTCCTGATATTGCATTACAGGAAACAATAAGAACCCTCTCTATATATGTTATTAATGTTTTATGCTATTACTTGCAGCCCAAACATCTCATACAATACAAAGATCTAGTGTATACTATTGTAGATTCTAAACTAGCAGTCTTATATTTTATTTGCATATGAATCACCAAGGAACTTGTTAAAATGGAGATTTCTGATGCAGTAGATCTGGGATGGGGCCTAAAATCCTGCATTTTTAACAGGCAGGTGATGTCAATGCTCCTGCTCTATAGAGGCTCTACATCACACTTGGAACATCCAAGTGCTAAGTCACATGTGGCTCTTGTATGACATCGATCAAGTCACGTCACTTGTCTAGGCCTCAGTTTTCTCATAGAATCTGATATCTTATGATTCTAAGTATTACCAGAAGAAAATGTGTTCATTTCCTCTGCGAATGAAGATACACATGAAAAGTGAACTGAGAAAGCATACACGCTGTGATTTATTTTAAACCTTCTGCTAAATGGTCATTAATCTCATTACTTGATACAAATTGCAATCAGGATGAGGGCACATATGCCAGCGCTTGTTTCAATGACTGTCCAACTGCCCCACCTACATGAAAACATCATGGGAACAGAATATTAAACCAAGCTCTGTTTGCAGCTGCTCCCTTAGAACCTCATTATGAATAATATGTGTGCTAATCAGAAATTCAATTAATAGAGATTTGAAAAGATTTAGAGCAATACATCCTTTTCCCTACCCCATTCTCTTGCCATGAGAGTGAAGAATGAATGTGGTTATTTTCATAACAAAAAAGCCATCTGCCTGCAAGGGTGATTGCAGCTTGGTACCCTCTGTCCCAGGTACTCTACGCAGCCCACAAACGTCTTGGTCCAACACTGAAGTCTGTCTGCTTTCACATTTGAGCATTTTGTCTCTCTCTCCTAACCTCACTGGACTCACACTTACACAATTGATCAAGGATAACCTACCCTCCCATGATACCCTTCCAACTAGAATCTTGGACATCTCCTTTACTATACCCTGAGACATGTCAGGTCCCAGGAAGCAGTGGAGTTTTGTTATACCATGAGCAGGGAGATGAGAGATTTCTCGCATTTTTTCCTATACATACTTTTGTCTTTTTAATAGACTATTTCTTAGAACTGGTTTAGATTACAGAAAAATTGAGAATATAGTGGAGTTCCAGTTTCCCTCACATTACTTTCCCCTATTATTAATGTCATACATGAATATGACATAAATAATGAACAAATAGTGATACATTATAATTCACTAAAGGCCATAGTTTATTTAATTTCCCTTGGTTTTTACCTCATAGTCTTTTTCTGTGCAGGGTTCCATATTACATTTATGTTATGTCCCTTTAAGCTCCTCTTGGCGGTGGTCATTTCTTAGACTTTGTTTAGATGACCTTGAGAGTTTTAAGGAGTACTGGTCTGGTACTGGTACTGGTAATGGATGCTCCATTATTAGAATTAATCTGATATTTTTATCATGGTAAGACTGGGGTTATGGGCTACTGGAAAGAAGGTCAGAGAGACAAAGTGCTATTATCATCAAACCCAATTAAGCCTATACACTAGCAACGTGGTTTTTAACCGCTGATGTTGGCCTTGACCACCTGGTTGAGGTACTGTTTGTCAGGTGTCTCTAGAATTAAATTACTCTTTCCTCCCTTTTGCATGCTGTACATTTTGAAAAAATATCCTGCTGGGCAGCCTACATTTAAGGAGTGAGGGTTTATGCTCTAACTCCTCGAGGCAGAGCTCTACATAAAATATTTGGACTTTTTGTGTGGGGAAAATTGTCAATACTTACCCATTATTAATCTATTCAATCATTAATTTATGTCATTTGGAGTCACGTATACTTATTTTATACTCTTAAAGTCTAATACTACTTTTCCCCTTCAAGTTGTCCCACTTTTGGCCATTGGGAACTCTTTTAGTTGGCTTTTTTTCCCTTTAGCATGTCCCCATTACTGTGCGCTGTGTGGGTATATCTCCTTCTTCTTCTTGAGTCTTTTTTTACTTTCTGGTGATAAAGATGATCCAAGTTCATCTTGTATATTTCCTCTCCAAGTCATAGAATCAGTCATTTCTCCAAGTAGGCCTGGTTATTTGTTTTGGAGAATAGTGATAGAAACCAAGGTCCGGGTTCTAGTGTGTTTACTGATATTGGAGTGTTAATTCCACTAGGCTCTCTCAGCCTAAAAGGGTGTTTTAGACAGAACAAAAAAAAAAAGGGTGTTTACACTAATCCATATATATACACATATCTAGAAATACTTTTGTATGTAAAAATCTGTATCTATATGAAGCTAAACATAGCTTCATTCTGATGCCCCCAACTCTAATCCATTTCCATATTGATCATTCTAGACTCCTTTTCTTGCTTATCTGGAACTTCCCACCCCAATAGTGAAAGAACTAGCCACCACTATCCGCTATCCATTTAATTAATTCTTCTATTCCAATATACATTTATGGCAGTATCAGAATTGTTAACCTGAATCCCCATGGGAAACAACTTTATCAACTAGGGTACAGTTAGTTGCCTTTTTTTTTTTTCCTTTAGTCTTACAAACTCAACTAATTTCTAAAGATACTTACGTTGGCACCTTTCCCCCTCATCAGCTTCAGTGAGGTAGTATCATTCATTTCCAATATAGTTAGACTCTTTTGTCACTATCTATATTCCTTCTTGAGGTCCCAAGATTATTTATATCTTTATATACTCAATGGTAATTAGGAGTTCAAGTAAATAGTGTAGCTCAGTGTTCCCCACTTCATAAATCTTTCCACACAATGATTCCTCTGTTTTTCATTTCATATCATTAAAGACTTAAATTATAAAATCATAGCATATAAAAACTCTTAGGAATCTCGGGGTTTTCCTGGCCTGGTTAGCCAAGGAATGGCAGGCCAAACAAATTAGTTGATTGGTCCAAGGACTAGGACTCGGCTCTCTTGGTTCCCAATCCAAAGCTATTTTCCTTACGCCACCTGATATACAGGGAGAAGAGTAATTTTTGTGAAGGAAATCAAGCTGTGGTTAGTTCTGATGTATCTAACTTCTCAATTCTAGGTGAAATTTCAAACTGGGGCTTGTCACACCGTGGGTATTTACACAGTGTGCTTTCACGTGAGTTAACTATTCCTCTTGTCCCATAAGAGCAGTCAGGCCTTCCCAGGCATAATATGGTCACTTCCAGGGGAACCTCTAAGCTACCATTGGACTTGGATTGAATTTTCTTTCCAAATCTCGTGAAAAGGAAGGGGAAGATGAGTGTGGATCGCTTTGGATCAACAAAAATCATAAATCTTTCATTCTCATTGCTCAGAGCATCAGCTCCAGCATTACATCTTCCTATAGCCTTCCCAGATTCATCTCTCTCTGCCCCAGAGTTTCTTTTCTCTGTGTTCCTATATCCTTTGCCACACTACCTTCTGTCATTAGACATAAACTCTTGAAGTCTGGGACTATGGCATGTATGTCAATTCCCTCCACAGATGACTTCATATGTGGCAAATAAGATCTTTTGATTAATATTTGTTTAGGTAATTAGTAAAGGAAGAATGGAGTGAGAAACACCTTAAAAATTTGGAAACGTGAGCGAGATGAAAAAATGAAAAAGCCAATACCAACCATGAGAAAAACAAGAGAAGGATGAAAAAGAGTAGGATTGGAGTTGCATTAGCTACTCTAGGACCCAGAGAAGAAAGGGGATTCAGGCTACCTAGGAGGGAGCCCATACACTCCATAAAAATACAGATATGGGATGACCTTGAATGTGTAGTCCTTTTAGAATGCTAACCATCATGACATCAGGAAGGATTCTTCTGTGTCTCCAAGGTAGAGGGTGATCATAGACTTATGACATTTAGGTTGGAAGAAATCTAAAAACAATCTTACCTACCTTTCTATAACTCATTGCTCTACTTTGAACTGCTAAACACTGTAAATGGAAGTCAGAGTATCACAGGTCCCCAGAGATGCATGAGAAAGGGTTCTTGACAGGACCAAAGGTCATGAAAGCCAAAGCTTCATACTCTCATTTGAGGCACCTCTTAGCCAACAGACAGAAACCTAACCTTGGTGTTCAAAGTCACAGAACCTCAAAGATCTTTCTGTAACAGTGACTCGTGCCTTCACAGGGACATAAGAAGGGTGACAGAATCTGGACTAGGTTCAGATGAAAAAGCTGAAAAAAAAATTAAGCCATTTGTCATCGATAATGGACCCTAGGGTGATTAAGAACTGAACAGAATGATGAAATGGACTACTAATTGAAATTGCTTCCTAAAAGTAAATAAAAGTAATAGAATATGGCCAAAATTGTCTGTAGATGTGGATGCAAATCCGGCCACTTCCACTCACTAACTAACTGGGTGACTTTGGGTGTGTTACTTGTACTTCTCTAGCCTTACCCTCATTCTTTGTAAAATTAGGATAATGATACTTACCTGGTAAACTTTTTATAAGGGTGAAATGAGAAAAAATAGGTAAAACAACAAAGAATCTGAAAGGCAGAGAAAGAAGTCATCATCACTGTTACCATCACCACCATCACCATCAGCAATCACCAAATCCACAATCGCCAAAATTCATCAAGTATTTATTGCTTGCTAACTATTATACTTGTGTGACATGTAGTTGTTATTGTTAGTATTGTTATTGACCAATCGGTAAAACCAGAAGGTTATGGATTTTCCTTGCTGTATGGCCATCAAATCAGACTGGTTTTCTTCTACCTTGAGGAATTTGTATGAAGCAGCTTAAAGGCAAGAGAATGGTAAGTGATCCCACCCAAAACTTTTGCATTCTTATGATTCACCATAAAATGAGACATCCAGGGCAATGCTAGTTCTGAGACAGACAGGAAGAAAGGGTGGAGCATTTATACATTTCCCAGTCTTCTGAGAGATAGTCTTCAATGTCTAGTGCCCTATTATCAGTCCAGAGAGCTGGTTTTATGAACTGGTTTCTTCTTAGTTCCAGACAGCAATAGCCATGTGTCTCTTTAGAGTGAGGGCTGCATTTCTCAGTTACTGGTTACAATTTCTTTGGAGGAAAAGGAAAGCAAATTGCCACTTAAAAAAAAAACCTGCATAAATTTCGGGAGCATTAATTACTATTGCCCGTGGGCTTCTGGGAACTCATGCTGTCTTTCCATGGTGATTATCATGATTACATGCTATTTTAATTTTATATTTAGGTCTCTACAGAAATTGCAGATATGTTTCAGTTTAGCTAGAGGAGTTTTCAATCAAAACGAGTTAACAGGCTTTTCCTTATTCTAGATTAAACTCTGTATAGTTATGTTCATCTTAAATGCATGATCACATCCTTGGGCGTTTCAATGAGAAATTCTGGATAGATATCCAATCCTTGTTATTGCCATCTGGAAAGACTTATGGGATCATTAGGTCTAGGTCCTGACCTTCAGGACTAGGCTAGTCCAGTGATGAAATGGCAAAAAGATCAGGCTACCTCCTTCTCCCTCACTGACCTGGAATAATTTGAAGCTAGTGCCAGACTCCTACTGGTTCCCATTATCTTTGTCTGATATAACACAGTAAGAATTTCCTGGTCAAATAAAGGGACAGATAATTCCCGATGAGCCTGAGAGCCAGCAGGAGCTCATGTTCAGAGCATTGGTGGCCCTCCTGTTTCTTTAAAAGGAGATATGTGTTGTCAAAGCCAAGCAAGGAACAGAGGATTGTAACAGGTTTCTGATTCTGCAAGGGCCTATTTTTTTCTCTACTGGCTGGGATTTTACTTCCTAAACTCAGAGAATATTAGGGCTGAAGGACAAGACTCTGTAGTAGTAGAGATGGTGAACGGCAAGACAGAGTGAAGAATGCATTTAAAAACAGCCATGACCAAACCCAGGAAAAGGCCTGATTGATCCATTGACCATTAAACCAGGACATATGAACCCACCAAGTGCTATGGATTTCCCTTTCAGATCTATAGTATGTTGCTAAAAGAGCACAGTTTAGTTTTGTTTTGTTTTTAAGATTTTATTTATTTATTCATTTGAGAGAGAGAGAATAGGGAGAGGGGCAGATGAAGGGGGAGGGGCAGATCAAGAGGGAGAGGCAGAGAATCTCAGGCAGATTCAGCACTGAGCCTGACACGGGGGTGGATCCCACAACCCCAAGATCATGATCCCATCTGAAACCAAGAGTTGGACGTTTAACCAATTGAGCCACCCAGGCATCCCCAAAACCACCTTTCTAAATAACACAGTCTAGGTACTCATTTCATCCATGTCAGAAAATGAACAACAACCTATATAAGCATCAAACAATTTATCATTTAAGCCACAATAGAAAATACATTTCCCCAAACACCAAGAATTGTTTTATACCAACTCTTCAAATATAAGTGAATTTTATTTATGTTTTCCCTCTTGAAGCTGGTGACAGAAAGCCCCATCTGCGAAATCCATATTGGTACTAAGAAGTTGGCTACACAGCAACACAGAATTTATGCTGACTTTCGTCAAATCTACCTAAAATTGGGGGACTTTTGGCCTTTAAAAGCCCACATGACAAATCAAACAATTTCCACAAGGTGCCATATATTTGTCTGGTGGGGGGGAAGGCCTGACCTAGCTAGGAGACCTGGGTCTAATCCTGCCTTTACCACTAATGGGACGCATGTCCTTCAGGAAGACACGGCCTTCCTGGACTTCAAGTCCCCATCTGTGAAATAAAGTTGTTGGGCTAAGTCGGTATTTTTCAGCCCTGGATATTTCAATCACTTGGCAAGATTTTGTAAAAGTGATGCTCAGGCCTTACCCTAAATTAATTACATTACACTCACCAGGGGATGGAGTTATTTGTTTAAAGTTCCTCAGGCTGAGACCCATGAGGCCAGATTCGTCCTGAGTTCACACGGTGTGGACATTCTGTCACGTTCAGTTCTATGTTACCTTGGAACTTCTGGTCACTCTGAACTTTCTCTCCTGTGGAAGGCAGAACTCTAAGAAGACCATCAATGAGTTAAACCCTTGTGTCAACCGCTTCGATGTGCAGATGGAGCCTGTGACTTGCTTCTGGCCAAGAGAATATGGCAAAGGTGAGGAGACAGTCAATCTGATGATTATGTCACCTCAGGTATAGCGGAGTAGACAGAGAGATTCTCCGGTGGGCTTTGAAGAAGAAAACAGCCATATTGTGAAAGGGTCTCTGTCACAGACTGAGTATTTGTGCTCCCTGCCTCCAAAATTCATATGTTGAAATCTAATCCTTATTGTGATAGTATTGGAGATGGAGTCTTTGGGACTCATTAGAGCATGAGGGTGATCATGATCTAATGATCATGAATGAGCCTTCATGAAAGGCATTAGCACCCTTATAAGAAGAAACTAGAGAGCCTTGCCCTCTTTCCATCATGTGAGGACATGAGGAGAAGGTAGCAATCTGCAAAACTGGAAGAGGACCTTTTTCCTTCTCTGCTGGATCCTGATTTCAGAATTCCAGGCTCAGGAACTGTAAGAAATAAATTTCTGGTGTTTATAAGCCTCCCAGGCTATAGTACTTGGTCACAGCAGCCCGAACCAAATAAAACAATATCTGAGAGAGCCACACAACCAGGAGCTGCTACACCCTCCAGTCCCTGGCTGACAACCAGCAAGAAAGCAGAGACCTCGGTCCTAGAACTGCAGAGCTGAATTTGGCCTAAAACCATGTGAGCTTGGAAGAGAATCCAGAATTCCAGAAAGGAATGGCCTGCACCAAAGACTGCAGCCTTGTGGGACCCTGAGCAGAGGATTGTGATCCTTGTCTCGTCTCCTGAT
>CM052898.1:65642606-65675100 GCA_028534135.1 Potos flavus | reverse complement strand
ACTCGGAGACTAAGAAGGGAGAGAGATTAGATTTATTCACCGGTGGACTCAGAGGAGATCCTTCTCCAAAGATCTGAGCCCCGAGCACAAGCAGGGAGGGTAATTTATATCCTCCTCCTCGCGCATACTTGGCATTCTGGTGCGCGAGAGGAACAGGGTAGGAGAGAAGAACCGGAAGGGCTCTGAGACAAGGACTGGAATTCCCTTGCCAGTTTGGTCAGCCAGCTTAAAGTACAGTTTTTCCCCATCAATTTGGATTATGGGCTAGTACCACCATCCCCCACCGTGTTATTTTACCTTTTGTCCTTCAGTCTCAGGTTCTAGTTTCTAATCTTGGGGACAGTCAGGCGGAATATTCCATTACAATAATGCACTTACAGCAGCAACTCTTATCGTTTGCTCAGCACGACTGGGCCCCGGGCATTTTTTCTGTATTACCTTCATTTCTTACCACCACTCTTGCAAGACAAGCATTATAGTCTCCATTTTCAAGTGGAGAAACTGAGTCATAGTTTAGGGAATGTGTTCAAGGTCACAACTTGGAAGTAGAAGAGTTGAGAAATTCAGAAAAATCATGTCTCAACCTTTGGTGTGTCATTAGTTCTCAAAGTGATTACATGTGGAAATGAAAAGGGCCATGGAAATTAATGAATAACTTAAATACACATTTTTATCCATGCTTTTCATTTTATCTTATTCCTTTTTGCACAGCCTTCATAACTATCTTGCTTGTCCTAAACAAACAAACAACAAAAATATAAATTAGTAAGTATAAATAAGCTTCAATATCTTTGAAACGCAATGGCTGTATTTATAGTCTCTCTCTTTCCCTCTCTCTCTCCTTTTTCTCCCTTTCTCCTTCTCTCCCCCTCCCCCTTTCCCTCTCTTTTAGTTGAGAAGTTTTAGTTTAAACATTATTTATGACTCACGAAATGTGACCATCATCGATCCACCCATGGCCCTCTTTTGGCATTATATTTATTATTTCCTAATTATTATCTAATATAACACCTATGAACCCACCATCTAATAATGTAAAAACTAGAACAGCACCTATAACTAATATCTGTTTGTATCTTCATGCTCTTTCCATATACAAACAGCCTATCATATTCCAACTTTCAAAACAGTAACTCTACCCTAAACCCCATGATCATCATCCCTTGCTTTTTTGTTTCTTGTTTTTGGCAGCATTTTCTAACAATGTAACAAAACAGAATACATCTTTCTACTTACTTTGTTGGTCTTTAAAACAATGAATTCACTGGCCTAGTGAATAACTATTTCCAGCACTTCCAGCCCATTCTAGCCTCCAGAACCATACTGTTCTTTAAGAGTTAGAAATAACCAAACTTTAAAATATCCGGTTAGTCTTCCATAAAGGAAGAAAAAAATCACCATGACCTAGGCTCGAAATCTTAATGTTTTCTCTGACTTCAACCTCTCCCTCACCTCCAAATTCTATTTTGACTCTTTATTAGTACACGTTTAGACTTGGAGCAACTTAACTTGACTTCATTATCCAAATTCTACCAGGCTTTAGATTAATTTTCTGAGGGAATCTTCTTAAGTTACCAATTCTCTAGGTAAAAACAAAACTGCAAAGATACAGTCTTTGGTTTCCATAAGCCAAAACCTTCTGAAGAAACACACCAGGGACTCTCCTTATAGGACAGAAGGACAACTGGACCTCTGATAGTCCCAGGGCAGAAGCCAAAGCAACCACATCCTTCCAGTGATCAGGCCCTTCAAGATTATATACACAAAAAGGCAACTATTTAAGGAACCACTTTGTCTCCTTCCGGTGTCACAGCAGTAAATACTTTGAATGGACTGATAAACTGTTTGATAACCTATCTAAATAATAATAAACACTCTACTAATATTAATCCTTTCAGAATCCTGGGGTAATTCCATCTGTAGGAAAACAACCAGGATTTGAAATGAGTAAGCTTTAATGATTAAGAATTAAATACAACTTAATTAAATTCTTTCTCTAAGGGATGATGAAGTGCTGGGCTAGACAGCACTCCTGAAGACTAATGCTCATTCTCAAGAGTATTGTCTTAGGTCAGTTTCCCTAAGTGGAGTCTGAGAGGGGTGTTTGGCTGTAAATAATTAACTGAGAAAGTATTCCTAAGGGAAAAACTTCAAAACAGTGAGGGAAGCAAAGCAGGGAAGGGGGATGGACTGAAGCCTGGGACTCAGGTAAAGTGAAGCTTTGGCCTAACCACTTCCACCCCCAGGTAGGGGAGGGCTCTAGATAAGAGGATTCATGGTATCTCAGCCAAGTCCTCCCTGACAATCGAGCCAATTAACACATGCATTATCCCATTTAGGGGTGTGTGTGTGTGTGTGTGTGTGTGTGTGTGTGTGTGTGTGTGTGTGGCGTGGCGGGGGAGGGGAGTAAGAACAATTTGTATCAACTCTTAGCAAATGTCAAGTGTACAATACAGTATTATGAAACTAGAGTTACCATACTGTACATTAGATCTCCAGAACTTACTCATCCCACATTACTGAAACTATGTACCTTTGGGTAATATCTCTCCATTTCCCCCACTTCTTAGCCTATGGAAACGACCTTTCCAGTCTATGCTTTTAGGAGTTCAACTTCTTTAGATTCTGCATAGAAGTGAGATTATGCAGTAGTGCGTGCATGTCTTATTTAGCATAATGTCTTTCAGGTTTATCCACGTTGTTAAAAATGGCAGGATTTCCTATATGACATTCCAGGGTGTGAATATGTGTGTGTGTAGACAGATAGATCTATACATCTCAAATATTATTATCCAATCATCAACAGATACTTAGGTTGTTTCCATATCTCAGCTATTGTGAATAATGTTGTAGTAAACATGTGGGTGTGGAGAGAAGGAGATCCTTGTATACTGCTGGTAGAAAGGAAAATTGGTATAGCCATTGTGGAAAACAGCAAGGAGATGCCTTAAAACATTTAAAATAGGACAATACTCTTTTAAAAATACTCGGCCTTTGATCCAGCATTTCCATTTCTCAGAGTTTGCCTTAAAGAAGCAATTAAGAATATGATCAAAGATCGAGCCACAAGATTTGCACATTAGTATTGTTTATAATAGCAAAAATTTGGAAAACTCGAAAGCCCAGCCAAAGGGGATTTATTAACTAAATTGTGGTCCATTCACAGAAAAGATCACTAAATAGCCACTAAATGTTGTAGAGCAATATGAATTCACTTTAAGGAATGATGTTTAATTTTTTCAAGCAGGCTACAATAAAGAATTGGATGACATATTATCGTTTTCCTAAAAGAAATTGATAATGTACAATAAATAATACATTGGCAAACCATATGTACCACACATACATAATACATGATATTAGATTATTCACAGTCACGTGGGGGGGACCAATCACTCAGTAAATAGACAGGTAGATATCTAGACAGCAAGCTAGAGAGCCCGGAAAGAAGTATGGCGGAACTGTCACAATGATCTTTTTTGGGATGCTGGAATTAATTACACGTGATAGTAATCTTTACCTTTTTGCTTATCTGTGTTTTCTAAAGTGAAGTTATTTTACTTCTACAAAAAGAAAAATGGACTTGCCAAAAAGGTATGTTCCTAGTAAGATGCGTCTATCAGATATGAAGGTAGCTTTAAAAAATTGGCCCCATGGTAGCTATCACTCAGAGCAGGGGCTCCTTCGAGGGACCCTCCATAGAGCTGGAGTTGCCACGGACTCGCCCAGCCTGTGTTGAGGCTTCTAGGCACGTGACCCCTTCCAAGTCACTGCTTACAGATCTTCAAGCCTTGCTAGAGCTTGTAACTTCCCCACTCTTCTCTTCATTTATATATCTAAGGATTGTTTGCTCCCGCAGCCCCCAGGCCACTCTGTTAATTTGCTGCATGGTCTTCAGCTTCCAGGCTACTTGTCACAAAAGCACAACATCGGAACTTGTCAACAGAGCAATAGCCAAGCCTGGAAGATTCATGTTTGTAGGCAATAAATTGTCCTTCCCCAGGGCCCTCTTTCAGTACTTTCTGTCCTTGAAATTCCACATATTTACATTTCTGAATGGTACCATATTGCAGGAAATGCTATATTATGATTTGATTGGCAATAGCCCTCATGAGGAAGAGCTATTCAACTCATGACAGATTTGTAGATGTGAAAGATGAAAAAGATAGGTTTATTTTTTTAAGTATATATGCTATCATGATCTCATCGTTGTTGTTTTTTTTTAACTATTAATAAGGAGAAGATGGCCTTCGAAGGTCTTCAATTAAAACATTGAGTTATCCTGGCATTCATGAAATTAAATCCATATGGTCATGATCTAGCACGAAATTCCTTCTGCGGTTATTTTCTTAGGATTTTCAAATCATTATTTGCGAGATTAATATCTTCTTTTCCTGCTGTCCTATTCAAGATACTTTTTTTTTCTTTTTTCTGTTTAATTGACGATGATTATTTTATGGGAAAAAAGTAGAAAGCCTTTTTCTTTAAGTCATAGAAGCAAAGACTGAGACGAAGATCCTGTGTGACCTATTTATTGAGAGGTTTCTTCCAGAAGAAACCAGTGAGGCAGGGATGGAAGCAGGATAGGGCAGACAAAGAAGTCATGCCACAGCCTCTGTCTAATCCCACAGGGAGCTCCAGCATGTAAATGGTGCCACAGAGCTGTGCCACCTTGAGGCAGGGGGACTAGGGTTTGTCCCTTAACCATAGGGCATCATTTGCTGTGGGCTCCTCCAGGGAAATAAGCAGAATCTCTCAGGTATTTCCAGGTGAGGAGGCTCCCAGAGGCAGGGGCAGGTCTCCTGTGCAGGGTGCAAGTGTGAGCCATTAGCAGTCAATAATCATGGCAGCTCAAGAATGGGTACTCTGGACCATGAAAGAAGATCAAGGTGGGACACCAAAAGCATCTACTAAATTTCCCTTATTTTTATGTGCTCTGGAATACTTAAGATATACTCAAAATAATCCATCACTTAAGAGACTGAAGAATGTAATGGTGAGATGGGTATTTACTGAGAGGAAAATTCTTTGACCACATCCCCAGTTGTGTGATTAACAACTGGCCTTCTTAGATTTTCTTTTTCTTCCAAAGTCAGCTTTAGTCATTTGTATTTTCTTTTCTTTTCTTCTTTTTTATTATGTTCAATTAGCCAGCATATAAGTACATCAATCGTTTTTGAGGTAGTGTTCAATGATTCATTAGTTTAGAGAACCATTACTTCACCCAGATTTTTAGAATGTTTATCATAAAGTTACACAATGTAAATAACCATAATTTTTTTTTATTTGTTTCTTTAGTTGGGCCAGTCCTCAAGTTATGGTGGCTGTAGTAGGGCCCCTTTCCTTCTGGTAATTTCTGTCCACGAAACTGAGGGATAGTCTGCTCCCTCTGGCCTTGATCTTTTGACCCTGAAAGAAGTGTCTACTTGATTACACTTCTGGAATTCATTTCCAAGTCCTATTTTTTTTCTTTTGGCAATTCTACTATATTCATTCTGCGGTAAAGTGAGCAGAAAAGAAATGCCCACTCCCTGAGGCTCGATTAGCACTGATGCTTGCATGTCAATGTGTAACAAAATGGACTGAATCCACTGTTCCAGTGTTTACTATAATTCTCTCTTTCCCAAGGCCTCAATTAGGCTGGAACTGGAGTCAATTAACAGCCTTCTTACTGTGCTCAGAAGCCTCCTAAGGCTTTATTAGAAGAGGCAATGGCTTTACGCTGTGTCAATTCATCTAAGCCCGAACAACACTTCCCAAAATTCCCTGCCTAAGTGGTTCTAGGTTAGGATTGGCCACAGAGAAATTTCACTGAGGTCTGGGGAGTGGAAGATATCCACAGCAATTTTGTTAAGCTCTGAATGTAGGCGCGTGGCCCGGTACTGATGCCACTCATACACATCGTCATTGGTCTCTGGCTGACTTGGGTGGTGAGGGGCAGCAGCTGAGCTGGCAGCTAATTCAAGTTCCACCAGATCTCCACCTTCAGCTCCTCTCTAGACCTGAACCAGGTGTGTTTTCGGCTCTATGGGGAGGGGCACTAGCATCTTCTGTAGGCTACCTTTTTCACTGGAATTATATGAAGTGAGGGATAGACATAAATATCAGCTCATCCTTGCAGATTCCATTTTGCCTTTGGTCTCTGCCACTACATTTGATCTTCCCTTCCCAACTGTCTGCCCATGACCAGACACAAAGGCATCAGCTTTCCATAGACACTTAATAAGCTCCAAGACTGTTTAAGGTCTAATCCTATAGAATATAGAGTGGATTTTTTCTTCTGCTTGACCCCTGACCGATACAAATGATCAAGTTCATTAGGCCTGGCTCCTTCTTATCATAAGATAAATTTTTGTCTAGAAGCTTCCTTAGAGCCCCTGAAAATCTACTTCTTCAGGGAGAATCTGTAAATTTGTCAGAGTCTGAGCCCACAACAGACCCACTCTAGGTTTAAGCTGAGATCTCCTTGCCATGTACATTGTTTCAGCTAAAAGTCATAACGTTGTGGGGCACCTGGGTGGCTTAGTTGGTTAAGTGTCTGACTTAGGCTCAGGTCATGATCTTGGGGTCCTGGGATGGAGCCCCATGTCAGGCTCCCCACTTAATGGGAGTCTGCTTGTTCCTCTCCCTCTCCTTCTGTCCCTACCCCCCTGCTTGTATGTGTGCTCTCTCTCTCAAATAAAAAAATAAAATCTTTAAAATAAATAAAAATAAAATTCACAACATTGCTATGTAGATATTATTTTTCAACTTTATAAATATAAAAAAAAGACAAAGCTCAGAGGTTATGTATTTGACTTAAAGTGACACAGTTGCTAGGTTACGGAGCAGGGATTTACATCCAGGTCCATTGGAATTTAGGCAGAGGCTGTATTTTCCATGTTATGTCCCAAATCAGTCAAGACAGAGCCAAGGCAAGGCAATCAAAGACAGCAGTCCTAAAGTCCACTGGCCATAGAGATTCCCCCTCTTCAGTTTACTTCTTTGAAGCTTCAGCCTCCTCTATCCTGCCTTTCTCCCAACTCCTAACATCTCCCTTTCAGGGGTGTGAGCCTTAAAAGTTCCTTAAATGGGCAGGCAATCAGGGTTTGGGAAATGTGGCCTGCTAGTTTCAGATCCTTCCTTGCCCGAAAGTGTGCTAACTGAAAGTTCTATTTACCACCTTTCAACTCCACACAGGTTCCAATTGGTTCCCTGGTCCTTGTTTGTGTATTTTAAGTCCTACCTCCCTAGCCTGTCTTTTGAGTTTTAGTTTTAGTACAGAAGGTGACCTTAAAGACAGAAGGTGACCTTAAAGACAAAAGGTGACCTTAAAGACCTTAAAGACAAAAAAACTGTACTAAAACTACAGTTTTAGTACAGAAGGTGACCTTAGAGACTATTTTATAGAAAAACCTCCTTTTACAGGTAAGAATACTGAACTCAGAGAAGAGAATTGACTCTATTAAGATCACACCTTGTGATGTGCAGGTACTATTGAGGGGAAATCCATTATTTGATTATGATTAGAAGCCCAGGGAAGTGCCAAGGACCACAGTCATGGACTTGACATGGGTTTAGCACACGAAAAGCTAGATTATCCTACTAACTTCTGAAAAGGAGAACATCAAATACCTTCAGGCTTTTATACTGACTAAACAGAACATTTTGCTGTTGTCCTACTTGGTTTCATCCCTCTGCCTCTAAAACCCACAAGAAGTCCATTTTTTTCCAGTGTCACAGCCAACTGTGCTCTAACATTGCAGCGAATTAAAAAGTAATTACCTCAATAATGGGTTAGTTGCTGAATTTAATCACTCTGAAAAAGTACTTGGCTTTTGCATTTATGGAATAACAGAATGTTGCATTTCTGTGCAGTCCATCATTTAGAGGTCCCGAAGAATTTTAGGCTTTGGTGACATAGACTGACATTAACAACAGAAAACAAGCAGATGGATGGATGGAGCCAGAGTATCTACAAGAGTGAAAGAAGGCTGGTGACCAACAATATTTAGGGAACTAATTTTACACTTATCTAGGTAAGGGGTAACAACAAACGAAAAAACAAATCTCACATCCTGGGGTTCTTCAACAGAAAAAATCAAATGAATAGGATATAATCAATATTTTTATAAATCATAGCTGCAGCCTCTCTCTTTCCATCTACTAGGTTTTATCCAATTTCTCCATTACTGTCTTACCATAGTGAAACTCCCTGCTAATTCAACTGAATTCTACCTGAAGCAGAAAGTCAGGTTTTCCCTTTATGCCCCATTCTGCACAGGATTTCCAAGTCCCCTACCTTTTCTCCATAAGGCTTGCAAGTATCCAAAATGACTAAGCATCAGGTCATTTGTTGGCAGGTATATCCGTTAACTATGACCATAATAGTGCTATGAAACAAACAACCCCAAATATCCATGCTTTAGAACAACAATGGTGTATTCTTATAGATCTGTAAACTGGTTGATGTAAGCTAGGTGTGGCTGAACTCCCTCCCTCACCCTGTAGCTTTCTGAGAATCTGCCAGCCTAGGCTGGGCTCAGCACTGCTCTACAGGTCTCTCATCCCTCTCTCTGGACTGGTAATGAGTCCAAACATGTTCTTCCTATGGAGATGGCAGAGGCCCAAGAGCAAAAGCAAAACGAATCTGCTTGACACCTAGTCTTGGTCTGAACATCATTATTTCTATCCCATTCTATTGACCAAAGCAAGTCACGTGGCCAAACCCAAAGTCAAGAAGCGGAAAAGCACTCTTTGCTAACATTGGGAGGGAACTGCAAAGTCACGTGGCAGAGGCAGAGGACATGAATAAAGAGTGGGGTAAAAAATTGGGACACAATCTATGATAGCAGGATTTTAAGCTTTTTATCCTAGAATCCCTTCCCTTCTGTTCTTTGTGCTCTAAGAGGGAGATTCTTCATTCTCACTCCCACTCCAATGACTCTTTTGCTCTCCAGGTCACTCTAATTTTAGTTTCTATTCTCTCCCTCTCTTTCTCTCTTCTCCCAAAGCAGGTTCATCTAAAACTCCCACAGGAAAAAGCCAACTTCATGAGGCTGCCCCTGAAAATTCAAGTTGGAAGTATCTTGAGCCTTCAGTTTTGATTCATTAACTAGTAGCAATAGAGATGTGGCTAGCTTTAGGTCTCGGCTTTTTATCTCTTTCCATCTTAATCAATTCTGCTTCTTTTTGTCTCTCTCTATCTTATCAGTCCTGCTTCTCTCTTTGTGGCTTTGTTCTTTACACAGCCTCCTTCCATGTAGCAGGCAAGATGGCTGCCAGGAGCTCCAAACTAACATTCTCCAAACCCAGCAACCCTTCTTCCAAAGTGTATACATTAACCCTAGCTCTGTTAGGGTCACTTGCTTATGCTTGTATCAATCACTATAACTAAGATAAAAAAAGGAATAACCTTATTAGCCAATCCTGGTCATGTGCCCACTCTTGCAATGGGTGGCAGGGGGCTTTGCTATTATGACACCAACAGGACCACATGGCACGGGAGAGGGATTATTCAAATGAATCAAGAGAAGGATATTAGGAAAGCAAGCTGGCCAGACAAAAACTCTAGCTAGGGCAGTACATTAAAACTAAAGTCTTACAGCACATTTTGGGACCTATATAGTACTCATTTTAAATATAATGGATTTTGCAGGATGGCTACTAGTAATGCAAGGAATACCCCCCCCCTTCCCAGTTCCTGTATCTACGTATCCTCATTTGCATGCATGAAAACTTTTTTTTATGTAATTGGGAGAAGATAGAGGAAATTATGAGAGGAGAAGAAGAATTTGAAGAAGAAGAAAAAAATGATACGCGAGATGGATTAAAAGAAGTCTGTTCCCCACTGGTTTCTTTTCATTGATTTCAGAGTCCCTCTGGTGAGAGAAGTCATTAAAAGGGAAGTGGATCGAAGAGGACTTTTGATACTCTGGGTCCAAAGAAAAGTCCTTTGGGTCCGATTGAAGTGGAACACCTTTAGAAAGAAGGTTCATTTACATGCCTCTTTATGGAATAAAACACCATCTTTAGCATCCCAAGGACTAGAAGTAGTAGAAGTATCCAGAGCCATTGCCATCCTCATTTTGCTGGGTTGGCAATGGAGCCTTCTTGAAGCAGCTTGTCAGGCATCAGATGTGGCAAGGGGAAACCAAAGTAAGATCAGAATGTATTTGTGAGGCACTCTTCTGAGACTGCAGAAAATGATATCCAGTTTGAAGAATTATCCAAATACTAAATTAAGTCATTTAATGTTCTTGAAATCCTTAAGTTAAAGGAATATTCAAAGTAGGATAAACAAAAGATTGATGGTGGCACTTGTTATAAGGTATTGTTCTTTTGTTCATTTTTAAATCATTTTTATTGAGAAATAATTGACATACATCACCGTGTAAATATAGGGCATACAGCGTGATGGCTTGATTTACATATATTGTGAAATGATTATTACAATAGATTCAGCTAACAACCATCTTCTCGTGTGGATACCATAAAAAGAAAAAAATTCTCCTTGTAATAAGAACTCATAAGATTTACTCTCTTTATAACCTTCTTATAGCCCATGCAGCAACGTTTGCTATAGTCAACATGTTGTAACTTATATCCCTAGTACCTATTTATCTTATAACTGGAAATTTGTACCTGTTGACCACCTCTCCCCAGTTTCCTCTCCCCCACCCTCTGTTTCTGCTCATCACAAGTCTGCTCTCTTTTTCTATGAGAGTCTTTTTTGTTTTTATTTATTTTTTTTGGATTCCACATGCAAGTGAGATCATGCAGTATTTGTCTTTAGTTCATTTCTGACAATAGAAACAAAAGGAGACATAGAGAATGAAATTTAAGAACATTAACTGTAGGGGCACCTGGTTGGCTCAGTCGTTAAGCATCTGACTCTTGATTTTGGCTCAGGTCCTGATCTCAGGGTTGTGAGATTAGGCACTGGGCATGGAGTCTGCTTCAGATTCTCTCTCCCTCTGCCTTTGCCTGTCCCCTCCCTCTCTCACTCCCTCTCTAAAAAACAAAAACCAACAAACAAACAAAAACCATTAACTGTATAATACAGGTAATCCCAAATATCTTATTTATAGTAAGGTCATTACAAAACCAAAAAGGACACATTTGAAACAGAAAAGAGCTTTTCTCTGCATATTTCTTTTCTCATTCATTGGTTAATATGACAGACTATGTTTTCATATTATTTAATGAATCTCTATATCAAATAGTAAGATCAGATGTAAATATAGCCATAATAAAAGCAGCAGAGCTTTTGTTTCTTCCCAAAGTCCGACATAAAAACAGAGCATCTAGATAGCAAAGCCCTCAAACAACACCTACAACAAAACTAAGTGGCAAGGTATCCCTCAGATACAGCCATGAAAACAAAGAAAAATAAAGAAAAGAATGATAAGCCTGGTAGCAAGGACTATCCCTAGCACTCAGGTGGTTGACCAGACCAGGGAATGTACGAGACGAGCCTAGAAACTCCTACCATATAGGAAAGAAGATATCAAAGACCAACGGGTTCATGTGGAAACACATTTGTGAGCCAAACTGAAAAAGCTTCCACTGGCCACGTTTGGTACAGACTGAGCTTCAGTAAAGATAAAAATTGCAAACTCATCAAATGCACCAAATCATGAATTAATAATGATATAAAAATTGGTTACTTTCAAAGGATTACAGAAAACAAATTCATTATTTTAAAAACTAGCAACTAAATAAAGTTACCTTTCCTATGTGAACTGTACCACTGAACGACCAAACACTAGATGAAAGGAAACATCTCTTAATAAAATGATTCTAGCTCATAAACGCAAATAAAATGCTAGACTTAGAGCATCACCGTTTTGCAACCCCCAAATAGCTAATGGATAGAAGCATCAGCCCCTGCTAAGACAGGTGACTATGGACTTCCTGATAAAAGAACACATTACCTAGACTCTGGCCAAAGGGAGTGAAGCTGAATCTGATAAAACTTCATTTCATTGTAAATTTTCAGGAGATACAGAGGGACAGAGTTGAACTCCACCATCATTATACAATCCGTAAAACCCAGAATGTGCAAAACTACAGGTCAAATGGCCGGTTAGCAGATAAAATGTAAGGAAAGAAAAGGATAAAAGGGGAGTCTACAGATTTAAAAGGAGATTTAAAAAAAAATTAAGTTTTTAAACTTGGGCAAGTTTAAACTATTATATTAAAGAATAACCCTTTGAGAGAGAAAACCATCAAGAAATGAAAGAAAAGTATTATTTGAGACTTAAGGTGGTGCTTACTTCGGAGGGCCTGCTGTTGGGAGAAGCACCTGGAAGCTTCCTGGGATGCCAGCAACACTGTCTTTGATGACCTGGGCGGTTATTTGATGGCTGTCCACTTTATCATATTTCACCGACTTGTACATTTGTTTTCTGTGGTTGCCTTTATCTGTATTTTCTTTTAGAATAAGAAGCACAAGTTACAAAACAATGAAGGGCAAAAAATAGAAATGGAAGATAATATAGTAAGGTTACCTTAAATTCAAGGCCATCTTCTAACTGGAACACCAACGCCAATCATCTTGGGGCAGAAAAAAGGAGACAGACCGTCAGTCACTGCCAGAGATGAGACCCTTGAGACAGCAAAGTGTCAGAGAAGAAGCTGCTTCAGGAATCTACAACTTCCGCCAGGTAAAATGCACTGACATTCCAATTCCCCAAACAGAGAAAGTAATCAGAAAGATACTTTTAAAAAGAAATTATCAATGAATGTAATCAGGGTAAGAGGTTGAGAGGATTTTACTCTCACTATAGAGATCATATTCATAAAATGGGAAATAGAATCCACTAAAGGCAAATGCACTTTGTTACCAACTTTTCTGGAACAGTTCTGCTGTGGGAGCCTTGGGCCTCGTTTTGTCAGTCCTCTTACAGAAGCTATCAAACTTTGTTGTATACTTCTGAGCAATAGTGACTCCTTAGTGAGCCAGTGTAAACTGAGTAACCTAAATAGGCAATTCAACTTGTCTATCCTGTGACCCTCCAGGATAGAAGGCATTCATACATTACCTTTCCTTTTTTTAATTGAAATGTATCTTTCATATAATATTGTGTCAATTTAAGGTCAATTACATATAATGAATATATATATATTCATTGCAGCCTTCATCTCTGGCCTCACCCTTGCTTTCTTTGCTCGCCTCCCAATTGTGTGATTTTATGATTTGATCCCTTGCATGACCTGCGCGAGTGGAGTACATGTACTCCCCCCATTGTCTTTAGCCTCTATTCCTCAATAAGGGTTGGAAAGTGGGGTGGAGGGAAGAAAGCAAAGGGAAAGGAAAGCCTTGTTCCTGTTCACATTCCATTTTAAGCTGCATCCCACCTACGGCCCATTTTGTCATTTTTGAACCTGAATCACTCTTACCTATGATTCATTTTTACATGTTTTGTCATTCCCAATTTTGCAATTTCAAGACACTACAGAGAAATACACCAGGCGATAAAGAAGATTCTCAGAAGGAGAAAACAGATGCTGCCTTCCCCCACCAGACACATTACAAGGATGGAGTGAAATTGCCAGCGATCCTCCTGGAGGCAAACAAAGTGCCACAAAAAGACAACCTCATAGGTCTCCCTTTCATCTCGTGAATTGGGATAAAGCACCAGATGCCTCACATTCCTCCTGGGAGCGTGGGGCTCTTCCCCAGAGAGCAGTCTCTAGCCAGACAGGGCTGGATGACCAGGCCTCACCACGGAGAAAGAGAGTGACCGTGACGATCAGTGCTGTCTTCCCCTGGAAGTTTCTCCCTTTCTGGCTGGGTTACAGCCTGGTAGCGACCATGGCTGGAGTTCACATTCCTGATGCTCCGGACCACTGAACTCTCGTATGTGGGATACCCTTATATCTTTGATGCAGGGAATTTTTTGGATGATCACCTTTTCACAAAACCTCAACAAAAAGTTGCACGACTATGTCAACACAACTAGGAACTGCCGAAGAACCCCTGGACATCAATGTCCTTAAATCTGCTATTCAGTTACCCCAGAAATACCTATGGAGGGAGCGCTGCTGAACATTTGTCAAGTACTTTATATACCTTACATTTTATTCAATTCTCGTAACATCCCTATAAAATATGCATTTTCATTCCCATTCTACCGACGAGGAGGATTAAGGGCCAAGGAGAGTCGGTTACCTTATTTAGGGTTATACAGTTGACAAAAGGGGAAACTGCTCGTGGGAAAAACTGGACATCTCACCAATTTAGCAGAGGCGTTGTAAAGAGAAGATGCATTTTTTTATATGACGTCACATGATACTTAGGTGTGCAGGAAAGGCTCACGTCCTCCTCATTATCCCCCCATGCCCACTCAACATACAGGACTCTCCTCATTCACCCATTCGCTCATTCTTCCAACAAATTCATACTGAGTACCTTCTCTGTCAGAGACCGTGCCAAGGACCCCGATGTCCAGCCCTCAAAGATGGAAACGGAGATTAAAAAAAAAAAAAGAAAAAAGCATTTATTCTTAGATTACACACGATATGCTCAGCTCTTATGAAAGTAACCAGATTCGGCCCAAGAGGCAGTCACTTACGCTAAGTTCCACATCACACTTGAATTTAACAAATTTCTAGGCTGAGATCACCCAGAAAAGGAGGGCCTGCTTCGTCCCATCGGCACTTGCCAGCCGGCACGAGGTACCTCACCCAGCTGCAAGACTTCCCTTTGCTCCGTGTGAAGAAAGCAACCCTGCTTGAACCAATCAGCAAATGTGCAGTCTAACTCTCTTGTCCTTGCCCTCTGTGGTCGTTCACCTTACTTACGCCTTTGGAGCTCCTTTCTTATCTGCTGGGGGGGATGCTGCCTGATTCATGAATCACTGAATAAAAGCCTGTAGATCAGTAAGTTGTCTGTGGAGGATTTTCCTTCAGCACTCTAAATATGGCAGCATCCTCTGCCGGCCCACTCTTGCCAGCCAGGCTTCCTGATCACAGCCATCGTGGGGGCCAAGCCCTGCTCTGTCTCCTGAGCCCTCCGGGAGCTCTGTTTTCTCCTGGGGAGAAGGTTAATGTGTGTTTGGAAGAGGGATGGATGGGCTCCAATGAAATCCCCACAGTCGTCAGTTCGTTATGTCATACTGACTTGGAAACTTTCATTTAAAGTCACATTTTACCCACAATAATGATGATGGGATGCAATCAAGCCAGGTATTAACTCAAATCAGGGGCTCGTTAACTTCCTAATGAGCTCATTGTGGCCGCTGTGTATATAAAAGGCAGACCCTAATGACAGCCACTGAAACTTCGCTTTGTCTTACTCACCCTTGAGTATTTGGGTCTTTCTGTTTTTACCTCCATAACAAATACCCAGATACCGCTGAAGCCCAGCCTGGGCTCTGAACCGGAAGGCTGATCTCAGCTATTCAGGTTACACTGCCCACACCCAGCACGGGGCTGCAACCATGCCCTTGTCTCTCTCAAAGCTCTGAGAGACAGCCCCTGCCCCAGCGCCACTCTGCCACAACCTCAGGCCCATAGCCACCTCTCGTGTTCATTCAGTCAGTCAATGAACGAGTCTGTCGGTGCGCCCACTTGGCGTCAGCTCTGCGCTAGACTATGAGTAGGAAGGATACACCCCTGTCCTCGAGGAATGGGCGATGTCGTTCGGGAGGCAGAGGTCACCAGGCACTTGCCATTCCGTGTGACAGGAACCACTGTAGGGAGGGTAAGGTGCTACAAGGACCTGTGGGAGGGAGAACAGAGTAAGCTTTCTCGAGGAAGTGACATTCT
Organism: Potos flavus; assembly: GCA_028534135.1. NCBI lineage: Eukaryota > Metazoa > Chordata > Mammalia > Carnivora > Procyonidae > Potos > Potos flavus. Next base: position 65,659,347 of record CM052898.1, on the reverse strand, counting down.
ATTCGGACTAAGCAGACAAAAGGACTGTCCTGGGGGAAAGAGGGTCCTGAGTGAAAATGGGGAACGGGGAGAATATTTCGAGGAAAATACGATGTGTATGCAAAAGGTTCAAAGGTGAAAAAGAGAATGGTTCTCCGTGGAATTTTTTTTAAGATTTCAATTTTTTTTAAAGATTTTATTGATTTATTTATTTGACAGAGAGAGAGATCACAAGTAGGCAGAGAGGCAGGCAGAGAGAGAGGGGAAGCAGGCTCCCTGCTGAGCAGAGAGCCCGATGCGGGGCTCGATCCCAGGACCCTGAGATCATGACCTGAGCCGAAGGCAGAGGGTTAACCCACTGAGCCACCCAGGCACCCCAAAGACCTCAATATTTTTATTCAATATTTTTAATAGAAGTTCTATCACAGGAGGAGAGTGGCCGAGATAACTTTAGAAGGTAAGGAGACTTACTCAGATCTCCTTGCTCCATGTGAAAGAATATGGACATGATTATGAGCCGAGATCCCCCCACAGAGCATGCTAGAATAACAACGATTATCTATATTCTACTTTTGGAAGCCTGGGCCATTGCCCTCTGTCCATATGTCCAAAGCCAGTTCAGACAATGGAGATTATTTCTAAAGATTTCAACTGAGGTCTCTTCATTAACCCCCTCTGGTAATGCCATGTTATCCTCACCTTCACCTGCTCTATATTCTATTCCAGCGATGCCTCCACCCTCAAAGAGCTACCTGATCTAGCAGGGTAGATTAGAGGCACGTTCTGTGTAACCTGTATGAGCCCAGATACTTATGTGGTCCAGTCTCACGGTTATGCCATGATTAAAGAAACAGAGTGAAGCAAGTAAAGTAAATTTCATCAAAAGTCAAAGTGCTTCTTGACTTAAACGTTACAACTAAAACTGTTGTTAAAAAACAACTAAAATACTGAAAACAGGACCCAAAGACAAAGTATATGAAAAAACTATTAAAATCCTTCCTTTCTTGATCATCCACTTGATTTCATGTGCCGTAGCTGATTCTCTCTTTCAGCCCCACCCTCCTGCTCCCCTTCCACCCATAGTTTCTAGTTCTCTTCTCCAAGAAAAATACTTCTTCCAGATCTAGCCCACCAGTCTCTTGTCCTCTGTAATCTTTCTTCTTCTCTCGCCCTGTTTTAGCTCTGTATCTGTTTAGATGCTTTGGATGTGAATAGCAGAAAATCCAGTTAAAAGTGGTTTAAACAGTGGGATACTTATTATCCATAACGGAGACTGGTAGGTTTATACCAAAAATTTCCCATTTTTGGCTCACAGCTAGACTATGGAGTCTATGTCTCCAGCCTCCCTGCAGTTAGATGGGGTTGTCTGTCAATTTTTAAGTTCTCTCCAACTGAATATGAGTGGTAGTAAGAGGTCACTTTCTGACGTGGCTCATAAAACCTCCTTAATGTATATACATTTTCCTACGTTCTTTCTCTTTTCAATGGCTTACTACAAAGGAGAAGACAGAGCAACAAGTTGGGGGAAGCTTGGGTCCCTGAATGACTATAAGGAAAATAATTATTCCCACTGTCTTGCATATCATTATATGAGCAAGAAATAAATTTCCTTAAGCTGTTGAATTTAGGGGTTTTGATTTTTTTATAGAAACTTAGACTACCCTAATAAATTATTTTTCTATAGGAAAGAGATAGAAAAAAAAAGAAATGGGTTTGAGTTGATACGCATCTCAATGATAGTATCAAGGACTCGGGCTCTTCCTACATTCTCCGTTCTCTGCTCTGCCCAGTGTGTTGGCAAAATCTCCCAGCACAGCTGCAAGATGTCTGCTGCTGCAAACATCACGCTCTCACCCAAATGGTCCAGAAGAAAAAAAAATGAAAGGATTTCTCATATAAGTCTCTTTTATCAAGAAGTAAAACTTTCTCTAGAATCCCTCAGCAAACATCTTATTTCTCACTGGCCAGAATTGGGTCACACCCTTCAGTCATTAGCGAAGGAATTGAGATCACCACGACTAAATAAAGCTAACTCTGATTCATCCCCTAAGACTGGAAAGGGGCCCCTGCCCTCTTAACTTAAATTGTTTAACTACCTGCCTGACACCTGACCAAAACTGGGCTCCGTTAGCAAAGAAGAATGAACTGGTGTTGGATAGGAAACCAACAGGGTGGCCACTCGTCCTTTCCAAGCCTCCAAATTCTACATTACAAAGGCCCAATATGTAGTCCACCAATGACAGGATCCTATCCACCAATGACAGAGTTGGGAAATGCAGACGGGCAAAGTCAAAGTCTCTTTAGCAGAATGAGACAAGGGGTTGGGAACTTTGAAGAGTTTACAATGTCTGTTGACAAGCAAGGCGGACAGTGCTGAGTGGTGTGCAAGAAACCTGAATACAGAACTACAGGAAATTAGAAGCAGGAGGGAGGTGCAATTGAAGACGCTGAATGGGTCATTTGGAATAAGCCTTCGGAGTTAATGATACTGGAGGAAAATATGAGGATTGATTTAAAATGAAAGGAAAAGCATAACCAAGTGCACAAAGGAAAAAACTCTGAGAAGACAGGAGAATGAAGCTGCAGAGAGCTCTAACTTCACGTGTACCAGGAGCATACACATAGCCATAAGAGGGAGGTTTCTACTTTGCAGCATATACTCAAAGCTCCTCGGCCAGAGTATTATGTATCTGTGACACCTGACTTGGCCCAAATCCTATCATTGACCTCAGCTCTTGAGACTTCACTAGAAAGATGTTCTCTGACAACACCAAACAAATCCGCTTTCTAACCCTCTCTCAGACCTAAAGAGATTTGTTTCCCCCTCCCTTCCTACCAGGTGTCTGCTATGATTCTTCTGCCAGGAAGACATCGTGATCCCTCACTTTGATTCTCTAAAAAAATGATGTGTGTTGTTTATAGATCTACTTTGCACTGGGCCCCAACTCTGTGTAGTATTGTGCCATGGTCTCTAGCTACCTTATTTCATTTTATCTCATCCCAATCTTAGGAGAGAGATACTAATATCTCTATTTTACAGGTAAGGAAATTTAGACTCCAAAAAGTTAAATAATTGGCCCATAATCACAGAGTTAGCATGTGGTAGAGCAAGGACTCAAAACCAGATGTGGCTCACTCCGAAGTTAATGATCTTTCCAGAACTCCACGCTGCTTTGTTGAGACGATGACCATGCTACATTTTGTCAAAGAGATTTTCTTTTTTTCTAAATTGATTCTAAGTCTTCGTGAAGATCATATAAATGTCAGGTGTCCCAGCAAGCAGCAAATCACAGGAGCCTTTTAACGAAGAGAAGAAACAAGAAAGAAAAAAGGAGTATGACAGTGTCTTAGGAAGGAGTTGTAAAGATACAAGGAACAGAAACCCATTTGAAGAAATTCATGCAAATGGAATGTCTATAAGGCTCCATAAGAATCTCATGGAATCCAATTGCAAAAAGGTGCAGCTGGACTCTTGGGATCTGGACCTTCCCCAGGTCGTTAGTCTCTCCTTACCACTTTTCTTGCGTCCTGTCTTTAGCTCCAGGCTCGCATTGCCTATAGGCTTCATTCTTCTGTTCTGCTAAAAACATCTGTGCTCGCTCATGAACATCCCAAGATGACAGCCTCAGTCTTTGTGTCAGCCTGACATTCAAAAACAACTCCTTAGAAATAACTGGCTTTGTTCATCCTTTTTGTAAAGTCTCCATAAATAAAATCGTCATGGCCCATCTTGATCAAATATTCTCCCCTAATCTGTTCACTGTGGCCGCCTGAGTTGTAGGGCTGCCCTTCTGGGACATCAGGCAATGTAGATTCTCTAAGAGACAGGGATGGAGGTGGGTGTGTTGGGATAGGAGGGACAAATCATAGTGTGGGGAAATTATTTTGAAATTTTACACTCTCCAGAAGGCTGCCACAACCACGGACGGAGACGAAGGGCTCAGAAACCAACATGAAAAAGAAGCAAACTACTTCAAGTCATAACTGTAACAGGGTTAGCCACTATTTTTAAGTGAAAGACTACATTTTATCATTTATGAACTATGTTTAAGATGTGTTTTAAAGGACTGAGTAATATATAGGGCGCCAGGGTGGCTCAGCTGGTTAAGCATCTCACTCTTGGTTTCAGTTCAGGTCGCGATCTCAGGGTTGTGCGATCAAGCCCCACATGGGGCTCCACACTCAACACAGAGTCTGCTTGAGATTCTCTCTCTCCCTCTGCCCCTACCCCCACCTACTCCCACTTGCACACACTCTCTCTCTCAAATAAATAAATCTGTACAAAGGATTGAATAATATAGAACAGGGATCAATTAACTAAGGCCCATGGCAGTCTCCTGTTTTTGTAAATAAACTCTTCTTGGAACACAACCGTGTCCATTTGTTTAAGCATGGTCTGAGGCTGCTTTCCTGCTATAAAAGCAGAATCGAGTAGTTGTCGAAGGCCCACAAAGCCTAAAACATTTACTCTCTGACCCTTTAAGAGAGAGTGTGCCAACACCTGATATAATTGCGCTGCTCTGTACAGGATCACTATTTTCGGTAGGTAATTTACAAAGTCATTTTTAACTTTTGGAAGGACACATAAAAAAAGGTTTGCATTCTGGAACACCAGGGTGAGTCTGTTAGAGTACCATAGGCCTTTTACAGAAAATGGTCTTATCGGGATTAGCGTCGGGAACCTAAGTTAGGTCCGGTCTCGGGAAAGACAGAATTCACTAACACACGCCGGCCCTTCTTCCATTTTTCACAATCCCTGAGGAGACATTTTGTGGGTTGGAGATAGATGATAAAAGCCTTCAACTGAAAAATAATCTATTTCTCAGTGTGTGTGTGTGTGTGTGTGTGTGTGTGTGTGCTTGTGTGTGTGTAGTTATTACAGCCTTACAAGGTGTCACTTAACAAATTATCATTTTAATTCCTGAGGTAGTCATAAATACCTATATCCTGGGCTGGAAACCACAGTATTTAATGTTAGAGCCCTGGCTTGGCCTTTTATAATCCTAAGGTGTGTCAGAGTTTCCTGTCTGCGAAAGGCAGCACCGTTATTGGCATTAAGTGTGACAAAAAATGTGAAAGGGTTTCTTTTTAAGCATCTAGGTGCAGTATAAAACAGGATGATCTTGGGGTCATTTATTTAACATTCTGGCCAATCTTTAATAGAGCCCTGGACGGTGACAAAACCTGTTCTTACCACACCATGAAGGGAGAGCACAAATGTTTATTGGGCAGCCCCTCCGTGCTATTTCTTTTGAACACACTACCTCACTGAATCCTCATAACCACCTAATGAATAATCTACCCTGTGAAGTAGGTACCGTTATTCCCATTTTACATATGAGGAGACAAAAGTGAAATATGTTTCTCAGGGTCAACAAGGGTGAGCAACTTATCCTGGTTTGTTTGTGGCTTTCCTGGTCTTAGCACTGAAGGTCCCACATCATGAGAAACCCCTCAGTCCTAGAAGAGCCACAACACTGGGTCACCATAAGCACGAATAGAAGCCCCAGCTTAAAACTCAGTTGCTAAGTGTCGATACTTCATGATCTTAATAGCTTACCTATCTTCACACTCACTTGTCCTCGCTGAGTTCATCTTATCATAATGTCTATATTGGAGGTCTGTAGGCAGTAGCCAGGAACGTGTTTACCCACATGATAGATTTCTCGCCACTTCATAAAAAAGGTCTTTCTCTTCACAAATGCTAAACCACAGCAGAAGAAGGGCCCAGCCAGCGCAATCCCCCTTGCGTGTTTGCCCTTCATTGTCGCTGGTTCAAGTGGGAATAGGGTTAGCCTTCCTACCACTTCTGTCATTCCTCGGCAAAGGCCTAGAGTGATCAGAAGGCAGCTAGAACACTGGCTGGAAGTGGTCAGAAGACAGAAGCCTGGACATCAGTGAGCTTGAAGTAAGTCTGGTTTTCCTCTGGCCATTCCCCTCCCAGATGCTTCGCTTCCCTTCTTCCCAGCAACTGAGTAACATCATGCTTTTCACTTTACCCTCATGGAAACAGGCTCCTAAAGAAGAAGCGAAAAGCAATCACTCTGAGGTAGAAAGAGAACCTGAAATCCTAAATATCACCTCTAGAAGGAGCCCTAGCTGCTACATTCTAGCGTGAGCCAATCCTATGAAAAATGAGAACACTGAGGACTATAGAGAACAATAGATTTTGCACAACAATCATCTCTCACACTTACATCTCCAGGCCAAATCTTTCCCCTAAACGCCGGACTCATATATCCAACTATTTAGCAGACATCTCTATTTGAATCTATAGTAAGTGCCTCAGATTTCATATGTCTCAAACCAAATTCTCAGTTTTCCCTTGTGTACTGTGTGATATGGGTCCCCAAGACCACCCTCGGGCTTAAGGATTCACTAGAAGGATTCACAGGAATAGGAAGAGCTGTTATCCTCACAGCTGTAGTTTATTACAGTGAAAGGATACAGATTAAAGTCAGCAAATGGAGAAAGGTACGCATTCAGAAGAAACCATATGCGAACTTTCAGGAACCCCTCCCACTGGAGTCAGGTGGGGGCACACTTAGTTCACCTAGGATGGGGAATTGCTATATGACAACTCATACACGGTGTTGCCAACCAAGGAAGCTCACCCAAGTTTTGGTATTGGAGGACTTTATGGGGGGGTAGGGGGTTACTCACGTAAACACATTCAGTGACCACACAACTGATCTCAGTTACTCAGTCTCCAGCCCCTGAGAGAAAACAGTCATTCACTGCAATAATAGTATTAGGATAATCTTACCTCTATTTTTGGTCTATTTCGCTCATATTGGTGTCTCGTGGTCAGACATACAAAAGGGCTCTTATCAGGCAGAATGTCTCAAGGGCTCAGAGGAGGAGGTTACCTCGCAGGAGCTGGCCAAAGACCAGTCCTGAAGACCAGCTTCTATGCGGTGTGCAGGGTTTGAGCAACTCAGACCTGCTGGGTTAACCCTTTCCTGCACACCTTACTTCTCCCTGTCTTCTCTGTCTATGCCAACAGAACCTCATTTTTCCAAATATCCAAGCTGAACCTAGAGTAATTCTTGATTCCTCTTTTTCTCCTTATCCCGCATCAAATCCATTGGTAAATCTTGTTAGCTCTACCTACAGAAGTTATTCAGAATTTGAACCACTCTTGCCAACCATGGTCCAAGCTACCATTATGTATCACTCAGGTTATTGCAGTAGCCTCCCACCTAATCTCTATGCCTCCGTGCTCACTGGACTGCAATCTGTCCTCACTCAGCACAGCAGCCAGAGTAGATCTTTTATGATGGAAGTCAGGTCAGGTTCCCCCTCTGATCAAACTCTCCACTGGCTTCCCATTTTAATGTCCTAGAGACCTCACCCCTCCGGTCCTCTTCTATCATTACTCCTCATCAAGCCACAGTGGTCACTTCATTGTTTTTTTGTTTTTTAATTTTATTTATTTGACAGAGAGAGACACAGCGAGAGAGGGAACACAAGCAGGGAGAGTGGGAGGAAGAGAAGCAGGCTACCCTTCAGGGAGTAGGGAGCAGGGAGCCCGATGCGGGGCTCGATCCCAGGACCCTGGGATCGTGACCCGAGCCGAAGGCAGACGCTTAACGACTGAGGCACCCAGGCTCCCCAACTTCATTGTTTTTTAATCATATATACCACAGTCCTGCCTCAGGACCTTTTGGACTTGCTGTTTTGCTTGCCTAAAACACTCTCCCCAGATACTGACAAAGATGAGTCATTATTTCAGACTGGTGCTCAAATGTCAGTATATTGGTAAATTCTGCCTTGACCATTGTATGTAGAGTGATCGTCTCACCACAACCTCATCACAGCAGCCCTAATCCTGTTCTAAGTTTTTAATGTTACTTATAGGGGCCAAGGGTGAGCTCCTTTGAAATGTGCCACTTTGGCATATTGATTATTTTATATAAAAGTTACTTAAGAAACAGCCAATGAAAAAATAATACTCTAACAACCCTGCTACCTTTGTCTCCAGAAAGCAAGAAATAAATCTGTCATGCAAAAGGCACTCTTCCAATACCAGGAGGCAAAGAGATCCTTATGATCAGAGATAGGAAATTGAGAGCTAAGAAGGCTGTATAAACAATCCTTGTAACTTTTTTACTGCTACAGCCCAAATTCTGCTTAGATGTCTTACTAATTGAAACTCCCAATGTTAAGTTTTCTTTGTCCTCACAGATATACTATCTCTTTGTTTAAAAAAAAGTATAAAAACTGCCTGCTTTGGTCATTTCCTTAGGTCCCAATTTCATTGTTGGTCCTTCCTATGTGCTTAATAAAACTTTGGGTTTTTCTCCTGGAAAAACCTTAGAGTGGAGGAAGAAGCTTAGACAGAAGGAATTTCTTCCTCCCCCACATACTTCTCATGCTACATCTTTATGTTACTGTATATTTACTTGTTTATTTGTTTATTGCCATCTCTTACAACTAGATACAAACCTTACGGGGACAAGAATTTTGTTTTGCTCACTACTATGACCCATGTCTAGATAAATGCTGGATACATGGTTTAATAGAAATCCACGAAATAAATGAATGTGATCCCCAGACCAGCAGCAGCAGCATCACTAGGGAACTATTAAGAAATGCAAATGATCAAACTCCACCCCAGACCTACTCAATCAAACTCTGAGTGTGAAGGCTGCCAATCTATATTCCACCAGTCTTCCAGGAGATTCTAACACAAATAAAGTTTGAAAACCACGGCTCTTGTTAATACCCTACACCTGTTACATACAGATAATGAAGTCTGGAAAGACAAAATTATGCCCCGGGTGACACCCCTGGATTTTAACTACAAGTGTGTTTGATTCCTGAGGCTGCCCACTTCATCACCATACTGCGATGGTTGCACATGAGATTACTCTCCTCTCCAAGAAGTTTTTACATTTCCCTCATTGGAGAGAGGCGACCAGCACTATTTCCTTCCCTGAAGGCACAGTAGGCTCTTCCAAACAGTTGCCAGAATGAGGCACAGACTAAGACCATGTCAGAAGTTACCTCCCTGGAGGCACAATTATTTCTTGGAACTCCTGTCTGACCCCAAGACGTGCTTTGCATTTTCGAACAGCCCCCAGAAAGTCCCCAGCTGCCGGATCCGCCAGGGCACCTGTCTGGGCTGCTCTATCACCAACCAAGCACAACCACCGAGGCCTTCTAGAAATTGGTTGTTAAGAGAAATGAATAAAAGGAGCTCTGTGAACCTGAAAGGCTTTGGTGATAAAGCAGACCCACAGCTTCGATGATCTCCTCCCGTCTCAGCTGTCAGGCGGAAACGCTAAGTGCCGGTCCAGGGAGAAGTGGGTGCTGAGATGACCTGCAAAAGCGCTCTAGGAGAGCAAGAAGGCTCGCGTGCAGTCGGCGGCCTCCCAGCTGCGGGGGGTCAGCGTGGCTCAGCCCCCGCAGCTGCTTTCTGGCTCTTTGGCTCCCCACTGTCCTCCCTCTCTCTGCCACCCTTGCACCTTCGTCTCCAGCCGTCGGTTCTATTCCTGGGGAATTTTAGTAAGGAGAGGCAGCCTAATGGGCATGGCCTGTCCCTGGTGAGTCAAGAACCAGAAGGACAAATAAAGTTCACATTCCACTCTGTTGCTCTCACACAAGCCGCTTTACTTCATTTCCTCCCTAAAATTCAGTCTCACTTGGAGTGTGTTCTGTCACATCGGGCAATCTTTGAAGGTTTAAAATTGCCAAGAGGAAATTGGCTGTGCAGACCCAGGAACCTAATTGCTTTTATTTATCGAAATGCTAAGGACCGCAGCTCAGCAGATCAGGGGAGGAGAAGGCAGGTGGGGGTGCTGCTCGTCTCGACTATCATCGGGCCCGCGCTAGATGTCGCAAAGGTGCCTGCTCTTCAGCCTGAGCATCAGGGCTGTGAACTCAGCATCTGTTTCTTGGAGCGTAGCCACAAGGAAAACCTGTGATAAGAGCCAGGGAAGCCTCCACGCAGCTAAACGTGGCATTTAGGGTCCTGGGGGCATATAGGAAATAGCCATTGACCCAGGAACATGCATCCTACAACCACTGGGTCTCAACCAAAGCTGTACCGTGACTGCCTTTTGCCATGGATCGCTTCTAGAAAATCAGCCACATGAGAAATGGAATGAAATGAAATGAAATGAAGTAAAATTAGCTAACAGAAATAGTGGGCCAAACGCTTTAAATATACCAGCCCTTATGCCATGCTCTTCGATTTCCTGAGAGGCGGAGACATGGAAGCAAACGAACATGACCCTGGACGTGAACAGATTTGCTTTCCAGTGTTAGCTCCAAAATGTACTCTTGAGTCAGTCAGTTACGGTTACTGGACCTCTCCTTGCAGGTGGACAAGGGGGCGTCTGTGAGCCCTGCGTGTCATCCTGCTGCAAAGTAGAATCCTGGGGAGCTCGGAAAATACCAAGATCTTGCTCTGGGATGTAGCCTGGTCACTGGGACTTGTTGCCAACTTTCCCAAGGGATTCTCGCATACTAGAGTTGAAGTACAGCGGATTATAGGACATAACTGAGATTATGGATGTCAGATCCTGCCAGCCTCTTACTTAATGCCTCCGCAACCGTCTTCACTGCTCGTCATCCCTTGCAGCAGAGAAAGAGCCCAGAAGGAGAGTAGAAACACTCTAATTGTCTGACCATCTGATGTGCAGCTTATTCACATCTAGGCAGACATGTTGGCGTTACAACTGTGGGCTGCTTGGGCTCGGAGGATTATTTGTCGATTTACATTTTATCTAGGTCATCCGCCATCGCCTGCGACAGGCGACTGGCAGTGACTATCTTTAGCAAGAGAGCATGTTACTGGACTTCGAGGTGATGTCAGTGAGATAACCGTAAAGGATGATATACATATAAGGAATTATTATCAGATCCCGTAAGGAATTGGGGATGTGGATTTCCCCCTTGTGGGAACGTTGCAGATTCACGCCTCTAAAATTAGACATTGAATTAGCTTAAGAAATAAGGAGTTTAAATCCAGCCATGATAACTCCTTACTTATCTCCCAGCTGATATCATCCAATTATAATATTCTTCAGGTTGGGATAACTGCTCCCTAATTATAGAATCCTAATAGGGTTTGAAATATGACTCCTGCTCTGACAGCTGACACCTGAAATTCTTCATTTTCTGTTCCAGCCTACAGCAATTATTGATTCCTGGCTTCTCAGGTCTCCATGAAATTTTATATTCATTTTGAAAAGCAAAACAAACCAAAAAAAAAAAAAAAAAAAGAAAAAAGAAAGAAAGAAGAGGTAACCTGAACACCACAGCACTGCGGTCACCTGAAGTCTTCCTAACTTCATGGCTTTCAAACAGAAGGACAAATAAATTGGTAATGATGACCAGGAATAAGAAATAAACTTAGTTTTCCAAAACCCAGCTGTGACTAGGCTGAGCATAAGAAAGCATTAATTTGAAAATGCATCATTCACACTGCACTTTGGTAATGTTCAATGTGTTTGTGAATTTTATTTTATTTTATTTTATTTACTTATTTATTTATTTTAAGATTTTATTTATTTATTTGACAGAGAGAGATCACAAGCAGACAGAGAGGCAGGCAGAGAGAGAGGGGGAAGCAGGCTCCCTGCTGAGCAGAGAGCCCTATGCAGGGCTTGATTCCGGGACCCTGAGATCATGACCTGAGCCGAAGGCAGAGGCTTTAACCCACTGAGCCACCCAGGCACCCCTGTTTGTGAATTTTAATCGGATGAACTAATTTATGTTTGGTAATTGTAAGGAGATGTGCGTTTGAGTTCTCTATGACAGCATATCTGTGTGGACGACGCCCCCAGGTTGGTTGGCTTCAAGGGTCACCCCCCGGGGCTCTGTGTGTCTGTGTGGTAACAGACGGGAGAGGGAGGACACAAAGCAAATGCAGATAGAAGATGAACCCTGCAGATGGATGGGCGGAAAGTTAAGGGCCCTTGCGGTGTCCCCGTGAATCAGGGTTATAGAAACATGTCCGTCTGAGAGCAGATGAGGAGAGCAAGCCCGGGAGGAGCTAGATGGTAAATGAGAATTCAGCCAGGTCCATGGAGGTATAAATGAATTGAAATAATCATGTAGAGAAATCGTAAAGGAATACTAGCAGTAAGGACACACACACACACACACACACACACACACACAGGAGCCCAAAATGAATTCCACCCGGTGCCTGCAGAATTCAGGAATGAGTCATGTCTTTCCAATGGACACATACTGCTCTTCTTCCCTCTTCTGGTCTTCATAGCTCAGGAAGGGTCAGAAATGGAACACTCTGGGATTTCAGCAGCAAGGGATTTATGAACGAACATGCCAGGACTAAATAGGAAAGCTCGGAGGTGGTAGGCCCAGCCTCCGAAGACAGGCCCATGCGAGTCAGTTGAGTTATAATAAGAATAATATTCACAATAGTAGTTGATGTGCATCAACTATATATTTAGTACTTTAAGTGCTTTATTCTCATTTAGTACTATCAATAACTCTACTTACAAGTTAAGATTCTTTTGGCCAGGGGTGTCTGTGTGGCTCAGTTGGTTAAGCACCCAACCCTTGATTTCAGCTCAGGTCAGATTTCTGGGTTGTGAGATCGCATCCAGTGTGGAGCCTGCTTAAGATTCTCTCTCTCCCTCTGCCCCACCCCCACTCTCTATATATTAATTAATTAATTAATTAATTAATTAATTAATTAATAAGGTTCTTTTGGCCAAAAGAAATAAAACCTCTTACTCAAATTGACTTAACTAGGAAATAAATCTATTCTTTCTGTAAGATGATAACCAGTGGAAGGGCAGACTTCAGGACTAGGTTGATCCAGCAAGTGCTAGGTATCTGCCTATGTCCATGCTCTTTCATCCTCAGTGTTGGTTGCAAGTGTAATAAGATGTAGCAAGATGGCTACAGGAGCTCTGGGTTGTCACACCCAATATCTAGCTGGAAAAGTAACTCTCCTCATGGCTCTCTCTTGAGTCAGGGAACTGGTGATCAGCAGATTTCCCCTCAATTGTCCATGAACATTACTAGGACATGGGCTCATTCATGAAGCAAGTGATGTGAAGCTCACTCTCCCTGAGGGTCTATGGAGGAAGGATGGAGACCCGGATGGAGCTGGAGTTCAGTTAGAAAGAAACAATAAATGGCAAGATTTCATTTCTCTTGATGGCTGCATAGTATTCCATTGTATATACATACCACGACTTCTTTACTCATTTGCAACGATGTGGATGGAACTAGAGATTATTATGCCAAATGAAATAAGTCAATCAGAGAAAGACAATTATCATATGATCTCTCTGATATGAAGAATTTGAGAGGCAGGGTGGGGGGTTGTGGGGGGTAGGGGAGGGAAATAAAAAAAGATCGGATCGGGAAGGAGACAAACCATAAGAGACTCCTAAACTCACGAAACAAACTGAGGGTGACTGGGGGGGTGGGGGTGTAGGGATAGGGTGGCTGGGTTATGGACATTGGGGAGGGTATGTGATATGGTAAGTGCTGTGAAATGTGTAAGCCTGATGATTCACAGACATGTACCCTGGGGCAAATAATACATTATGTGTTAATAAAAAATAAAAAAAAATTTTTTTTAAAAAGAGAGAGAAACAACAAAACTATGTCTACCACACAGAAACTGTTGTTATCCTAGGAAAGAGAAAATGAAGCCCAAGGAAAATTGACTAACTTTCCCAAGGTCACAAAGCTATCAAGGGGAAAAACCAGGAAATATTCCAGGGTAGTTTGACTTCAAAGCCCCTACTTCAGACTTTAGCCACACTGCTGTGTGGATGAGACAGAAGAGGAAAGTTAAAACCAAGAGAAACAACCCACAGATATCTAGCGGTAATGCAGGAATGCCAACACTTAATGCCATAGAGTTCCTCAGCATTTGGTCCCTTGTCATCCAGGATTCAAGCCAGTAGCTGGGTAGCTGGGTCAGAGGGAGCAAATCCAACCTCCTCAAAGAAATGGGCAAGAAGTGAAGCAGAGCTGGAGGATTCCAGACACGTGCACAGGCTAAGACCCTGCAGGAAGGCAGGGTGAGCATCCAGGGAGAGAATCCAACACTGAGTGCCCTGTGACTGACTCCAGCCCCTACTGAAGGAAGCCCAAGGGGAGGTGAGAACTGGCCCATGAACCTGGGGAGCAGAAGCTGGCTGGGGAAGGCAGGGACTGATTCGAATTTCTCACCCTAGTCCGTGTTCGCACTAGCCACGTGGGGGAACCCACAGTCCTAAGTGGACCTTGCAATCCCTTAGCACTTGTTCAGTGCACAACAAGCAACAGTCGCCATCGTTCACCCGTGCCAACCTCTAGTCAGAGACAACCTATTAAGCACGTAAAACATCTACAGCTGGAGTAATGGAAACAGAAGCAAAGAAATAATAATAATGAGTTCAATGCAGAGTTTTCTTTTCCTAGTAGAAAGGCTGATAATTGCTCAAACTCTATCCCATATCTCAGTTAAAGACACAAAGATTTCCTTCAAGAATATACTGGAGACTAACAAGCATTGTCCTTGAAAACCACAGACAATATATTTATTCTATTTCAGGCCGCTGTAGGCTTCTGAATATGCTCTTTTTCTCACTCTTCTCTTAGCCGTGAGGGCCCTCCTCAAATTCTCTGTTCTCGGGTAGGAGATGCCCCAGTGACTCACCTTAAAACAACTTCCGAAGAGACAAAGACAAAGACCCAGGGCTGTTTTCCAAGAATGCTGTTCCTATAGAAAAGGTCTACACATTGCTCTTCTTGGGTAAAATAATTTTTTTTAAAGATTTTATTTATTTATTTGATAGAGAGAGACAGCCAGAGAGGGAACACAAGCAGGGGGAGTGGGAGAAGGAGAAGCAGGCTTCCCACTGAGTAGTGTTCCCACAAAACACCAATGTGGGGCTTGATCCCAGGACTCTGGGATCATGACTGGAGCCAAAGGCAGACACTTAACGACTGAGCCACCCAGGTGCCCCTTGGGTAAAATAATTTATATTCAAATCACAACAAAGCAACACATGAAATGGGAAGCTGGGCAAGAATCTAGCTAATTTAAGGTAACGAGGCCCCAGTTTCTCTTTAATTATGTGGACCATTGGGGTGGGTGGGAGGTGATCTAAATTCTCCATTTAGCAAGGTAAAAAGTTTTCAATTAACCTGTGCATGATTCTCCTGCAGTTCCGTTCACGGCTGTCCTATCCCCAGCGTGCACACGGCAACAAGGACTTCCGGTTCTGTAGGCTGCCCTTGAGGGAGGGTTGCCACAGAAAAAATGCAGAGAAAAAAAAAAACAGTGGTGGCACAGCCTTGAATTTCAAAATGAACGTCTGAGGTCCTTGGCGAAGGAAGCTGCTTTTAAAAGGAAAGGCTTTGTTTGCAAGAACCTGGCTATTTTGAGTAGCAAAAGAAAAAACGCTTTGTGATCAATAATAGATTTCAGGATGAAAAGCTGGCTACCCCCATTCCATTTTAGAGCACTGAGGGGAGGGGAAGAATAGACCAGGAAGAGATTGGGGGATGGGGTAGAGGGCGCATGGAGGATTGTGTGGAGAGGCTGGAAGGAACCCGGAACCAGTAAAGGAGTTAGTGTTTCAAGATTCCTCGGAATCTGCCTGCGCGAGGAGGTCAGGTGACAGCACCAGGGAGCTCTCAGGAGCTGAGTCAATGTTTGGAGACCCTCTGGTTGCCAGCGGAGAATGTACCATGCTCTTGCCTTTAGCATGTACCAACTGTCCTTCTGAGGTCATCTATAAACAGCATTCACCCACAGTAGCCAGAGATGAGCCCGTGGGTCCTCCAGGAACGGTGATATCATTGGACTCCTCCCCAAACGTGCTCGGTCTATGTGAATTACTACATGAGTCAATTGACCCTTGTCAATGATCCAGGGCAATCAGGAGCCCCATGAGTCTGAGGAGAGGGGACTGGAAGCCTAAAAAGTTGCCAACCACGAAGATGGAAAAGGTGGAAGATCAGACTTGTTTGAGATGTCCTTTCAAGCCCCTCCAATGGTGCAAGTCCCCACCTTCTCTCTCCAGCAGAGTTGGCTTATAGCTTTGGCCTATCTAGGTCAAGTTTACAGTATCAGTTATAAACCCAAAATGTATTAACAGTTCCTAAATAATGTCATAATAACTGCCTTCAGCTCACACAAGTGTTCACAGGATTTGGCCCAAAAGACCCAGAGTCCTTCTGTTCCAACACAAGCAGCAAGATGGAGACCCAACTTCCCAACTAAAGTCTTGATGCCGCTCACCACTCCACAGCCTCGGAAACTCCTTGTGGACTCTCTAGGGCTCACCTGGCAGTGAGAGAATAACATCACCCCACAGCCTCAGTTTCCCCTCTGTAAAACGAAAGGGATGGGACAGATGGTCTCAGTAGTCACAGATTCTATGATTTCCAGAGTCCTTGACCGGACTCCAACAGAAATCTTTCATTTTTATTTATTCCTGTCTCCAAGACTAAAAGCTGTAAAGCTAACAGGCAATCAACAACAACAACAAAAATCGAGAAATGCGGAGGAAAAGAAAACCACATCCATTCGACCTGCCTGATTCCTCAGCTGTCACTATTAAAGATGCCGCCAACAGCTGGAGTTCCACTGACATCGACTTTCCCTAGCCTTGGAGACCCTGCCATCTTCACCCTAATGGATGGGCCCTAGGAGAAACGGAGAGAACAGGGATATAAACTAGAGAGGAACGTCCTTTGCCAAGTTGTCACTGTAGGGTTGACAGATGAGTTTTCTTCTTAAATGTAGGTTGTGCCTCAAATGTGAGATGAG
>CM052898.1:65520484-65642106 GCA_028534135.1 Potos flavus | reverse complement strand
AGCAGCTCCCCTTCCAGTTAGCACCTTCCAAAGTCGGAATGTCAATGGCAGCCCCAACTCAGTGTCCCAGTTCCCAAGCACCACTCAGCCCTGTCGCTCTCAGACTTAGCAGCCTCTGTGGTCGACATGCCACCTATGCCATAGAGCTCAAATGGCTTGGCAGACATCCAGGAACCCTTACGGTCTCGCTCCAGCTGTCTGAACTCCTGCCTCCCGTCCAACTCATCTCTCCTCGATCCTCTGCTCTCAGGAAGCCTCGACACTCGAGCACCCCCAAGGGCCATGGCACACTGCCCAGAAGGGCCATGTTTCCACACTACCAAGTCTTTGGTGCTGCTGTCTCCTCTGCCAGGAATGCCCTCTCCCTGTTTCACCATCTGGCAGCAGCATGCCGACCTCCGGCCAGGCCCTCCGGCATGGCGGCTGGGCCGTGGGAGCAGGGCTCGGACAGGTGGGCTCCTGAGTGCAGAGAACCGCAGGCTGCCGCTTCTGCAGGCAATGAGGGAATAATCAGGGCTGTTATGACAGCGGTGGACGGGGACGGCTCCAAGGCACAGGATCATATGGCATCCGCAGGACCAATGACAGCCAAATGACAGGCCTGCTCGTTCCTGACCAGACTCTCCAATTTCCACTGCCTGGTGTTTGAAATCAGCAGTGCCCACGCTGGACACGAATAACCCCCAAAGTTCTAGGAGAATCTGCAAGTGGAGCGGGAAGAGCTTATGTAAGGATATACTCTTTCTTCCTCCAACGGATCAGGAAGAGCTCAAGTGAGAAATGTAGGAAATATATTATATGGATCTAGATCTGTGGCCCAGTGATGAAGCAGGTAGAGCCCCTCACGTGGACGTTCTCTCAGCAGGAAACAGCAGCTCCTCGCCTCTTCCTGGGGGAATGACATGGGACTCGGCAAACACTCAAGCCAGGTGGGAGATGCCCTATCAGATGCAGACGGGGAAATTCCATGAAATAATGAAGTTTGCATTTTAGAGCATTTGTTACATGCCTGGTAGTTTGCTAAGAACATTATGGGCGTGAGCCCCCTTAAAACTCACAACACGGCATAAAGCGTGCCCGTTCTTAAAGAGGTTAGGGAGACGCTTGTGTATCGGTGACCCGTGGAACCTTGTTTGGGTCGGGAAAGCCACAGCCAGTGCTGAATCCCCTCCGATACAGCTCTATCAAAGGACTGTTTTCTCTTTTTTGGCCAGTCCGAGCCTCTCCCGGAGGGAAAGAGAAGAGAAGGTCTCGATAGCGCATTCATCTTGCTGCTTCCCACTCGGAATCTGAAACCGAAGGCTCCAGGCGAGGCCACTGTGCCTGGGCTTGGAGCAATATTCTCGCCGAAGGGAAGAGCCGGAAGGAGAACAGGGAGTCGTAAGGCCTTCCTAAAAGGACTCAGGGCCCATTCAGGACATTCCCACTGTGCTGTGGGCCTGCTCTGCCCTGAAGCATACGGCCTTGGGTCTCTGTGTCTGCTCAGGTTAGCCCGGAAGGTTTGCAATCTCTAAAATGGAGAAAGGGAATGCGGACCCTGGGGGGCTCAGTCGGTTAAGCATCTGTCTTCGGCTCAGGTCCTGATCCCAGGGTCCTGGGATCGAGTCCCACATCGGGCTCCCTGCTCCACAGGGAACCTTCTTCTCCCTCTCCCCTTACCCCTTCCCCTGCTTGTGCTCTCTCTCTTTCTGATAAATAAATTTAAAAAAAAAAATTTTTTTTTATGGAAGAAGGGCAGCAGGAAGGAAGAAAAGCCACATTTATTACACGTACCATGCGCCAGGCACAGCAGGAGGGTTGCTATGTGGATTGTTTTGTTTGATGTCACAACCGCGTTAGGAGTTCATTGGACACTCAGGTCGCCAGCTAACAACGAAGCAAAACAGCCAGGCCAGCGAAGACAAAACCACACTGGCATCATGTTTTACAGCTACAACAAGACCCCAAGAGCAAGCTGTCTGGCAGCCTCTGCAGGAGTGACTTTTGCAAAACATCCTGAAATGGAACAATTAACCGTAAAACATTGGTCACTGTCACAAGTGGAGGCAATTAGTCTCCCGATGTCAGCCCAAGAGACCATCAGCACATGAACAATAGCCTGATGGGTACACAGGTGCATGCTCAAAGCCCTGATTGGCACAGCTTCGCAGCCAATCCGCAGGGGGGCCCACAGTCAGGATGCTCAAGATAGTTCTGCGAAAAAGCTTATCCAACCCCCTAGATTTAAACACCAAAATGGCAACCCCCTGGGGTCCCCTCCTCCTGACTCCTGAGGGAGTGGAGAGAACACAAAACCACAGCCCTCCACTTCCTTCAAGAAATGCTCCTCTCTGGGCATTTTCAACCTTCACCTTTCACCGACTATGTACCTGTGCTGATACAAACCACCTGTGGCTTACTGAGCTCCAGAAATGTGACTAGTTCAAAGTGAGATGTGTTATAAATGTCAAATTCACACCAGATGTGGAAGACTTTGTTTTCTCAGTGACAAACAAAACAAAGCAAGCAAACAAAAACACAGGAAAAAGCTTCTTAATAAGGGTCATATTGAAGACATGTTGAAATGATCGTATTTGGGGGATATATTGGATCCAATCGAAGATAGTATTAAAATTTGTTTTTTAAACTTTTTCAAAGGACTACTAGAACTTAAAATTACATATATCGCTCACATGCTATTTCTATTAGGTAGCACCGTCTTGGACGAATGATCTGGCGACACGGGAGGACTGGTTTCACCATCTTTCAGCCTGTCCTGCACAGACAGTCTTGCAACTCTGCTGAAAGGGTGCAGGATATGACTTCTATTGTATTGTCCTAGGCCTTTGGGGGCCTAGAAATGCATTTTACATATGCATTTCTCTGGACAGCACTGCAGCAGCTCTCACCAGATTTTTTAGGGCCTGTCCTGCTGTCCCTCAAAAGAAGTTTAGAATTCTTATTTAGTGTATTCCTAATGTATTTCAGGGACTAATGTGTCATCGAGCATTGAAACCAGGAAATAAAGGGCGCCTGGGTGGCTCAGTGGGTTAAGCCTCTGCCTTCGGCTCAGGTCATGATCTCAGGGTCCTGGGATCGAGCCCCACATCGGGCTCTCTGCTCAGCAGGGAGCCTGCTTCCCCTTCTCTCTCTGCCTGCCTCTCTACCTACTTGTGATCTCTCTCTCTCTGTCAAATAAATAAAACCTTAAAAAAAAAAAAGAAAGAAACCAGGAAATAAGAGAAACACAGCAGATCCATAGTCTGCAAGGCCAGTGTGATTCCCAAGAGCTTTAACAAATGCAACTAAACCATTGCCTGAGGTCCATATATGGTGTTCCAGGACTGGAACTCTATTTTTAACTCTCATTCGGTTTATTTCAGAGTCTATTATCTTCAGGTTCTAGGTTTCATTTTCTTTTCTTATTATACTTTGTTGCATTTTCCCCCACTAAAATGGTAACAGAGCTACAAATCCAAAAGAGAGACGGAGGCCGAAGAGAAGAAAAAGAGGGGGAAAAAGCATTATCCATTAACCTTGAAGTTAAAAAACCAGGGTTCATTTTGGGGATCTTCCTCTGGGTTTCTATGTAAACTTGAGTAGAACTTTTGATCTCTCTGAGCCCTTTTATCCCATCTGTGAAATGTAGAAAACCGTGCTACATCAGAAAATGCTTTTGAGAATTAAGAGAAATAATTAATTGGAAAAACTTCCAAGATGTTATTTTCCTCATTTTGATCTCATCAACCAAACACACACACTGGTGATATTTTTGTATGTTTCCTTCCAAATAATTTTCCAATAAGCAAAAATTTAGTGGTAATGAACAACATAGATATGACTTTTTGGCATGCTTTCTAAATTTCTAATTTGAAATAATTTTAGAACTACAAGAAATTGCAAAAACTGTAGAATCCCTGTATACCATGCATCTAGTTTTCCCTATTGTCAACATCTTACATAACCATAGCACAATTATAAAAAATAAATTAACTTTTGGACAAGACTGAGCAAAACTGCAGATTTTATTTGGCTTTTGCTATGCTTTTAACTACCATCCTTTTTGCTTGTTTATTTCAGGATCAAACTCAGAATCCCACACTGCAATTTGTTATCATGTTTCCTTAGTCTCCTTCAAATTGGTAAGTTTCCAGTCCTTCCTTGACTGTCATGAATTTGACACTTTTGAAGAACACCAAAATATCCTTTAATTGGGGTTCGTGGGGTGCTTTCTCATTAGAAGACTGATGTTATGCATTTGGGGTAAGAATACCACATAGGTGACATGCCCTTTTCATTGCATCAATATGTCTCCTTACTGGTAAAGTTACTACTATTTACTTCGCAACTGATATATGCCTCCGGGCAGATACTTGGAGACTATGCAAATATTCCATCTCTCCTCAATCTTCTTTCCTTCATTTTAACAACTATCAATTGATCTATTCTTGCCTGCAACAATCATTACTAAGGTGTTCTAATGATGATTATCTATTTTCCTCATTATTTCTACATCTCTTTATTGGAATTATTCTGTAAAGGGGAGAGCTGCCTTTCCCCCCATATTTATTCATTCAATATTATTATATCACTATGGACTCATGGATCTTCAGTTAATTATCTACCCTTGTTAATTACTTTATCGTTCAAAATGTTTCAGCTTTGGATATTGTGAGTTCAGTTTGACTCTTGTGACCTTTTAACATACCCTTATCCTTTTTTGAACATTTTGTTACTCCTGGGCATTACAAACAGGCTCCTGGCTCATGTTGTAGCCCTCCCCCTGTCCCCCTGCCCCCCCTCCCCAGGGCTTAAGATATTTTATTTTGGTTTGTTTTCTGTTCCCTTGCCCCAGGTACAAGGGCTTTTGCCAGTCCCAGGGCAGGGATTTCTGTTCCTCTCTCTCCAGACTGAGGATTTTATTCCGTAGGAGAAATAGGAAGGGAGCAGGGTCTTACACGAGTCCTATGCCTGTCCTACAGCAATTGCTTTTAGTCTCCCCTGGGTCTACACCAGACAGAGGTTTTCTTGGAAACCTTCCTGGTCTTCCCTGTGAGCACCTGATAGGTTTAGTGAAAGTCTGCAAGAGCTCCCTGTTGTCCCGGGATTTTTGTCCCCTTAGTGACCGAGGTTCTTGGTCATGCCACTTGGAAGAATAAAGAGGTAGACCAGACAAAGAGTGGTGGGCAGCAAAGCAAAGTTTATTGAGCAAGAGTACAAAGCTCCTGGAGAGAGAGGGGGGTCCGAGAGGGTTGCCCTTGGAGTTTCTAAGTTGAGGGAGTTTTATGAGCTCTTTTGCAGAACTATCTGAAGCAATCAGGGCGAGTCGTGCCAATCAGGGCTTTGGTCACGTATCTGTCCATTAGGTTAATGTCCATGTGCCGATGGTCTTTTTTTTTTTTTTTTCTGACTTCTGAGGGCTTAGGTCCTAACTGCCCCTTGCCTATGATATTGACAAATGCTTTTGTGGTTAATTGTCTTATTTTAGGACGTGTTGCAGAAGTCATTTCTGCAAAGGCTGCAAAGCAGAATGTCAGTGCGATGCTGTCTAAGCTGCAGAACAGGATGTCCGTGCTGTGTGGATTTTAGCTGTCCTGACTCCGTATTGTCTTGTTGGGGACCCCGACTACCTAACCGTGCAACTGACTCCTAACGCTGGGTCTGCAGTCCCCAGGAGCTTCATACTATTCTGCCAGCCCAGGCTTGCTATCCACTATTTTGTCAAGTGTTCCGGATGAATTCTTGCAGGTGCCTGTCTCACCTCAGATTTTAGGTAAATTGGTTGCCCTGTGGCAGGTTCCAGAAAAGCCAGGGCCTTGCATTCTGTGTGCCTGCCTTCTTGTGGTAGGGGTGGGGGGGATGCTCTTCCTGACTCCATGCCTAGGGGAACCTAGAGACCCACCCTGACTAGGAGCTTACACCTGTTCTGTTAGCAAGTTTCCCTCCTCCCTGGGTCAGGGACCCATCCTCATGAGCCTAACCTTCCTGATTAGTAATCATCACACAAACATGCACAGCTCCCCAAGTGCTATCGGGCTGGACTTTTTGTTATTACAGATTTGCTTAACCTTTGGACTTCCCCATGATTCTTCAGTAACTGCTTCTTGTTATGCAGTTGAAGTCTGGGGAATCTTAGCCTAACACCGTTCGCTCTCAGAGAAAGTGCTGGTGCATCGATGATGCCAGGATAGAGCTAGAAGCTGAGACGGGCAAGTCAATCCAAAATAGTTGAGTTCAATAAATTTTGGGGGCCTGCTATACGGCAGGTGCCTACTGAGCAGGGGGGCCGCATGGATTAGAATGACGTGGGTCTTGCCTCCTCTACCTACATAGCCTAACACATAAACAAATAATTGCACTAAATTGTGATAAATGCTGCACCAAAGGTATGTACAAATATTACAGGAAAATAGGTACGCAAGCATTGTTTTTCTCCTGGGGAGTTCTCAGAAAGCCGGAAGGGAGGAAAGGCAGAACCTCAGATGCAGATGTGAAGGTACGTAATTTTGGAGGTGATCCCAGGAACCACAGTTGGAGAAGTGGGACGAGAGTGAGGAAAGGGGAAGCAACAAGGGGCATTTTGTCAAGACCAGTGCTGCTGGAGAACCCGAGAGCCGCCAGGCAATCTGCACCTGGAGTTCTTCTGCCCCGCCAGCAATCCTGCTGGTTACAGGTGAGAGCCGCTGAGTCCAGGGACAGGGACAGGAGTGCTGAGTAAGTTCCCCCGCATTGGCGGCTGGTCTGGCCACGGGCAGGTTGCAGCCAGAGAGAGCTCTCAGGCAGAGTCCCTGCAGCGGGATGTTGGAAGTCAGGTTAGCACGCACAAAAAAAAAGTGCTGAGGGGGCAGGGGTGCGCTGCTAGCAGCATTGGTGGCGAGACATGGCATTTGAGTTGAACCTTGACGGGATGAGCGGCTTCAGAGGGAGGGGAATCCCCAAATCGGGGAGATGGAATGGCAGCAGCAAAGCATGAGAGACAAGCATGTTACTGTGTGCTCAAGAAAATAGCTTAGAAGGGGTAGGATCAGCGGCAACCAGCTGGGAAACCCAGTGTGTGGAGGACTTGGGATTTACTCTGTAGCCAGCAAGAACCAGCGGGAAAGAGCAGGGGAGGAGAGATGGGAGAGCTGAGGAAAGGGGGAGGGGAGTGATCAGGGTATGTCATGTTCTCCCCCCAACCCCTCCTTCTCTCTCTGTCTCCCCCCCGCTCTATTTCCACATACATTTTCAGATCACCTCCGGGTCGTGTCTGACCCCATGCCAGGGCTTGGATGTCAAAGGAAAATAGGCAACGTCTGGTCGTTGAGGAGCTGACGTCCCCGAGCTTTTCCTCTCCTACCAACTTGGAAGAAAAAAGTGATTGCACCTCCCTTCCTCCTTCCCAGAGAGCCTTCAGCACACTGGGCTCAGAGTAGACCCTTGATATCTACTTTTGAGGGAATGAATAACATTTGTCATCATCCCTCAGCAATCAAAGCAAAAAGAAAGAGCATCAAGGCCCAAAGTTCAGTCCTCACTCTGGCATCCACTGGTCACAGGGAGATAGTCATAAGAAGAATAGCTAATATTCATTGCTTTAGCATGTACAAGGAACGGCTTTGAACATTTTAGAAACGTTAAAAGAATTAAAACTTAGGGGCACCTGGGTGGCTCAGTGGGTTAAAGCTTCTGCCTTCGGCTCTGGTCATGATCTCAGGGTCCTGGGATCGAGCCCCACATCGGGCTCTCTGCTCAGC
Source organism: Potos flavus (assembly GCA_028534135.1). Taxonomy (NCBI): domain Eukaryota; kingdom Metazoa; phylum Chordata; class Mammalia; order Carnivora; family Procyonidae; genus Potos; species Potos flavus. Next base: position 65,634,391 of record CM052898.1, on the reverse strand, counting down.
AGGGAGCCTGCTTCCCCCTCTCTCCCTACCTGCCCCTCTGCCTACTTGTGATCTCTCTCTCTCTCTGTCAAATAAATAAAATCTTAAAAAAAAAAAAATCACAAAAGTCCTTTAAAAAAAAAAAAAGAATTAAAACTTAAAATGCCCCTATGAGGAAGGCATTGCTGTTCTTATCTTACAGACTTGGAAACTGAGGCACAGACAGATTAAGTGGCTTGCTTCAGGGACAGAGTTGAGCTCTGAACCCAAGTAGACCGGATCCAGCACCCACACTTTGGACTGCTGTCCGTATGCCTTTCTAAAGAATGAGACAATGCGTGTGATTATGACTTTCCCTGAGGCAAACCGTAAAATAATCCCACTGCACAGCCAGGCCCCGTGATTCCCACGAGGCCTCTCCCACTCAGATGTCCTCTCACCGTGGCAGCCCAGGTCCTGGTCCTAGACGTGGACCGACCTGTCAAAACAGAGGGACCTTATTTGCCATTCCCTGAAGATGCTTTTTAAAATAGGATAGGTAATCTAATAAACCAGCTGTGCTTTCTTTCCACCAGCTAATATCCCTGTTCAGACATCTGTCATGGATCTTTCTACCTAGAAAGAACCTTAGAGGCCACACAAAATACAACTTACGTTTTACAAACAAGGACACTAGGCTTAGAAAAGTTGAGCGATTTACCAAATGTCACACAACAAGGAGGCAGTTACTAGAAACTTTTTTTTTTTCCCGATTCAGTTTTCTCAGTTCAGAATGTTCTGGCCCACCTTCTCTACCTATCTAGGTCCTACTTCTCTTTGAAGTCCCGGTCAAATCCTACTGTCTCTTCAGTGCCTTCTCGAATGCCTCATCAGAATTAACCTCGCTCTCTTGGAGCTCACACATTGTGTCGTCCCACAGCATGGCCGCCGGTAAGTGCCTGTGTGAATGACAGCTGCTGGCAGGGAACTCTTGGGGTAGGTGGGTGGGTGCTGGTAACTGAGGATCAGGGAAGTCCCATGATGCAATGCTTAAAAGAGGTGAGGAAGGGAGCCGTGACCCTAGGAGAGAAGCATTCCAGGCAGGAGACCTGTGAATGCAAAGGACAGAGATGGGATCTGGTGTGGCGTGTTCAAGCATGATAAGGAGGCCAGTGTGGCTGAAGTGGAGTAAACCAGGCGGGAGAGAGGCAGGACATATGGAGAGGGAGAAGGAGTTCTGATCAGGTAGGGCCTTGTAAGGATTTTGGCCTTTACTCTGAAAGAGATGGAAACCTTTGGGAAATTTTGAGCAGATGAGTGACATGATCTGACTGATATTTTATAAAGATCACTCTGACCACCTTGTGGACACTCTGGTGGACGGTAGCAGTGGGAGGTGAAAGCAGGTGACCATGGAAGCTGTTGCAGTAATTCAGGTGAGAGATGGCAATGGCTTGAGCCGGGACAGTAGAGGTGGATGTGATGCTATGGCGTCAGATTCTGGATATATTTTGAAAGTGCAGCCAGCAGGATTTGGTGAAGGGGGTCAGATGTGGGATGCGAGAGAAAGAAAGAGTGAAAGCTTACTAAAAAGGTTGTAGTTTGGAAAAACCAAAAGAAAGGAGATATGGGAAAGACTTTGAGAGGAAGAAGTGTGAGAGGCAGAAAAATAAGGTGACAGTATTGGATTGGAATATTCGAGACACAGTAAATATTGGCATGGAGCTTATCAGTTTTATACACAAGCTTCAAGCTCAGAGGAGAGGCTCAGGGTGGATGCAAATTCGGGAGTCAGCAATATACAGGCTTCTAGGTGGTATTTAAAGCAGGATGTGAGTGTAGACAGACAAGAGAAGTTCTTGGAGCCCCAGGCACTCCAACAGAGATCACGGGAGCAAGGAAGAATCAGCTAATGAGAGGGAGAAAGAGTGAACAAAGCAGTTAGAAAGAAAATCAGAAGACCGTGAAATTCCAAAATCCAAGTAAAGAGAATGCTTCAAGCATGAGAGAGGGATCCGCATGGAAGACTCATTGGATTTGGCAGCATGGAAGTCACTGGTGGCCTTGACAAGAACAGTTTTGTTGCTGTGATAGACATGAGAGCCTGAGGGGAGTGGGTTTAAGAAGGAATAGGAGGAGAGGAGGTAGAGACAGTGACTATGGACAACTTTCTCAAGAATTTTACCACAAGAGGAACACAAATGATTTGGTAGCTGGAGGATGAATACAAGTAAAGGACATTTTTAAATATTTTTTTTGATTTTGGGTGGCTCAGTGGGTTAAAGCCTCTGCCTTAGGCTCAGGTCATGATCTCAGGGTCCTGGAATCGAGCCCCGCATCGGGCTCTCTGCTCAGCCGGGAGCCTGCTTCCCCTCTCTCTCTGCCTGCCTCTCAGCCTACTTGTGATCTCTCTCTCTCCTCTCTGTCAAATAAAGAAATAAAATCTTTTAAAAAATATATTTTTTTGAATTGGAAAAAATCATAGCATGTTTATATGCATGGAATGATCCAGAAGAAAAGAAAAGCAAATGACAGAGAAGAGAGAGAAGATAGTTTCTTGGAACAGTGTCTTTGAACACATTCAAGGAGATGGATGTAGCGGGTAAGGAAAGGGTTGGCTTTGAGAACAAGGGTAGTTCAACCCTGGGAGGAGGAGGGAAGGTGGAGTGAGGGTTATGGAAGCTAGAGTTGGGGCAGATATCATAGTGGGAGCAACTGAAAGAGCTTCTGGCTGCCTAGTGAAAGACTAAAGAAGGTCGTCAGTCAGAGCAAAGATGGTAGAGGCGGTGCTGAAAGTTTGCAAAAGTGAAAATACATGATAATAAGAGTGAACTAAGTAAAAATAGTAATGACAGGAGCTTGTGAGAGTAGAGGTCCTGGAACAATATGGCGGCACCTCTGAGTGGCACTGAGGGCCCAGCTAGCAGGACCGTGTGCTCTAGAACCAGCGTCAGAGTCATTTGTGGAGATGCGTTGTGGGCTGACAGTTTGATGTAATCAGGGAAGGAGTTTGCCAGGTAATAAAGTTGATCATGAATTCAAGGAAGCAATTGTAATAATGAACCATAGAATCTATACTGGATAGGGAGGGAAATAAGGTTATGAGTATTATAAAGGATGGTAAAAATGGGGCAGGATCCAAAAAAAAAAATGGGGCAGGAGCATTTGATTGTAGGACCAGTGGGGTCAAAGAAATGTAGAAAATGGGATGAGTTTCACAGTACCCCCAAAATTCAGTGGCTTCAAACAACAATAATAATTCTCACCCATTCGGTTGGCTAGGCCTGCTCCCGAATTCCAGACAGAGCCAGATTTGCTTCCTCTGTTGCTCATTCTCCTTGGACCAGAAGGCTGCTCAGGACATGTTTTTCTCACAGAAATGGCAAAAACACAAGAGCTAGGTCCCATCACACAAATATGCGTGCTTACCGCAAATATGGTTAGTATCCACAGACCAAGGTAAGTCACGTGATGGGGCCCATAGCCACAAGGTGAGGGAATCACAAGTAAAGAGCTTGAGCCAATGATGTCTCACATCCAACAAACCAGGAGGCTTAGGAAGTTACACATTATTTTCCCATAGGCTTAACTTCTCCTTAGGATGCTTGCTGAAAAAGAAAACGTTCCCATTGAAACTGGACTGAGCTTGAGAGCACCCAGATATTTTTCATGTCTCTGCTCTGTACATAACCTAGTAACTCCACTGCCCAGTAAGAAATACTAGACTGAGAGCTGTGCCTCCTCTAAGAATAAGATTTGTGAAGAGAGGGAAGAAAACACAATAGGGCCCTGGAAACCCAAATCCACAATATGGCAGCACAGTCAGGAGGACGTGCGTGCAAAGCAGCAGGGTACGGTCACACAGGTTGTGCACTGCACACCCTCATGCGTTGCCGCTCAGGGAGATTACTATATGAGTAGAGCCTCTGACAGTGAGGATGCACTCATAGTAGCCCTGAATAGGAGTGGCTTATGAAATGGGAGGTGTGGAGAATCCTGCCATATTCTCACCATCCCAATGGTAGATCAATTGTAGTTTCTATATAAAACTTTTCCATCCATTACTACATTTGTTCCATAGGACAATCCATTTCAGTGATGACAAAAACAGACTTCAGGGTAGGGAGGCAGAGAAACAAAGCCAGTAAGTGGCGGCACTGGGATCTAATCCAGGTCTGTGCATTTCTAAAGCCCAGACACTCCCCAATATGCCACAGTTTCTTCAACAGCCTCTCCATATTGCAATGGAAAGTCACCAACAAACAATAACAGCTCAACGAGCAAGCAAACAGACCGAATGCCCTGGACAAGCTCCAGGCTCAGGAGCCCACAGCAGTGAGCCTCAGACCTGGAGCGGCCGGGACAGCTTTCCTATCTGCTCACCCACCATCTCTCCTGGGAAGTGGACTCGGACAAGCAACTACATTTGTAGAAGCAACTGTAGGGTCAACATGGGGACAGCTGCTGTACTTCATCCCAAATTCCTCATAGCTCAGCATTCCTAATGGACAGTCTGTCTGCAAGAATTCAAGGAGAAGCATTGATGTCCTTTGGGCAAGCAAAGCCCTTTTTTATAAAGGCAAAAAAAAAATGAATGATTTCTCAAGCAATTCCTAATGAAATAGGTAGGACTTGTCTCTGTCTGTATTTGGTTAAAAAAAAAAAAAGAAAAGGAAAGAAAGGAAAGGAAAATAGAAAAAAAAGTTTCTCTCCAGTCTAAATAAACCTTGACAGCTTCCCAGAAGCAACCACAGCCTGTTGAATAAACAGAGAACATTTGAATTAACATTTCTTAGCTCCCTTAGCAGACAAGAGTTGTTTTTTTTTTTATCTGAGAATGAAAAATAATTTTTATCTGGTGATGTAATCCTTGGCTTCAGCAGCCCATGTTTCTTTATTCTCTCAACTGGGTTGTGGAAAGAAATTCAAGGAAGTAAGGAGCACGGCTGAGGTTGATCTGAAACTGCAATGTGCATAAAAATTACATGGAGATATTAAAATGCAGATTACGACTCCATAGGTCTGGATTATGGCATGAAACTCTACATTTCCAATACACTCAGATGGCACCATTGCTGCTGCTCCACTGACCACAGTCTGAGTAACAATGGGCTAACGTTTAGACTCTCAAGGATTCAGCATGGCCTTGGGATGAGCCCTGGGTCTTGCCTTTTCTCTCTCACTTCACTGTCATTGAATAAATTCATGCATATGCAGCGTCTACCCCCATCAATGCACTGATAATTCCAAAGGCTCAGTGTCCAGTCCGAAACTTGGACTCCCTCCACGGATGCCTCTCAGTTTGGCATGCTCATTCTCCCTCCCACTTCTTATGTTTGTTCCTCTCCCTTCCTATCTCCTCATGGTCAATGGCACCACCACTCAGCTATTCAAACCAGACACCCATGAGTCCAGATTCTTTCCTTCCTACTTCTTTCTTTATCACTTATGTATCTGTTTTTTTTTCAAATCAAATATATTTTTTTAATTTTTGCTTTTCACTAGTTTTCATTATAAAACCAAAAGTTTATTTTATTTTTCAGGTGTACAACACAATGATTTGATATTTGCATATATTCTGAAATAGTCATCACAATAAGTCTAGTTAACATCTGTCATGATACATAATTGAAGAATTTTTTTGGTGATAAAATGTTTTAAGATGTATCTGTTCTTTTTTAATAATCAACTTTACTAAGGTATAACTTACACATAATAAAATGTACCTACTTAAAGAATACAGTCCAGTAAGTTTCGACAAATTATACAATTATGTTACCACCATCACAATCAAAACATAGATGTTCATCACTTCAGAGAGTTATCCTGTGTCTCTTTGCAGTTAATGGAAGCCCTCCCTAAACCCCTGGTAAGCGCTGATCTATTTTCTATCAGTATAGTATAGCCTTTCCCAGAATTTCATGTAAATGGAATCATTATAGTATGTAGTCTTCTCTGTCTGGCCTCTTTCACTTAGCATAATGCTTTTGGGATCCCTCCGTGTTGTCCTGTGTATCAGATGGGTCATTACCATAGCTGTACAGGATTTCATTGTATGACTAGCTGTACTAGTAGCCACTGGATGGCTGAGAGTTAGCTGTTTATTTCTGTTGGCTCAGAAAAGAAAAAGCAACGGATCTGCTTGGCCCAGGAGTAACTGCCGTGCAAGGTCTTCCCGCACAGAGCAAAAACTCACATACAAAATCACACGGAGCACATACAAAGTCAAGTCAGTTTTTTGAGTGGGATCTTCCACGTTAATATCATATGTGTGTGTGTGTGTGTGTGTGTGTGTGCAGCTGTGTGTAAGTGTATGTGAACACACGTGCTTTTAGAGCCATAGGAAGAGACTGACTTCCTATGTGAAGAGACAGGGGCAATGCCCCCCATCATTTTCTGCTCTCTACCTTAGCCCTCTCCCTGCATCCTAGGGAATGATGGCAGACGCTATCCATGAGATGCCCAGCAGACATCCGGTTACAAGGAACTCGGGGCTTAGACCCAATTCTAGACAGAAGCATAGACACCACTTCAAGCCCTGACTGAAGTGGACCTAAAACAGAGATAAGCTGACAGACCAGACTCCAATCACGACAGCCTCCATCACCCAGGAGAGCCATCTCTCGATGCTCGCCCTTCGAGACATGACACGAACCACCTAACCAAACCGCATTGTGGTCTCTGGGCTGCCTCCGCAAGCTGGCTATTTATATGATTACTGCTGTCTCAGTCAAGCTGGACGACAAAACCAATGGCACGGAAAAGGGAGGGATCATCCCTCAATCCCTGTGTCCAGCAAGTCCTAGGGCTGCGACTTTAGAGCTCAGGAAAGGAGTCTGTCCCACTACCAAGCCCCACGAGGTGGCCTATGCGGTTCTTTAATTCTCTTGCTTTTGGAGCATAGCTTTGTACGCAATAAGCAAGAGAAACTGTGGGGAGCAGCATCTCCATTTCAGCTGTTACCACATTAAGAAAAACTCCCCTATCTAGAAATGGAAAAAATAGGATAATGGTTACCAAAATCCCTTAAAAGGGAAAGATGACAAAATCCTTTAACTTAGTAAATGCCAGGCCTCAGCAAGTTTCCTAATGGAATGCAAAAAAAAAAAAAGCAAATATGAGCATATTCAGCCCAGTGTTGAGTGTAACGGGAACCAATTTAAATGTTTTCTAAAATAGGAAACAATGCTGGGGGGTAGGGATAGGGTGGCTGGGTCATGGACACTGGGGAGGGTATGTGCTATGGTGAGTGGTGTGAATTATGTAAGCCTGATGATTCACAGACCTGTACCCCTGAAGCAAGTAATACATTATATGTTAATAAAAAAATAAAATAAAATAGGAAACAATTTACATGTGCCTCAATAGAAACTGGTAAAATATATAATATGATGATGCAATGAAATGTTGCTCAAATATTAAAAAGTGATGGCATGGATCAGAAGTCAGGCAAGTCTTCCTGTAAAGGGCCAATAGTAAATATTTTAGGCTTCGTGGGCCAGCTTATTCTTGTTGCAAATACTCAACTCTGTCACTGTAGCTCACAAGCAGCCAGAGACAGTGCATAAATGAATGAGCATGGCTGTGTTCCCATTAAATTTTACTTACAAACTCAGGCAGTGGGCAGGATCTGGCTGTCAGGCGACAGCCTGCTGAAGCCCGGTGTAGGGGGAGGATTTTCTCGACATGAAAATGTCCCCACTTATATTGATAAGTGAAAAAAAAAAAACTGGGGTTACAAAATGTACAGTATCTTTAAAGAATAATAACAAAATGTATAAACCTTTAAAAAAAAGATCTGAGTGGTAGGATTATGTGTTTTAGTTTTTTCTTTCTTTGTGAGTACTTTTTGTATTTCTTTTTTTCTGGGGGAAGGGGGATGTGAATCAGAAAAGGGCGTAAAAAAAAAAATCTTAGAGAGACACTGTCCTAATATATAGATAACTGTGGCATTCTTAAAATCCTCCAGCTTTGGCCACCATCATCCAAATCAGAAGCGTCACACTGTCACCAGACACAGCACCAAGCTAGCAAGCATTAATGGAACAAGCCCAGCCCAAGCCATTTGTAATTCAAGTATGGCTTTTTCAATACATGCTTCCAAATTCAGCCTGAGGGCTCTCCCCAGACTGTCTTCTTCCATGAGTGTGAAATGATGTGACATTGGACAAGTTTTATAACCTGCAGAGCGGAGCCCTTGGACGCTTCTCTCTAGGCTCTTCCTGTCGTAAAGGTCCACGATTCAGTGACTACGCTGAGGGACCGTTATCTATTCAAAGGGTGTAGTTCCGAGTCCTTGGATACCAGTTAAATCTACAATGGTTACAACAGCTAAGACATTGAAACTTTGAGGTCAGATGTTGCCTCCTCAAAAAGTTGATGAATGTCTTTGGTTGTCTTCTAAAGCCTGCTGAATGGTGGTTATGGGATGTGGACATTTTCCATTCATGACCTCAGGTGAGCTCAAGTTCATGGCAGGTTAAACTGAAATGGTACACCAGCTGAACGGGAACTCGAATTTAATCCACTTGCTATTAAAGTTGGAAAGAGAGCCCCTTCCTTCCTTCCTCCCTCCCTCCCTCCCTCCCTCCCTCCCTTCCTTCCTTCCTTCCTTCCTTCCTTTTAGAGAGAAAGCAGGAATGGGGGAGAAGCAGAGGGAGAGGGAGAAGCAGGCTCCCCGCTGAGCAAGGAGCCCGACATGGGGCTCAATCCCAGGATCCCAGGACCATGACCCAAGCTGAAGGCAGACATATAACCTACTGAGCCACCCAGGCACCCCAAGAGAGTCCATTCTAGAGAGAAGAGATGAAATTTAATTTGTTATGTGTTTGGAATTAGGAGGATAGGCAAAGTTGTTTAGGGTGATTCTTATAGGAAACTTATCATTAAATTTTACTTTAAAAAATATGTCCCCAGCTCAACATATCTGAGGAACTAGAGCTCTGCATAATTCCTATCTGAGGTAATAATGTCTGTGGTCTATAGCAACACAGCAAAAGGAGGCATCTGGCTGGTAGGCAGGGAGGTAACTACTACGTGAGCATTCCTCATTTTCCTCATTTTCAGCAAGTTTCAGTTAAGGGCAAAGTGTTCATTATGTGGAGAGCCGGAGTTCAGAGGTAGGCATGACAACCCTAATGCTTCCACCAGCAGCCATTATCCCCTCTCCAACACTAGCCTCCTCTCTAGACCTCTTGAGGACCTCTAATGAGTTCGTCACAAGGCAAGATTATCCAAGATCCCCAGAGAATGGGCTCCCAACTGACCTCTCTGAAATGGCTTGCCTTTTACCTGCTGTGTTTCTCCTTCGCAGAGCAAACCTCTCCACAAACTATGCTATGAGCTGAAAAATGAACTTTGAGGGTAAAGAGAGTTAAAGAGGAAGAAAATAATAGGGATAAAGTGGGGGTAAGGAGGCTTTGTCTCTTGTGGGTTATCTTGGGCACTCTCCATTTTCTACCTGGCTTGAGGTTTTATAATGTTGTTGGTAATCTAGACATGCCATGCCATGAATGGTCTTGGTGTCCAGTAGAGTTGGGGGATGTAGGTTACTGGTTACAAATAAATCACCAATAATTAGGCATCGTGTGTGTGTGTGTGTGAGAGAGAGAGAGAGAGAGAGGGAGAGAGAAAGAGAGAGAGAGAATATAAAGCCATGCTTATACAGAACATACTGGAAAACTGTGAGTATGGTTCAAAAAGAACAGACAATAGGCTTTAAAAGTTAAATAACTGAAATGCTAATCTGAAGTTGGCTCTGCCTTCTTTAGCAAGAGACAGGGGAAATGCATCAAAGGCCATAAGGATGGAAGGAGCAACACACCAGAAAAACCTCAGCTGGCAAAGGCTTTAGCCTTTGACCCCATAACTGTCACTTACAAATAACTTGCCAATATCATGCCTCTCTTTTCTCCCTAAACTAAAACTTTTATTCAGAACTTTGCTTCAGGTTTTCATTCAGGTTACAATCAACAAATGTTTACTGAGTTTCTATACTCCTTGTTACTGAAACTGCCATTCATGAAATGTCAGCAGGTGTATGATCTAGAAGCTTCTTAAAAATACAGAAGCTCAGGCCCCACCACAGCCCAACTGAATCAGAACCTATGTTTTAGTAAGTTCCACAGGTAATCAGTATGTTTGTTAAAGTTTTAGAAGCACTGGACTATGTGATGGACGTTTGTCGTATGAATAAATAAAGGGGCGAATGAGCACTTGGCTCATGAGAGGCTCTGAGTCAGGATGACCCAGCTCTGCCATGTTTACACAGGGAGAAGTCCCCCAGTGCCATAAGTCCCATGAGCAGGCTTGGCACACTGGAAACTTTGGTGCCCGGTACAGAATTGGAACGTGTAAACAGGATAAGTTGGCCCTCTGTAAGCTGAGGGAGTAAAGGATGCTACCTAAATATCATTATCCAATGGACACTGACAACTTGGGCTTGATGTGAATTATCCGAGGGGCTACTCTGGTATTTGGTGAGCAGCAGGCTCTGTTTTGGGTTTCAGGGGCTAAGTTTGTTTGGGATTCAGCCAAATGGGTTGGGGTGTAAGGCCAGGCTGGTGTCTGGGTTACAGTCAGGCAGATAACTTCTAAAAGAGGGTCTGATGACAAGGGTGACAGAGGGTGCTAAGGGCCCTAGCTGACACAATGGGCAGGCCAGCAGGAACAAGGCGAGATCCCAGCATTGGGGGCGGGGGGGGGGAGGTTTCGAATGACTTTGAGCTTGCTAGTCACACACTGGCTGCCCAGGCCTTGGAAGGCCTGACCCTACAGGTTAACAATCAGTGGTGCAGGCTGAGGAGTAGAGTTTGGGGAAAGGCTGGGGAGCATGCGGAGTAGTGAGGCAGGAAAAGTTTGGCCAGAAACCTCTGTCAATGGTCAGACGCAAATGCTTCCTGGCAAGACAAAGCCAAGTTCATAAACATCTACTTTTTGTCTGCCCAAAATCCAGCTCCTCGTTATCCTTAGATTCCTCCTTCCCACCCCTGATTCACGGTGTTCCCTGGGTCTCCAGGGCTGGGCATCTCATTTCCCCGGACACGGTGATTGGCTCAAGGGCAGGTACGTGAGCCAGGCCGAAGCCAATCAGCATACCCCGTTATCCTCTCTTCTCTCAGCTTCAGTGGAGAACCTGTTGTCCAGCTTAGTCTACTGAGACTTCATTCTGCAATTTCCGTCAAAGTGGTGAGGGAGTCTTTCCGATGGACCAGGAACTGGAAAGATGTAATTCTAGTGTTCTCGGGAACCACTGTGGGAAGAGGGCCTGCGTGGAAGTAAATCCATGATGGAGGAGAGCAAAATTCAGAAATGAGTGTCCAAGAAAGAGAGAGAAAGAGAGACAGAGGGGCTTCCTGATACCTTTTGAGCCCTTCAATTTAGCAATGCCTCAAACTTTCCGATCCTGAAGATTTCAATTAAATGAGCCAGTAAATTCCCTTTTACTCTTTAAACCAGTCGGTATTCGAGCTCTTGTACTCCAGAGTTGAACAGGATGCTGAAGTAGCAACAGGTCCTTCTGGCGCTGTCTCACTGGAACCCGTGTCTTTGGGGTTGGACATCCTCAAGGAGACAGTGCTGGCTGGGGCATTTTAAAAATGAGAAAACTTTCAAGTGCCTGGGTGGCTCAGTGGGTTAAAGCCTCTGCCTGCAGCTCAGGTCATGATCTCAGGGTCCTGGGATCAAGTCCCACATCGGGCTCCCTGCTCAGTGGGGAGTCTGCTTCTCCTGCTCCCCTTGCTTGTGCTCTCTCTCACTCTGTCAAATAAATAAAATCTTAAAAAAATAAAAATAAAATAATAAAAATGAAAAAACTTTTAAATGAGTCAGCAAGATTGTCATTTAACCTCTGGGAAATGGCAAGTTAATAAAACTGGCATTTATTTAGTGTTTCCTTGACCACACATTGAACCATTTCTCATATGTTAGCACCTTTAATTCTTACGGTGATACAGTAAGAAAAGCACTATTATCTCTGAAAACTGAGGTTCGCAGCGATTAAGTCGTTCACCTTGGGTCACATGGCCAAGGTGAATTTTCTGTCTTTAAAAGGAAAAGCTCCAGTCTATTGTGTGTAGGTTTTATTGTTGTTGTTGTTTTGTCCATTGACCTTTATAGATTAAATGCTGGATTTATTTTTGAGCCATTTAATTAGCAAGTATTACCTGCAAACTTACAACCTATCAAGAGGTTACAGGAGCAGGTCATCAAAGCCCTTTATAGAAAGTTGGGTCCTCCTGAAAACATTAAAATGTGGATTGGATTGCAAGTATTCTGGCGTGGCTCATGCTCCAGCAGTAAATAATTATTGAAATGCTAGAGTGGTCTGCATTTGTGCCTTTGGAAAGAGTGACTAGCGCATTGTTGTCCTGTAGCTATTATAAGGCATTCCTCCATGAAACATACAAAGCAGATGCTAGGACCTAAGAGGCAAAATGATACCATTAAATAAGGCATAAAGAGAATTTTTTAAGTCCCATAAATTGAGCAATCTTATCTTGATGATATAAACTAAGGGTTTTACTTGGTGAGACTGAACACAGCATAGGAATTAGAGCCGTGCAGAATCTTGGTTTTCTTACGGGGTTCCGGGTTTTCTTATTTTGTTTTATTTTTTACCACTAGCTATTGGCTTCTTAATGTCCCTGAACCTTGTTTTGTTTGTTTCATTTCTACAATACTATTAGTTACGACCTCTTGCACAGCGGCTGTTATGATGACTAGACATCTGGAAAGTGCTTTGCATGCTGTCTGCATGCAGTAACCACTCAACACACCTCTCCCTCCCCAGGACAAAGTAGAGACTGAATTTTGAGATGAGAACTTCAGAAACTAGTGTCATAAACTTACCGCTTGAGGCAAATCTAGCACTTCTTTAAATTAGTCTGATTACTGTGAAGTGGACCAAAGACTTTCTGATTCAAATAGTATTGGTCAACTTCTTATTTGTTTGTGTGTGTGGTTTTTTTAATCTAGTTAACTCAGTAAAACTTTTAAAAATAGAAATGCTAGTTAAAGATGAGGTCAGAATTTCGTTTCAAAGTTAGCAATTCACCTCTATTGTTTCTGATGGAAAAACAAAACCAAAAATCTGTGGTGTTATAAACGCTCCCGAGGCAATTACAGAGTCTACAGGATACAGTAGGAAAACAAATAACGTTTCTGTGGTATCTCATATCCCTTAATGTATAAAATGTACATTTAAAATATCTCAAAATTTAGGAGAAAGTGAAAAAGTAGACAAGCTTTAAGATTGAATAATATAAATAGTATTATTATCTCTTAAAGTCATGGTGTTATGTAGAACGAGATATTTTCCTATTAGACACAGTTAAACAGGGTTAGCATATAAACCAACATACTCCACCTCTAGAATAAGAATAAGGGGAAAACCAGTGAAAGAGTTGAGGAGACGACTGGAAGTGCCAACATAAAGCTTCGTTCCATCTCACCTGACCAAGGAAAATGCTAATCAATAGGAAAAGAATTGGAAGATTCCGCCCACCTTCTTGAAAGAGTGGAGGGGGTGTATGCGCGTGCACGCATGCGCAAAGGCAGGAGAGGGAAGGACTAGTGTAGGGAGGAGAAGAGGCCAGGAAAGTGTTTCTGGTGGCAGTTCTCCTACTGAATCCTTCAGGAGCAGAGACTATGGCCGGGAGTAAGTGCTTTTCTTCCCCGTATCTGGCATTCTCTAGGCAAGCAGACGGTGAGGGACCAAGTACTTCACTACCACTTCCTGCCTTTCTGCAGTGCTGACTTTGGAATACCCTTTCCAAACTGGAGGACTTGTTACCAAAATGCCAAGGACACTGCTGGTAGGGCCTGACCGGGCAAGAGACAAGAGGAACAAAACAGGACATGGTGAAGTTTGGAGATCGTCATAACGGTTTTTTTCCAATGAAAATAGGATAACTGAGCAGAGAGGCTGATATGCATTTCAGTGGAGTAGTCACTTGTTATGTAATTCATGCTGGAAGGTACATGTTTGTCATAAGAATCCAATTTTTGGAAAGGCAGAAGATACAATCCTCTAAAAGGTTCACAGTGGGATTAATAAGTAGAACTCAAATGCATTTTAAAAATAAATTAGCAGACACCAAGATGCTCTTTACTTTGGCTGAGGTTATTTGAAAAAAAAATTCTCAAAGGAAAACTGGTGAAGGACAAATGAGAAAACCATTCCATCTCTCTCAGAGACCAAATGAGAGCCAGCTAGCCTTTCCTTCAGGACGGCAGGGAATTTTCCCTCTAGCTGAGTTAAGTCTGTGGGTTGTGAATGGAGGTGCAGGAAGACCACTTCCTCCCCATCTAACGGTTCTCTCTACTTCCTGGGACTTCTTTTCTTGACATTCTGGCCTCATTTGATCTAAAGTATAAGGATAGAAGCGCAGGGGCAAGGGCAGAGGGAGCAGCGGACTCCCTAGGGATGGGAAGGACTGCCTCCAAGCCATTCTAGGAGGCCAGGGAGGTGCCATCTATTCTTTCTGCTGCTAATAATCTCTGTCATCCCACTGGCTGCCAGAGTACCCAGTGGCCTGGGGAAGGAGGCCAGGGGAGTGCCATCACTGTGCCTGGTTTCATTCCTGCTTAATGGGGACTCTATACCAGGGCCATGGTGACATATCCTTGGCACAAGTACCATCAACAGATTGTCAATCCACGTTCCTCATCACAAAAATTTTAAGCAAATTTTAATTTAGCCGTTTCTATTTTGCCAGTGCCTTGCGTGGTCTTCCCTAGAAGCATATCCTGAGGTAAGGGATGGATTCATCCGGAAGTGCTGCCAGGAAAACTGGTTGATGAGTGCGGAAGTAGGGCAGGGACCAGAAGGAAGCCAGGCGAGGACGCATTACCACAGTTCCATGGAGGGTGACAGTTCTCCAAGGGAACTGTGAAACAGTGATGGGCATACCTCAGAGCTGTCCCAGTCCAGCTTGAGGGTGCTGGAGGGTTCGTTCCCTGGAACATCTCTGTAAGAGGTTAAGGGCTGCCTCTGGAGAGTGAGGTTTCCAGGTGTGACCAGTGCCAGCAGACAAAACCGGGTCCTGCAACCCGAGGACAGTTCTCATCAGAGAGACCCAGATGCAGGCTGTCGGGAGAGAAAGTGCACGGGAGACTATGGGCACAGAGACCGTGCAGGGGCTGTGGAGCCGGGCGGATACAGCTGCTTCCGCCTGGAGTGCCTCACCTCTACCGGGATGTCTAATTCTTACATCAGGCCTGGGTTCAATAAGCTTTGAAAGTGGAATCCACTAATGTCTACCTTCTACAGATAAGGAAGCTAAGCCCAGGAGAGGTTGGGTCCTTGCTCTGCAGTCATCCAAACGGAAAATCCTGGAGCTAGCATTCAGACCCAAGTCGGCGTGAGCCAGAGGCCCAGATCCTTAATCGTGTTTACCTCTTGCTTCGTGTGCAAATAAATTTAGGGAATTTTAGACTTTAAGTGATTTGTTTCTTGATCCTTGAACAATTCACAATATGTGTACCTAGATCCTTAATTATGAAAATTACAACTGCTTTCCTGGGTTATAGAAATGATCTTTTTGCACGTACCAAAGATGGTTAAAACATCTGTGGCAACATTGCATGGCTCAAGAGATAAAACCAGTACATGAGCAAAATTAATTCATGCCATTTTACTCTTTATATAGTATGGCAGCAAACTGAATCTGCATGATAGGGACAGCTTCACATAAAGCTCGTATAAAGAGCAAAATGAATATGAAATTATGTGCTCAATCTTGAGAAGAGGGACAGAATCTTTATATTTGGGTGCCATTTTCCTTTACTCATTGCTTATGATACATTTTTTTCTTTTGATGTATTTTTTAAAATTGTAGTTTGTAGCTATATCAAGCTATACTCTATAATTCCCTATTTAATTCCTTTTCTCTGCCATACAGACATAATCACTGAGAATAATCAATTGTTCCCATTTGATAAAGAACTAAAACAAAAAGCAGATTACCCCGCATGGAGTTTGAAGGATGTGGTTTTCCCGAAAGCTTCTCTGGCTTCTAGAAAAACAATTTCCATTCCTGCTTCTTATGCCAGTGACTGAGTTCTATGGGTCTGTTGGTTGGGTTAGACTTGGTTTTCAAACAGCCTGCTGGAGACATCTAACTGACTCCTAGGATGGGGACTGGAAATGTTCTGCAACTCAGGTCCTGTGGTCTAAAGTCATTTTCGTGAGACTACTTCACACAATTCTTCCTTCGCCAGGTGTGTTGATACTGTGGTATTTCATATTTTGTGCCCCAGTTTCTCAGATCTCCTGAATACTGTGCCCTTTAGCATTACATTCTGTAGCAGACATACCCTAAGGTGACCTCGGTGACCCATTTCCTTGTATAATCCCCTCCCTGTGAGTACAGGCTGCACCTATGACTTGTTTATAACAACTAGAATGTGATGAAGGTGACAGGATGTCACTCCCCTGATTTGGTTGTGTTGGAAAATTCTTCCTCGACAACAAAGAGGGAAAGAGATCAACTCTCCTGCGGGTCTTGAAGAAGCAAGCTGCCTTAATGTCAGCTGTCTATGGGTAGGACCATATGGAAGGGGATTAGGACGGCATCTAGTTGCTGAGGACTGCAGTCCTACAAACAAGGAACTAAAGATCACACGAACTTGAAAGAGGATCTCAAGCCTCGGATGAGACCCCAGCCCCCCTCCCATACTTTGATTCCAGCCTACGAGAGGACCCTGTTAAAACATGCTCAAACTTCTGACCTACAGCAATTTCAAGATAAAGAATTTGGGGGCACCTGGGTGGCTGAGTGGGTTAAAGCCTCTGCCTTTGGCTCAGGTCATGATCTCAGGGTCCTGGGATCGAGCCCCGCATTGTGCTCTCTGCTCAGCAGGGAGCCTGCTTCCCCCTCTCTCTCTGCCTACTTGTGATCTCTCTCTCTCTCTCTCTCTGTCAAATAAGTAAATAAATAATCTTAAAAAAAAAGATAAAGAATTTGTGTCGTTTCTGCTAAGTTTATAGCAATTTGTTACACAGTGATAAAAACCTGATCTACCTTCCCACATTCATGCAAGATTTAACTATGGCATCCGCTTTGTTTGGCTAATGGGAATTGGGAAAACCTGATGCAAGTAGAAGCTTGACAAGGGAGTCATGGATTTCTGCGCTGGCTCTTGCGGCCGCAGCAAAACACATCTGGGCTAGGTTGTAGGAAGGGTGTAAGAGACGCATGGGGGAGAGCTGACCTGTCCCATCTGGATGCATCTAGACCACCAAGAACTAGGCAACCTGTCAACTGACCCGGGGCACATGAGGGAACCCAGCTCAGATCAACAGAACCCCCAGCTGACCTACAGACTCATGAGAAATAATAAGTGCTTGTCATTTTAAGTCTCTAAGTTTTGACATACATGTTATGCAACATTGGTGGCAGTAGAGAGTTGCCACCAATTAAAGCTGTGGGACATATATGAGCATAAACATATATGATCACCTTTTTGGAGCTTTTTTTTTTTTTAAATCAAAAGACTCATAAGCATGAAGGAGAGATTGAGAGAGCTGGTCAGAGAAAAGCGACGACCATTTGCTATAAACTCTTGACGAAAGAGAGATTCTTTTCCAATAAGACTGAAAATACGTGTTTAATTTTCTTTAGCAACTTACAGAGCATATTTAAGCAATAGCAAAAATAAAGGCCACTTGCATCTTTTATATAAATCTTTCATAGAGGCATCGCCTTTCTCTTCTCTTCTGGGGCCTTGGTGTGCTCACAGCAGCAGTGTTTTGGAGGTCTGGGGAGGACAGAATCATGGGCAGAGGAAGAAGCCCATCATCCCTCTGCCCTCCATACCGCACATCGTCACCGAGCTCCACACATTCCCTCTGAGGACGCAGGGCCCCAACAGGAAGCCTGTAGCCGTGCACTCCTCTGGTAGGAACGGGCAGCTGGGGCGTGTGCCAGACAGAAGAGGGGCCTGCAGATGGGGCTAGAACAGAAAACGGTATGCTCCTGCAAGCTAAGGGAGAAAAAGCAAATCGAAGGTACTTTTCCGTTCTGTGGGCGCAGTGGGCCTGTACGCGGAAGCTCTGGGCCACGTGAGATGGGGGGGCTGTACGTTTTTTCTTTTCCCCCAGAGGACATCTCTGTTCTTTTTAATCTTCCCGAACTCACCACTGGGAACAACAGAATACAGGAAGCATCCTAATTCAGTTTTGATCCACTAAATGTCAGTACACAAAATGCACTCGAAAGATTTTCCTTTGAAGTGATTTTTGTTTCCCATTTTGGAAGAGCAAAATGATGGCATCTTTCCGTAGCCTGATTATCAATTGGTTTACTCACACACAACTGAAATACGTGGAAATGCTTCTTTTCGAATCTAGTCAAGTGTAAATGTATTCAGATCGGCTCGCATTTATCTATTTAATGTCCACATATATTTCTTGCAAAATTTGTTTTGTCAGACAAAACAGGCCCGAGGCCACGGATAAAAGAGGGGAAGCAAACGTGGCGTCAGCAGCAGAAACACGTTCACTGAATGGCAGACAGCCGTGTCCTTGAGAGGAGTCTAACGTCTCTGCACGGGGACCTGGTCCTGAGGACTGGACCAGCACATTACTAGGGCGCCTTAGGGGCCCATCTGCTACTCTTCTGGGTGGTCAGCTCCCTGGTGACAGTGCCGAGAGACCAGTCTGTCAGTAACTGCACGTGGGGGAGCGACCCGAGCCGCTGCTTCCAGGAGGCGCGGGGGCAGGAATCAGTCAAGCCTCAGGAAGTGCCTGGCCCCTTGCCAATCGCCGGCCACCCTGGGACTGGCCTGCTGGGAGGTGCCAGGCTCTGGGACACCGCTCGCCCTCTGCTTGCCTGGTGACTTCTGTCACAGAAGTCCTACCTCCTTGAAAGAGTCATCTTTTGTCTCTAACAAGTTGGGGTTTCACTTCTGAGTACTTACATTTATTCGCCTCTCTGATGTCATGCGGGGCTCACACAAACACGTCATGCATCCCTTCTTGATCCCTAAACCGGCTCCATTTCCTTCCAGACTCACTGACGTATGAGGTAAACACACTTGCATGAAGGGCAAGGAAAGCTAAAATTTAATAGCCATTCGTAAGCATTATATTCCTTTCCAGAATTCTGACTCAAACGGTGCTTTAAAGTAAAACTAAATCATGGGTTAAGGGTATGATTTTACAAGTGGCCTCTGCAGTCTGGCTGGTGGGTGCTGAGGCCTTCGGCTGGTGTTCCTCTGGGTTTGTTATGCTAGTTCAAACCTCTCCCTGCTTGTTTTATGGGACCAGTTCATCACATGTTTGCAAAACCTTCAGCTAATTTTTCACTTGTGAGCTCACCACATCAGTTCCAAGCATCTACCCACACTTGCTGATTACCTGTCAAAGTGACACTGGTTTTCTATAAATAACAAAACTTCTATCTTTGTTCGGAGGAAACAAAGGTGAACTACTTCCAAATGACGGCCTTCATGCAGTCCCGTATTTGCTGTAATGAATGCACTTCTGTTACCTCTAAATACAGGTCCCGGGTATGGTGCAAAGCTTCATGGTATAAAATGGAACAAAAAAGGCAGCTTGCTACAGCTTGAGGAATAATATTCAGTCTTCGATTGAGAATAGAGTTCACTTTTATGATCAAATCAATAAACTTTTAAAGATGTTAAAAACTGGTTCTTGTTACTGCATGTATGTATTAAACAAAAAAAATCTAACCTAGCTCAAAGACCAAGAATGGTGCTATGCTTCTAGGGTGTGTGATCTTCATTTTTAAAATAACTGTTGCTCATGGACCCAGAAGACATGTAAATTTGCAATATCCATCAGTCACTCCGTCAGAATCATAAAATCCTTCCTATCCCTCTTGCAAATCTCAAAGTAATATCACAGCAGGAATGTAATCAACCATAACAGTTCTATTTACAATATGCAATTTAACGGCAATGACACACATAAGAATTTCTTTCTTTATCGCAAAGTTGTTTCCCAGAGACATTTGTGTCTTCCTATCGACATGAAAAATGGCATCCAAGGGTAAGCATACTGTTAGCAGCACATTGCAATGGAAGAGACAATCTATCCGAAATTCTGTCCATTTCCATCAAAGGACTCAATCTGAAAGATCTAAAGGTACATAAAATATACTTATCACATTTAGTTGTTGAACATGAAGAATTTCATGTTTAGATGGAATTTCACCCCAAGAGTCAAGGTCACCATAGGGAAGCACTGAGCTTCCCTTGCTCACAAGCCCTTCATAGCTGCATCTCCCGGTTGCAGAGGAGCTGGCTCGGCCTAGTTCGTCTGCATCGCCTCTCCAGCGGGTTTCTGTGTTGATGAATACGCACCATAGAAAAAGTAAAAGGTAAGCAATAAAAGTAGCTTACAAAGATGTTTTTCCTGCCTTCAAATAGAAGCTGAAGCCATTTCTACAGAAATCCAGCATATTTGCTATACACGGTTCCTCACCAGCCCAAAAAAAGAGAAAGAGATAGCGATAAAAATAGTCTGCGATTCAGCAAATCAAATAGAGGGATGTGGATACTATGTCTGTTAATACTGATACAACTGACTAAACAACATTCTTGCCTTCCCACATCTTAAATATGAGTGGCGATTAACTGATGATATTGCTGGAGTTGCATGTCATCATCTGGTCCTGTATCTGTTGTTGATCATCAAAATTCATAGTATTTAATAAGTCAGAGATGGTACCTCTAAGGAGACCTTACCTCCTGATCAGTTCCATCATTTGGGTAGACTGCATAACAGTGTTTCTTAATTAGGTTCTGCTTTCGAATGCCCAGAGCGTGCACACCACCCAGTGCCATACAAGTGTCCACACTAAACTCAAGCAGCGTTTCTCCAGCAAGGTCCTGAAATTCACCCAGGAGCCCTGGGTCTAGTGTCCACGTTACTATTCCCTGGAGACCTCCAATGAAATATCACACATCTGGAAGAATACAAGGTTAACAACCAGCAAGCACACATGCCTGTGGCAGTCGCTTTCCTGCAAATGGAACATTTTGCTTTTAAAAAGCAAATTAAGGTTTCAAGTACACATATTCAGACAGAGATGGTAGATCAAAACATCATTAACTGAAGCATTTGTGTATCCAAAGTGATCTGAAAAGACTGATTCATATTCTGTCCCATACAAATATTCAGTGACTGAGAATGAGATGAATTCACAGGGATTTCATTGCATAACAAATAATTAACAATTATACGAGAAAGAGAAAAAATTTAAAGGCAATCAAGCAAAGATTATGAGGCCTATTGAACTCAAGTAACAACTTCTTTGCACTAGAGGGCAGTTTGGAGAGTGAGAACAAGATGATCATTCTTGTTCTCTTGTGAGGTCAGGGGGCTTCTTAACGGGAAGTCAGAAAGTGAGGGCTTTTGAAAGGGCAACATCGCTGTTGGGACGAGACTCCATGCACAAGACGGATCCCTTACCAGCACCTAACTTTCTCTTAGAGGCCTGCTCTTGAGCTGGGAGAACGTGGGTCCAGTGACTGGTAGTCTATGAAGGGAATCAAATAGAACACATTCTTGACTTTGGCAAAAGAATGCATCTGTCAGCCTAGAGTTAACAGGCCTAAAGCTGCTGACATCCATTTGTTTATCTTTGTTAATTCATACTGGCTTCTAGCATAATAAATGCCATGTCTATGGTCTAAAAGAAATAGTTTGATGGAAACATTTTGTTCCCTTTCTGGTCAATAAGATCAACTGTATACATTCGAAAACACCTTCAAATAAATCATTTCTCTCTCTCACTCTTTCTCTCTCTATTCTTTTTACCAAGGTGTAACCTCTGAATAGTATTCTTTTCTAAACTTTGTTGACAATATATTATCATTTGAGAAAGAACTTTATTGTTCAAACTTTCACCCCAACAGCTTGGTTTATTTCTAGGTATTGGCTTCTATCACAACTAAAATTTATGCCCTTGTAGGCCTCTGCCTCTTACACAACAAGGAAATGTGCCCATTCCATACATGAAAAGATATAAAAAATAATAGTGCAAGTTCAAATTCAGTTGGGCTGGGAATAAAATTTTACCTGGGTAAATCAACAAAATCATAGCATTTTGATTTTACATGTAAATTTCACATATGAATGGAATTGGTTTGAAAGCTGAAAATGACATTTTTCATTACTGTAATTGCATGTTTTTTTAAATTACAGTATATTTATAATCATTAATTTGGCTTAAAGACAAAGATTCATTGGCAATTTTCAAAGGCATTAGTTAAAGGAAATTTGGATATCCTTTAAGTGTTGAACAAACAAATTGTAAAAGTAGTATGGGTTCACATTAAGAGATTTTCTATACTATACAAAAGGTTATTATGTTTCAACCACTGTAAATATATGAACTGAATCCTGTTCGATCATACTAAAAATATATCAATGTAAATAAAGATACCAGAACTCAGTGAGAAGTAAATAAAAAGCATAATTTCAGCTTTCAGATTACTAATTATATAGCATTAAAATGTTCTTTAAGCAGTTAGAAGTGCAGTCTGACTTGGCAATAAGGGCATTTTTGGATATTACACCAATTATAAACCAGTTGAAGAGATGTTAGCCCAATAAGAATCTAGAAAATTTTCATCATAAAGTCTCCCTACATAGGAATGGAACACTATTTGGCATTCTGATTTCTTGTTTTTTTAGGGATGTCTCAATGAATAAAGAAGGGACTTATATTTTATTATATAACTTGTTTTCATTTTAAATCCCCAAACAATAAAAATTTTAAAACAATGTAGGTAATTTTAGTGAGAAGGGACTTAGAATAAGGAATATTGCATCTCTTTCATAGATTCTCTGAACTCTTCAAAGTGCTCTAAAAACACTATAAGTTTGATTAGCAGCAAAGCATTAGCCTAATCAAAACCTCTCCTCCCTCCCCCCATATAAATGTATATATATACACACACTGTACAGCAATATATTCTATTAGTCTAGCTTACATCTGACAATTTGACAGTTATTCCCAGAGGCTGTGCAAAGGTTACAAATACTGTCTACTGTCTTCAGACCACTAGCACCCACTGGTTAAGAGAGAACCAATCCTTTCCTTAAAACAACAACAACAACAAAATTCAATCACCTATTTTGAATTTCTTTTAAAATAAAAAAAAAAGTGGGGAATACAGTGAATTGTCCAATATATTATTACTCTGGGGCCTGTAATTTTCTCTATCTAAAACTATTTATACACAGAAGGCTAGATGCCTTTAAACATAGTTTCTGCAATCCTAAATATAAAACATCCTGTTGAAAATATGACTTTTTTTGTTTTTTTTTTTTTTTGTTGTTGTTGTTGTTTCTTTTTTAACTTGGAGGAAAGTTCTGTGAGGTGTAAGTTTTCCCCCCACAGATGAATTTTGCAGCATTTTCTCCCAGGAGCACACTGAAAGCCCTGTCATCTTGTGTCTACCACATCCGGGGAGCAGAGCCTTCCCACACTGCCGCGGCCACAGAACCTAGCACAGGACCTCCAGAGAGAGGCCCTGGAGGGGCCAAGGTATCTTGGTCTTTTCTTTTCCACACCCTTCCAGCAGCTCCCAATCCTTGGACATCTGGTAGAGCTGAAGTCCAGAACTTGAACTTCACTAGGAAAACGAAATCCATTCAAAATGCAGGGTTTTCATCTTTTGGTTGGGTGAGTCTTGGTCCCCCACGGATAGGAATGATATCTAGGAGATTCAGAAGTGGAAAGAGTTCGCTATAGTCATATATATTTGACCTCACACATGCAACTTCAAAAGCAGTAGCTCAGGGATATATGTAAATAAATCCCAGTGAAGAAAAGATGATTCTAAACATAATAGGATGGGACATTTTTAGAAAGCCACATTTTGCTTAAGTTTGGTGCTAACAGGGTCTTTCTCAAATTATAAATTCCGTTGGAAATGATAACCCTTTATAGAAGAAAAATAAACACCCATTCAAAGTAGCTTGTAGTTTTAAACATCTAATTTACATGTTATCAGTTAATTGGGGGAAAAAGCAATGCAAACTGTAGATTTCTTTTTCTCTTGCAAATTTACTTCTCAATGCAGATTTCATTGTTAAAAATGTTAATTTGTACCCCTAAGTATATAAGGAGGATATGCCTGATGTCTATTCACCCACAGGATTCAAACAGTTTTACTTTCACAAACAACAAAGATAAAATTAAGGCACGCTAGGCTGTCTCCTTCTGGTAAGGAAGCTAAATGTTTATGAATGTAAAATATAATTTAATCATACATCCTTGCAAAAGAGCAAGAATAGAGCATGCTTTGGGCTGGCCAAGTTTGTTTTGAGCTTGTTTTATTGTCTTTATACTACTTTCTTCCTCTCAACTCATTCTACCTCCCCTTTCCAGAAGCCTAGAAATGGGGGATCCCCCATTTTGCTTAGGGCTCCTTACTGCTATTTCTGTTTCTGTTACTATTTCCTTTTCCTAATGCAGCATTTTGTGCCCAGGACAATCTTCCTAAACAACAGTCCAAGCAGTCTCCCCATTATTTAAACAGTTGCAGGAACTGTCCCTGAAGAGAGCTAATGGATAATGGCTTTATCCCGAAGCTTTCAGTTTGATGATGGCGTCTCTCTATCCCTAACTAAATATTCACTCTGGGACCTAAGCTAAAAATGTGCCATGTCTTGGCTTCATGCTTTAGCTGCTGTCTGGGTGTTTGGTAGAAGCGTGTAAGTTTGAACTGACTAAAGTGGTAAACTTCAGTAATACAGAACTTATGTATGCAATTCTCTGTGTGACCAAGATCATTAATAACATTTTGGAAGGATGATGACAATGACAATTAAGATGATAACAAAGACAATGAGAACAACAGCAGATCTGGGTAGATGCTGGTGACTGCTGGGGGAGTTCAAACCATGGTTCCCATTTCTAAGCACAGCGCTAGGGCAGCTTTCTGAACTTGTGTTGCATGTGAAAGGTTGAAGAAATACTGAGATAAACAAGGTTAACAGATTTCTTACAGCACATCTCAGACTCTGTAATATGGTAATGTGTGTCAACATCCTCTAAAAACGGAAAACTGTACTTTCAGAGTTTCCCAAATATATTTGATCACGAAATTTTATTTTTCAGGGAACATCTATTAGCATCTTTGATAATATTGGCTATTCTATGGAACCTATTAGGGAAAATACATTCTTCTGATTCCAAATCCTTGTTCATGTCCAGTGATATTTAGCATCCTCTATCTTTGGACTATGGAAAAATCATCACTGACTACCTGATTTGATTCATATTTGGAATGATGTGTATTTCTAGCTTGTGTACTCTTAGGTGCTTCTAAGTGGAGGCTGACTTATTTCTTGGTAATTAATTTAGAACACCAGTAAACAAGAACTTTAAGCACAACCAAGGGTTATTCTCCCCCCCCGCCAAGGGTTATTTTTACTAGTAAACTATGAAGAGTCTTCTCTCAAGACATAGTCTATCATTGTTATAAGAGGATGAAAAGGGAATATCATGGATATAAGATTTTTTTGTGAGTGATTCATTTTAATTTGGAGCATTTTAAGAAAATTTTATGCATGTCATATCCAATGTATTTTTCTTGAACTTGATCATTTAAACCATGTCTCCATATTCTATTCACAATTCCGAATATAACTGTAAGTAACTTTTTGTCTTCATTATTAGGCATCTTATTATCTATTCCTTAGAATAAGGAAATTTGCAATGTCTTCTAATATAAGAATACAGCTTTGGAAGTAGAAATAATGTTTGAATTTTTCAAAACTTAGGGACAGAACTGAAAAAGGATAAAAGTAAATTTAAAAATAAGACTAAAATTACTTTTTAAGGAAAAATAAGAGCTCTTGTAAGAGCTTCCCTTACTTCC
The DNA here is from genome assembly GCA_028534135.1 of Potos flavus. Lineage (NCBI taxonomy): Eukaryota > Metazoa > Chordata > Mammalia > Carnivora > Procyonidae > Potos > Potos flavus. The sequence goes on along the minus strand of CM052898.1, from coordinate 65,608,570 downwards.
TTACACACCTGATTTTTCACTGATACTTGGTGTAGTTTCTGCAAAAATATGAAGCCATTCACTGCCCAAGATCCTGAGTCTCTGAGAATATACAGATAAATTATGACAAAAGTGACCTTTGCCCCCACCCCACGCCAAAGGCACTTAAAATAATAGGGAGCTAAGAGTCAAGAACAAAGACAATCATTCTATCCATGGAAAGCTGGATGTACTTAGCCCAAGAATAGAAAATGAAAATTCCAAGTCTCTCCAGGGAAAGTGGGAGTAGAGCAATTATGAGAACGGTGATTTCTATTAATACTATACCTTTGGAAAATGAGAATCATTCATCATTTGGTAGTATTTTGGAAATATATTACCAAGCCAAAAGAGCAAGCAGTTGAATAATCTTATGTGTGATTCATATAAACAACTTGTTGAAATAAGTAAAAAAAAAAAAGTTGGAGACTGAACTAACCTCAAAAAGGAATCTAATATCCATATAATAACCTAATGGGATGCTCCTGAGGCCTCTTTCTCTTACCATGGATAATACCTTTAGAGACAACTTCTGGAATGATTTAAACAGTGGTCACAAGATAGCTTCAGCAGCGGGAAAGGAAGGTAGTTCCTTCAGGCATTAAAGGTGACTTTGAGAGAACAAACTAAAGCAACATGGAGCCACATAGAATGTGGATGTGGCTGCTTATGATCAGTTTGAGGATTCAGTTATGAGGGGCTCCTCAGAAAAGTCAAGAGACAACTCGTGTGTAGACACCGTCAGTGCCCACATCCCCTCATCCACACCCCTTCACAGCAAGCTGGCCGGCTTTCCAGCTGCCAGCGCCTGCATTTCTCTTCCTGAGGACTTCTCTGGCCTCTGGAGTCTGTTCTGTCCACCCTTACAGAAGGCCAGAAATGCCAGGGAACTAACATTCTCTGAGGAAAGGCTGCAAACAATGACCAATGGGAACAGGAGGACAAACACCCCAGCTCCCTCTGCCCTTGAGTGGGATGGGTGCCTGAGCTACATGCTCTAGTACTGGCTCTCAGATTTCCCCAGCGGGACCTAGCCCCAGTCAGCCACAATGGTTACTGGCTTGAAAATGAAACCTTTACTGAATTATTTCTTCACTCCGCTACCAGTGTTTCCCAGAATTGCCTCTCAGGTAAACTAACTATACTCAAATCTTTGTGGCCAACACTGTGCCCGACAGTAAAATGCAGGAATCAGAACTGGACAGAAGTGATAAAACACTATATTTTTAGAGCACAAATAGTTCTTATGTTAGAAGATAATACACAGCCCAAGTAAACCGAGGTTTCTTACTTAGGGTAAACAAATGGCAACACATAACAACAAGTCCCTTTTCCACAAGCATATCTTAAATTCACTAGAAGTGATTCTTTGTTTAGTTGCATTTCCCCCTGCATTCTATACAAATAATGGGTAGATTTTAGTGATGGAAATCTGAGTTTACAGCTCTACTAGAATGGAATAAATGCTTAATTAAAATAAAAACAAAAACAAAAAACTCTAGAAATCCTTTTTCATTTCATTATGTTTCTTATTTTTTCTGGGAGTAAATTACCACTAAGCTATCACCCTTTCTTTTCAACAGAGAAACAGCAGCTGCATCCATACAAAAGATGGGCAACATACATTCTACTCATGGTTGTATCAGTCTAAGCCAAGATATTTTACAAAAGTATTTAAAATAAAAGTTGGAAAAAAGAAATCTCTGGAATCCAGGATAATCAGATCTAACATCCAATGATCTCAATGAACTTTCACATTTAAAAGAAAATTCTAGATCTCACCTGTTAGATGTAAAGTTGTAATAACCACTTTCCTCTAGGACTTCTTCAATCACAGTCTGACGTTGAAAAACAAAATTCAGGTTAGTACTGAATTAAAAGCAACAAAATAAACTTGTTCAAAGGCACTGCAAAAACCTCACCTGCATCTGCTCATACGTTATTCCCTCCTCCGAGTCAGAGCTGGTATGTAGACCTGAAATAGATAGGTTATGGGAACTCTGACCTTTGGTTCACACTTTCTTAGTTGGACTTTGTAGACAATTACAACTCAACTGTAGTGAAAACAGGGTCAATTTAGTCATGATGAAGAGGAGCACTTCTAAGCACATTCCAAATTATCTTGCTCGGAATATTCAAATTCTTTAGCTCTCTTCCATTATTTTTTAATTTTTTTTGTTTCTTTTCCTTTAATAACTGGCTGCTTTTGGGGTGGCCATCACAAAATAATACACAAAGATTTGGGGGCATTTCTCAGTGTATAAATTGGGTAATTAAGTTAGAGACACACATGTGTGTGCACCCATGCAGGTGAACACAAAGGACAGGTGAGGCAAGTTTTCTGATTAAAAAACTCTCCTTAAGCCACAAGCAAAACCAGTAAATGTGTGCTAGAAAGAAAATGAATTCTTAGAGGGAGGCAGAAATAGACGGGGAAAGACAATGAAGACCTGGCCCTTTCACTGACTGCCTAGAGGGAAAGAAAGTGCACTTAGTGCCAGGAGGCAGTACTTTCTTTGATAGGTGTTCTAAGGATGATAGACTAGCACCTCACCCAACTCAGTGGCCCCCAAAGCAATGTTGGCCACCTTCCGGCTGCGATCAATCAACACTGGTGTGTGCAGGGAGGCCCAGGAACCCCTCCACTTCGGAGAGACGAGGGAACGGGTTGAAGTGGAGGGGAGGCAGGAGGCTGATGAGTCCTGGCAGGTCCTCTTCAAAGCTCTGGGCCAAGGCGTTCCCCAAAGTGCCTGCAGGCTCTGCTGTGGGAGCCTGTGGCCAGCCTGCTGGGATGGGACTTGACTGCTCCGCCCCAGGGTGGCCCCTCCAGCTGTCCTGGACATCTGCCAACTGCCTCTCGGGCCACTCGGAGATTTCCGCCAGAGCTCTTGGTGTCATCATAATCGCTAGTGTAAGAAGTCTGGCCTACAGACTGACTGACTTGCCCTGGGGGCGCTTTTCAAAGCAAAAGACTTTAGACAGCAGTTCATCTTGATCTTATGGGTTTCTCAGGGACTATTTTAAACATAATTCTGCCTACAGGTTGGCTTTATCCCAGGAGTCCAAGACGTAGGGCAAGTTTGAGAATTAATACATGAAATGATTTGCCTAAATTGAGGAGTGAGGGGATGGCGGGTCTTCCTTTAAGCCGTCATTTCAATCTATGCCACTGAGTGATGTAACTATAGTTTATGGGGATTTGAAAATTATTTAGGAACTCTGAAACCTCAAAGTAGCTTGAAAATCTCTTCTGAGAGTTCAGTTATCACGAGAAGAGTTGCATTTTGCTTTTATATGTTTACACTGATCCTCATTATAACCCTAAAGTGCAAGTACCACCTTCACCCCCATTTTATAGGCAAGGAAACTGGGGTTCAAGAGGTCAAATAATTTGTCCAAGGTCAACTACTAAATGCTGGAGCTGTGATTCAAGTTTAGGCATCCAGGTTTTGAGAATCTGCACCTTTAATCCCTATGCTACATAGCCTCCCTATGGGAGATTTATGCAAAAAAGAAAAACAAATTAACAATGTCTGATGTGGATCCTTCAGGTAAGTTTCAAATGTTCTCCATTTTGAATATCCAAACTCTTCATTTCTGCTTTTTATCTCCCTGGGTGCTTTTGGGCATTTGATTTCCCACTATCAGATAAGAAGAAATAAAAGGAAATACAATTCACCCACACAGATTCTGCTGTTTGTTTATGGCATTAATAAATGATCAAGGAAGCTGCCACCACAGGGTATGATAAATCTCGCAGGGAACTTCTATATTCGTACTGTATATCCCTTCCAACTATTGCCATAGATAATCAAAATAAGCTCTTTTTTTCTTTTAAACTGAAGATAATATTTAAGGATAGCTGTTGATCCAAACAATATATTTCTTTGTGAAAGCCAGATTTCCTGTGGTGAAGACCATTACCTGTCGGGTCATCCGGGGACAGGCTGTTTCCACCTGATGAATGATGTAATAAATGGTAATCGGCTGTGAAAAAGTTGGGCTCGATGGGTTCTGGAGATCCCTGAGATAACTGAAACAGAAAAGGCAAAGCCACATGTTATTCTACAGTCAGAAGTAAATGACAGGAGACCTCTTTCCCTATGTCTCGGGATGGAGAATTTAGTGCTTGTGGTTTTCAATCTCTTATAAACAGAGAAAGGCACATTTTCCTTTCAAAAGAACTTCTAAATCAGAGGCAGGCAAATTACAGTGAAAGCAAGGTAGACAACTCCCTGGTCACATGAAAAAATAAAAACAACTCTGCACTTTATGGCTTTATGAGAGCAACATAAAAATGGATAGAAAAATAATGGCATAGGCTTGGGACATCAAAATGTTCTTTGTATCAGGCATATGAGAAATAAACTCAATTATTCAGCAGAACGATATGCTTATTAGCCCACATCATTGTTTTTTGTGTATCTCCTTTAAACAATGCCTTCTTGTTTGACCAAGGCAAACAAGTTTCTTAATACATTTTTCTAAATTACCATTGCTTAATTTTAATCTCCAAACATTAATCCCCAACACTCTAAAGGAGAGAGTAATTCACTAAATGATAGACTTAAGGTTCTAATTGTTTGGTGCTCTCCCACAAACCTTGAGTTTTTTTAAGTAGAATTTTAGGCTATAAACATTTTGCAACCTTCTTTTACCTTTAATTCCAACCAGCACTTGGGTTGGTCAAGTTTTCATGCCTATGTTAATATAACATACTTTTAAAATGCCAATTCTTACTAATAAACCAGAAATAAATGGCACAATTTAGACTATGCAGTTACCTTGGATTCCCATACTCTGCTCATGAATTAAAACACACCATGGTTCAATCTCTTGAAAAAACTGGCAGTATTCATTAAGATTCAATGTCTACCGTATGACCCTGTAATCCCACTCTTGCGTATACATATAAGAGAAATGAGGACTTCTGACCCCAAACTGGAGAAAACCCAAATGTCTACAGACAGAAGAATAGATAGATAGATTGCAGTGTGCTTAGCCAATGGGATTCTGCAAAGCACAGAAAACAGCAATGTGAGTGAATATTGAGCAAAAGAAGCCAACAATACCAAAGAAAATATAACGTATAACTTCACATACAGGCATTTTCACAAGCAGACAAAACTAACCAATGGCGATGAAGATTAAGATAATGATTATGTTGTGGCAGGGGGTGGGATCTGACCAGGAAAAGGCAGGCAGGAGCCTTCTTCAGTACTGGAAATGTTCTACCTAGTGAAGTGGGCAGCGGTCACCCAGGTGAGTATGTACGTAGAAGTCCATGTTGCTATGCAGGTTCCTCACTGGATGCATTCTGTATTTTATACCTTAATAAGAACATTTTCTATAAGCAGTTGATCATTATTCCATCTGTGTACTTTGGACACTACTAATACAAATTATTTCTGTGTTTTCCAGTCTCCATGTTGCCAATGAATACTATACTCTAGGAAAAAACTATGGTTCCATCCTTTGTTATTCTTGAAAATTTATTTTCCTTGCTTTGGTGACAACTGATAAAACGAATAGCCCATCTGTAAAATGACAAGATCATAAGATTGCAACACATTGCAGTGCAGGAGGATTTGATAGTCACACGCTTTAAACATTCTCATCGGTGTTATTAGGATGCCACAGAAGTAGGCCTGAACACTCTGTATTTCTCACAGCCAAGCTAGTAGGTTGCTCCAACTAAGTTTCTTAGTATGTCTTGTAATGCTGAAAATGATTTCCTGGTATTGCCTTGCAAATGACTTCAGATGGGATTGTTTTTCATGTGGTTGAACACAGGAGTAATTTGGCTGCCTGAAATGCTCGTCCTATTTACAGAAAGCTTAGTTAAGTCAACTTAATTATTAAGTAAACACCTTGGAATCCTAGCTTGTTCACAGACCGGAGGGTGTTTAAAACTGCACAGTGAAATGTCTGAATTGTGAGCTGGAGAGGTCAAGATAGCCATTTTACGAAGATAAGGACCAGTCCTTTTCATTGATTCAAACCTTGAAAAGAAGAGTGTTTGAGGATGCCAGTGCCTCTTACATAACAGTCTCCTTCAGCTTAAGAACTGCAAATCTTCAGAGGGACGGGCCCATGGATGAAGCCAAGGACTAAAATTCACTGGTCTTGTGTTTGAATCCCAGGTACATTTATTTTTCTTCCAGAAACTTTCCAGAACTTGCAGTTCTGTTTTCCGACATACATATTCTTTCAGCACATCTCTTTTTGCCCCTTACTCTTTGTCATGCTCTGAGCGGGTCTTGCAAAACAGAGATGGAAACCATTGGATCACATATACCAGTGATCTACCCAGCTTATCGGCACCATGCTGGGCACCAGGGAGGACACAGCAATGCCGTGGCTTGCCATTTGCCTGGGAAAATAGGCTAATGTACACGAACAAGAAGGAGAATAAACTATGAAGTGTAAAATCAGGTGGGGAGTTCTGAGCTTCCAAAAAGACCAGCATGATTTTCAGAAGCTCTGTAGCAGAAACATTGGAGCTGAGCCTTGAAGGATGGATTTGGGTGGATGCAGGGAAGTGAAGCAGACATTCCAGGTGAGTGGAACTTGGGGGCAAAGGCTGGGCACTGCCTACCAGTAGCAAAGTGATGAAAGGGATATGACATAAGTCCGAATTATAGAGGTGTGGGGATCTAGGTTGAAGAAAGGAAGGCAAATGCTGTTCATTAATTCAGTGATTTTTTATCAACTCCTGCGTGTTATGCATAGATCCAAACAATGAAAACAACCAATGGTGGCTAAAAGTTGTACTCTCGGGGCTTACTGCCTTGTTAGGGAGGAATATAGCTATGAAATATCCATCTGAATATGTGTGAAATTACAACTGTGCTGAAGGCATTGAAGGACGGGCCTGTGGTTCTAGGAGGTAACGGGCAGGTTTAACTTAGACAGGAATGGCTTTTCTGAAAAAATAACATGCTGAGAACTGAAAGAATGAGAAAGAATGAGTCAAGGATACAGAGCGAAGATCTGGAAAGGCAGGAACACAAGCATTTGCAAAGACTCCGGAGGAGGCTGCATGGTGGACAGACGGTACTGGTGGCTGGTTTGAGACCATGAAGAACAAGAGAGGCACGAGATGAGGACGGACAGGTGGGCAGGGCTCAGACCAAAAGGGACCTGGAATACTGTGGGGACGATTTGGCAGTTTCTGCTTAGAGCCCCTGAACAGCTTTCTGTGTGTCTGTGTGGGTGTGTGTGTATGACATGGTCAGATTTCTGTTTTGAAACGATCATTCTGGTGCAATGTGCACAACAGTCTGCATGGGGCTGGGGACGTCTGGGTGGATGCAGACCAGGGGAGGCTCCTGCAAATAATGTGGGCCTAGAAAGCTGGATGCCAGGGTTTATGCGGTGAGGCAGGAAACTGGAGGCTTATAAGGTTTTTAGGTTTGAGAAAGAGAAAGAAAGAAAGAAAGAGAGAGAGAGAGAGAAAGAGAGAGAGAGGGAGGGAGGGAGGGGGAAGGAAGGCAGGAAGACAGAAAGAAAAGAAAGAAAAAGAAAGAAAGAAAGAAAGAAAGAAAGAAAGAAAGAAAGAAAGAAAGAAAGAAAAGAAAAGAAAGAAAGAAAAAGAAAGAAAGAAGGAAAGAAAGAAAAGCCGGTGTTTAGAAGCTCAGTCCGGCAAGATGAATTGGGGAACAGGGAAGTCAGCAAAGAAGCTGTGACACTAATGCCCCAGAGAAGCGCTAAGACCTTGAAGCAGGCGGTGGCCAAGAGGAAGATCGAATACCCTCCCCTAATAACACCAGTAGCTCCTACAGCCACTTATTGAGTACTTAAACATTCCGGACACATCGGATGTTCTATTTGGTTCCTACAACTACTTCTAAGGTAAGCATTATCTCGGGTTTACAGCTGGGGACACTGAAACAGAATTTGCTCAAGGATCACAGCTAGTGAGTGGCAGGACCAGGGCTATAACCCAGGGCTGTAACATCAAAGGGCAAGCAAAACCGCCTACGCGAAGATGCGCAGGCATTAATGACTTACAGGACAAAAGAAATAACGGGGAGCGGCTGAACGTGACTGCAAGGTTTAAAGACTGAGCAGAAGGAAAACATGCCTCCCGTGATAGCGATGCAGACATAGGAAGGAAGAAGAAGGTGGTGAGTCCAATTCTGGACACACCAGACAGGCAAGAGAAGGCTCACTCCGTAGGGGGACTACGGATGCTACCACAGAATGGTTCCGAGCAGCAGCCCCTGTGGCGGCCAGAGGCCCCAAGGTGCTCCAGCAGGCCGGGGCCAGTGCCGTGTGGGCCCTCTCTTGCCTCTCAAACATTCAGCTTAGAGGGGTACTCCCATCTTTGGCATATATGTTCTGTTTGGAAGAATGCTTAAGACCCTCTTTCTGAACTGACATAAAAGGGTTCTCCTGCTCTGAATAAACATCTACAGTTCTAAAGAGCCAATGATCGTACATGCTTTCGAACTAAAGCCAAGCAAATATTAAAGAGGACAGACTGCATCACTGTTACTACCCCCTCCCCCAACACTCACTCACTGATTTTGAGCAAGTATTGAGCAATTTTAGCACTTCATTGTTCATTTGAGATTCTAGTACTGTTTAGGCCAAACCTAAATGAGAAACAAAAACTGTAATCTTCATTAAATTCGCCAAACTGTATCTTCTCTTCCATATCATAAAATAAGGTTATCTTTGCTGCAGAACAACCACACCAGTAATTTGGAATCTAATCAGCTGAGGTAGAAAAGAAATGAAACAGCATAAATGAAAATTAGGGGCCAGAAGGGAGAACGTTTTTAACGTGCCACATTACTCGGTACTCACCAGTCCTCTGACCTTTTTTCCTTTAGATTTTCCCGTCCTCTTCGACTGAGTATAACATGTTAAGACATAATATATTGTCTTAGTTTTCATCTTTTCTAACCTACAGCTTTTGTTCTTTTTTATTAGGTTTTTACAGGCCACTTTGTTAACAGACGTGTCTAGTATTTATACTCACTTTTCTCTGATACGGAAGCACCTACACAAGTATGCATGGGCGCTTTCACGGGGATGGTCCATCATCCGTGTCCATGGGATGCACTTCGCATCCCCGCCCTCAGCCCTACTTCCCCCGGAAGCAGCCTTGCTGCCACACTGTTTACATTTCCACCAAAGATCGTGTTTCTAACAAAGAATTCCAAAACTCAACAAAGGCCGGCAAACCATGTCCTGTGCTATTTCCAACCACGAGCTCCTCCTCCCAGGACCTCCATTCAGACACTGACGGTGGTATCCAGGGAGAAGATGAACAGGGGCCTGACCCTGCTGGGCGGGAGAGCCCTATTCTAGGAGCTTCTCCACTTGGTCCAAACAGGTTGGCGCTGGGCACTGCTGATTTATGCTGCCTCCATGGGGCCCTGACAAGGGCTAGGCAAATATAAGGCATAATTATTATGTGCATCAAGAGACATCAATTAAAGCATGAGGAGAGGAGCAATCTGCTAACTGGAAAAGAGCCGGAAACCTGGAGTTAGGAATTACAGAGACTGCCAGCTCCAGAATAAGGTTAAGCTTGACCTTGCTGATCTGATTTGAAGTACAGATTAGGAACCAAAGAGAAGTGCTCGCCTTTCCCTGTAGTTTCTTTATTTAAGAACAAGGGTCATTTTTCCTGTACAATTCCCCAGTCTGGATTTCCTGCTTATCCCCATGGTGTCATTTCACATGTTCTCTCGTCCCATGTATTTGTTACAGGTGCATAGCTCGAGGTAGAGCAGGCGTTGGTAAACTTCTTCGGTAAAGGGTCGGATGGGAAATATTGACAGATTTACAGGCCGTGTAGTCTGTGTCACGGTCAATCAACTGTGCTTATATGGTGAATATGACCACAGACAATATGTGAGGGAAGGCATGTGGTCGTGTTCCAGTAACTTTATTCCCAAAAACCATATTTAGAGGCTTCCTCAGATGCGGATCCAAGCCTTTAGCAAATATACTTCAGAGATGGTACTACACGTCTATCAGGAGGCATATAACGTCTGGTTGCCCCTCTTTTTCGTGACATTAACAAGCCACTGGGAATGATGTCTCGATCCGTTATTCCATTAGAGGCTGCAGAATGGTGATTTTTTTTATTCCTCTGGTTCTTATTAGCTGAAGGGCTACTTTAATGAGAAACTTCTCCCTCATCAATTTAGTTACCCTGGGATAGAATTCATAAGGCAACGGCACAATAAATGTTTGATTCGTTACTTTTGTAAATACTTTTTCAAAATAACGAGTTGGTTACTTAGCATCCTCCAAAGGAAACCAATGAGGGATTTTTCTTTTTCTGTCATGAACGCTTATATTTAAACTTTAGTTAATGCTTTCAATCCATTGCAGTCATTATTCTTATTGATGCTCTAATTATCCAATAGCTAGCCAGTGGGAGCCTCTTTAAGTTGGCTCCTGAGTCCTTTTGACACATCCTCAGTGATCCTTGATGGCGTCCTCACTATAGATCTATTATGTCAAGACATTCCACCTAATTTAGTCCCTGCTCTACAGCGGCAGTCAGCTGTATCTCCGAGGAGCCACGAGTGCTAAGGGATCTCACTGCTGCTTGCTTAGTTTCGAGACGACTTAGTGAAAATATTAGGAAATACGTGTATTTTTTAAAAGATTTATCATGAATTCATACTCATTCATATTGGGATCTCCAATTCTAATTTGAATTAATATATTCCATCTCGTTTCTGTTTCTCCTTTCTCCCATGCCGAAAATCCTAGTTTCCCAAAACACTACACAATTACTCGCATATTTTATTCCCCTTACAATTTTTAGCCAAGGTTGAGCAGATTGGACCAAAGATCAGCTTTGGTAAGTCATAAATAAAGAGCTTAGTTTCTTAGGAAATGGTTTTTCTATTCTTTCACTCTTCTGTATATCCTGCTGGGTCTCAGGCCATTCGTCAGAAGGCACAATCATCCCATAATGATTCCTCAAACTGGAGACATGGGCTCCCTGGATTTCAGGACAAGTGTCAGAGGGGAAGATGGAAACCAAATGCATTTTATGAACTATCACTACTTGCTTCTTCCACGGCCCTGGCATGGGTGACTGTATTAGTCAAAGGCTAACTGGCCACTCCAATAAGATTATACAGGGGATGAAAAATCCATTTCTGAACAAAAATTGTCACGAGCAAAAGGTTAGACCAGAAAGGGAGAAAAACAGGTCACAGACTCTTCTCATTTGTGTTTAGATGAGGGCAGGAGGGCTTCTTTTTATACCCATATAAAAATATATAAATATGGTATATGTCAATATATGTCATATAATATGTTACATACATCAATAAAGAATAGAACCAATATTGACTATATTATACAGAATATATTTATCAACATAGAATATATTCTATATTTGACGATCATACATTGAGCTCTATCATGTGCCAGGCACTGTGCAAGACTGCAGGTAATCAAAGATGAATATAACACTCTCACTGCCTTTGGAGGAAACAGAAATGTAAGCTAGTTAAAAAGCTATTTAAAACACAACAGTGTGAGGGACACCTGGGTGGCTCAGTCGTTGGGCATCTGTCTTCAGCTCAGGTCATGATCCCAGGTCCTGGGATCGAGCCCCGCATCAGGCTCCCTGCTCAGCGGGAAGCCTGCTTCTCCCTCTCCCACTCGCCCTGCTTGTGTTCCCTCTCTCGCTCTGTCTCTCTCTGTCAAATAAATTAATAAAATCTTTAAAAAAAATTAAAAATTAAAAAAAAAACCCACAACAATGTGAAAAGGTGCCTGAAGCACAGAGAAAGGGGAGATTAATTCTGAACAGGGAAAATCGAGGGAGATTTATATGGAGGAGCCGGCCTCTCGGTTCAGTGGTGGAGAATAGGAAGCATGTTACTATTCCAGGCAGAAGATCGATTTCGCACACAGAAGAGGAGGCCTGCCTCCACAATCGGGAGGGCAAACACCATGATGGTATGAACCCCCACAGCTTGTAATTATCAGAGAAGGGGACCATAGCATTCTTCACAGGAGAATTTAAACTGCCTCTAAACGACACTGAAAAGAAGGTCAAGTCTATGCCCCCTTGAGTTCCCTCACCCAGGCTCCCTGAAGGCCCTCTACCACCTCATTAATCCCTTTTCACTCCCCAGACCAAGGACAAAAGGTAAGTGTTCTGAGAGGTGCCGCCACCATACAGGGGAAGGCCGACAAGGCAGGTGGGGCCATTTTAATGAAAGAGAATCTTTTTTTCTATCAGGAGAGACAAGAAACACATCAAGGAAGGAATGCAAACCAGTACGCCTCAGTAACAAAAGAGCAAGCCATCTGCTTTAAGGACATGCACGGGTGGAAAATCACAGCATCAGGGGAAGAATTGGAGGCACCTTCGTGCATTGGACAGCCTGCTGTAGGCACTTTCATCTCTTAAAGCTGGGATTTCTGTTAAAATAAATTTGTGTACAAACTGGATTATTCTGCATATCATTTTAATAAGAATATTAAAACCTAGCAATATGTAATGTTTTCATGGGAGATTTGAGCCTCTGTCTTCCTAAAATATATTTATTTGTACTCACAGTACAATATGTAAATATCATAAAACAAATATCTGCAGTCTCATCCACTTCTGTTTCGAGCTCCTCGAGCTTTGTTTCTTGGCCTGATTTGCCAACACAACCCGTGAAAGGAATTGTGCTCTTTCATCTCTGATGAGGTAGGGTTTCTGTTTTGTTTACCTGCCGCTCTATCTCTTTTCCCATCTCCTGTTTGTGTAGGTGCAGACACCACGGAGGGAAGGCAACAGAGCAAACACAGTGTTTGCATTTCTTTTCAAAGAGTCCATCATACTGCCTGAATAAGTAGTATATTTATGCTTAAGACTGGATCCATGAAAGGAGAAACTTTAAAGAAAAAGTTCATTGGTCACGTGCCTGTTTCAAAGTTTAAGAGGATGATAAAACAGATAGATAGATAGATAGATAGATAGATAGATAGATAGATAGATAGATAAATTAAAATAGGAGCAGGCCCAAACTGCTTGGGCCTCAAGTCTTTCCGGGACAGGAGAAGGGGAGCTTGTGACCACCTCTGAGGGCTGTATGGAAACGGCTACCAGCCCCAGGACAAAGGGGTTTCCTGTCATCAAGTTGTGCTAATTAGAGATAAATAATTTTCCTTCTGTCTGGTTGACTTAACTTCTTTGTGATTTAGTTTTTGTGTATGTGAATAGAAATATTTACTAACACCCAAGGTCTAGGAGATTATAGGATGTCGAAGGTGGAAAGAAGCTTAGAAAAACAATTGGCTTTTGAACAACATGGGTTTGAACTGCATGGGTCCACTTATATGTGGGTTTCTTACAGTATAGTACTGTAAATGTATTTTCTCCTCCTTATGATTTTCTTAATATTTCTTATTTCTAGCTCCCTTTATTGTAAGAATACAGTATATGATATATAACATACAAAATGTGTATCAGTACCCTAGTTATGCTATTGGCAAGCCTTCTGGTCAATAGTAAGCAGTTAGTTAAGGTTTTAGGGAGTCAAAAGTTATACACGGATTTTCAGGGCACCTGGTCGGCTCAGTCGGTTAAGCGTCTGACTCTTGGTTGCGGCTCAGGTCGTGATCTTATGGGTCATGAGATCAAGCCCGGAGGCTGGCTCCGCACTCAGCAGGGGATCTGCTTGAGATTCTCTCTCTCCCTCTGCTTCTCCCTCAACTTGCACGTGCTAATGCACTCTCTCTCTCTCTAAAATGAATAAATATTAAAAAAAAAAAAGATTTTCAGCTGTGTGGGAGCAGGGGATCAGTGCCCAATCCCCATGTTGTTCAACGGTCAATAGTGGTTCATTCCACCCTCATAAGTAATCAAAATCACAGCTTCAGATGGTTAAACGACTTGTCCAGAGTGGCACAGCTCAATTTGGAGGTTTGTTGGAGAACGTTCTAATAAAATATTGGGATAGAATTCTCTTTAAAAAGGCTAAAATAAATTTTTTAATTAAAGATATTTAATAACATTTATTCTTAGGAAAACATGCAATCATACTGAAAGAACTTTCTATTAATCTTCTGAGATGACAGCCACAGAAATAAAGGTGAGAAAATCAGAGGCAAAGACATCCTCGATTTCATATCATAAGCAGTGCTATGGTCTGAAAGTTCGCATCCCCTTAAATTCCTGTGCTGAAACCTAACCCCTCAGGTGATGGTATTGGGAGGCAGGGTCATTGCGAGGTAATTAGGCCATAGGACAGAGCCCTCATGGAAGCGCTCTTACAAAAAATGCTCTTATGAAGAGGCCCCAGGCAGTTTCCTGGCCTCCTTTGCCAAGTGGGGACAGGAGATGTCACAAGTCTGTAACCGGGAAAAGGGCTTGTACCAAACCTGACCATGCTGGCACCCCGATATGGGATTCCCAGCTTCCAGAACTGTGAGCGATCTCTGCGGTTTATAAACTCCCCAATTTATGGTGTTTTTTTTTTTTTTTTTAATAGCTCTTGAAAGGACTAAAACAAACGATAACATCCTTTAATAGAGGATAGGGTTTAAAGTACAAAGCAGAGAAAGTATAAAATTTAGCTCTTCTGATGTGTTTTTGTTAGCCAGAGAAGAACTCCTAGGTGTCGAATACTGTACCTTTTTAATTTCAGATTTCAAATTGCAAGGGTTACTCTGCTGGCTGAAGAGGGATTTCTTGAATCTCTCTATAACCCTTCTTTTCAAATTGTGGTGCAAAGCTGGAGGAAGCTGCACAAAATGAGAAAACAATTATTATAAGCAAATTGTTAACACTGCACAGATGACTCCCAGGAAGCATTCACTGAGGGTCAGTGTAACAATATTAATTCAACAGGACTAAATAAGAATATGAATTCTACTTCAAATAGCATGATGAGGTGTGATAATTTTTCATTCCATAATCTAGAAGGAATATATTACTCTTGTCTCTCTCAAAAGGCTGCTTCTATTTATCCTATTGTTCTCTCATTTTATTGGCATTATTTTTCATATAACAACAAAATTGCACATATAAATTGAGTTTGGTAAAGAAGAGACTTCACTAGGAAGAATGCATTCTAGCAGATGTTTAGGTGCTTATGTCATGCCCAGAATTTTGCTAAACACTGGAAGCAAGGCCCTTGACCTGACGGATCTGATACTTTAGAACAGGAAGTACATATCTGCATTACTACATAGTCAGATGTCTGTCTGTGAATGCTCCTGAATATTCACGTGGAGAGAGATCAGATTGTAGGGACCAGTTTTGTCAAGAAGAAAAGAATGAATGAGTATATATTGGGGCTGGGCCAGGATGAGTTGGATTTAATAACTTAATAGGAAGTCACTTAAAAATCTTAGAAAATATGGTGATTGGATGAAACCAGGGATTTCAAAAAATTGATTTTGTAGTGCTTTTCAGTTGAATTTGTACAAGGAAACCAAAGATCCCAAAAAGCACAGAGGAATGAAGTAAAGTTTGGGAGAAGGATAAGAGAGCAGAGAAATAGGGTCAGAATGATACTGGGGTTCAGAGTGCAAATAACGTCTGGTTTGTTTAAAATATGGAGAGGACCTGGAAGGAGATGAAAAAGAATCAGTAAGAACAAAGATGGTTAAGTGGGAAGGAAAACGTGGTAGTAGGCGCTCTTAAGAGTAAAAGCAAAACCGAACAAATCAAACAAACAAATAAAAAAAAACAACCAAGAATATAATTCAAAGTTTACATCAAAAGAAAGAGCAATGTGGTAGTGACAATTACTTACCCACCCCCACTCCATTTTTCTATACTCTCTGATAGTTTAGGTTTGGTGCCCTGTGACTACTTTGGGCTAATGAGAATGATATGTGTCATTCTGAGGAAGAGGAAATGCAAAGCCAGTATGTTTCCTCCATCCCTGTCCACCCTGGGCAAGGAGCTTGGATTCCACCTGTTCAGACGGCATAGCCACAAGATGGAGGAAGGCCACCTGACCTAACTTTAGCTAAGTGAGACATAAACCTCTATTGTATCAAGCAAAGAGATTTCGGGGCCTATCTGTTAGTATAATATAACTTACCATATCCTGGCTAATACAAGAAATGTCTATTCATTCAAGTTTCATGAAGCAGTGGAATGTATAAAAGGTACTAGAGAAATGAATAGGGTCAATGGGGGCTCACAACCGTTGATTTTATAGCCAAAGAAAAACTGTTCATCAGTCTAAACATGGGGGCGCCTGGGTGGCTCAGTCATTAAGCGTCTTCCTTCTGCTCAGGTCATGATCCCAGAGTCCTGGGATCGAGCCCTGCATCAGGCTCCCTGCTCAGTGGGAAGCCTGCTCCTTCCTCTTCCACTCCCCCTGCTTGTGTTCCCTCTCTCACTGTCTCTCTCTGTTAAAATCTTAAACACACACACACACACACACACACACACACACAATAGAATATGGGACCCATTAATAAGCACTGTAATGCTATAAACAGAAAAACAACATAATTGAAATATGCTTTAACAATGCATCTATAATCCTAGTCAGTCCTTTGAGTTTGAGTCAAAGAAGGTTTAATTACAGAGGAACCAAGACTCTACTGGAAGGTCTGAAGCCCTTTATTATACTCTGGAAGGTTCTGTAAGTTGACAGCACTGAATCTCTACTGAGCTCTTTTTATGTCAATACTATAGCATTCTTGTACCTTGCTCCAGATGTAATCACTCTCCCTATCCCCAGCAAATAGTCATAATTATTGCTGTCCTTTTACACGGAATGAAAAGGGAAATAAAGAAATGTGGAGCGAGAGAGGGAGAGAAACAGAGAGAGACAGAGAGAGATTTCTTGGCATTAATGAGCAAATAGTCGGAAGACAGATAAGAAGGAAAATGAGTATATGTGATATATGTGTGCATGAGAGATTAGCAAAAGTGGAATGAGGTTAACTTAAGAGGAGGACCAGACAATGAAGAGAAGGGTTATTTGCATACTTTCCTAGCAAGGGAATTGGTTAGAGAGAAGAAGGGATGGGAGAAGCGCCTGGAGATACCTTTTGGGATTTGGTAATTCCCTCCTGTTAAGACACTGGAAGTTGCCACTTCCCAAAACCAAACACCAGAGGGCAGTGTTGACCCAGGACCGTCTAGTTGTTGCCTTGCATGATTCTAATTGCCAAAGAGAAAGGCAGAAGCAAGCCTTCTCTGATATCCTTAATTGTCTGTACAGCAAACTTTGAAGGCGTGAAGAACAGTGGGTCTTCAGTTTCCTTCAAAAGAGACTGACCCCAACACTGGCAGCTATCAGTATCAGATTACTAATTCAAATATTCTTAAAATCCTTGCTATTCATTTAACTTGATAAACCTCTCATTAACTTAGAATTGCTTTTATTACTCCTGATTGCTTGAATTAATTTTCATAAGAGCTTTCTTGAATAAGTTAACAGTCAAATAAAGATTCAAACACAGGGCAGTATTAGAAAGCTATTTTATCTTACTGGAAAAATTGTCACTATAGACAGCACCCATCTTTAAAATTTTCATGGAAGAATTTAAAATTTTACACAGAATGATGACTCATGCATAGTTCAATTGCAGAAGATGTAAGTATGTTACTATATTATATCTAAGGACAATAATACTAAAAATAGAATATTAGTACCTGTGATTTGTATGTGCCAATCACTATGATTACTCCTTTATGTGTATTATGTCACTTTTCGCCCCACAATAAACTTATAAAGCAGGTACTATTTTATAGGTAAGGAAATCAGAGCTTAAAGACATGTAATATGCAAAGATATTTTCTGAGGTAGTGTGTCTTTCAACACAACTATTATCCTAGAGCAAACACACCACGGTAGCATTACTATCGTTTAACACTTCATAAACATTTCACATACTTTATTTCCTTTAACGCAATAGTCTCATAAGCTACCCAAATATTACCGATAAAGAAACTAATTCTAGAAAAGGCAAGTCTCCCAGCACCCATCTAAGAGCTTATTTTTTGTTTGTTTTTACTACACCAAAGTCACAACAGAAAAAAATGAAATCTGATCTCTATGTTCTATACTAGAGTTTCTTGAACTTGCATTACATACAGATACTTTCTAAAGACACACTCTCTAGTATCTCCAAGAATATGTCAGCGGACCATCAGTAGTTGAGAGGATGCCGTTTGAAGTGACTTAAATAATATCTTACTACAAAAACAAATTATTTTGATATATTGCTGCTTAAGAGGAGATTTCCCTAAATGCTAAAAAAAGTGCTCAAAGATTATTATCAAAATAAATACACAAAATGTAAGCTTTCTTTTAGAATTTGCAAACCCCGAAAACACGACTGCACTTAGATACATAGCTTTACCTTCAATTCTATTTAATCTGTCCCCCTTGCCATTAGGTGCCAGGAGACCGAGATAAGAGAAAGTAAGGATGGTTCTAATTTCATCTATCGCTACTGCTTAAAAAACCAGTATGTTTCATTGATGACAGTAGGTAGTACAACTGCATTGGAGGGGCAGCACAACGCTGTTCCCGGCCACATTTTTTTGTTTTGTTGGCAACAGCTGAGATTGTTAAGATGGCAGTCCAACGGAGATCTATGTAAACTCCCTATCTGTTCTCTAGGAGACAGCTGTTTAATTTTTAAAAGTTGCCATATGCTGATTTTCAAAGCATTTCTTTAACAAAGCAATCAAACCCTAAGTACAGAATTAAATCCAGAGCTTCAGTTGGCTGCATGGGTCTTACCTAAGCAATCACACATAAAGACACAGACTAAAAGGTAACATACGTATACGGTGGTCACCTTATGTGCCCAAAGATCGATTTTGGTTTCTAGCAATGGAAATGAACCACTGATTTCATTCTCAGCTGGCTGTCCGAAGATTACAATCTCAGTTTTGATAAAAATAGATGTCAAATCAATGAAGACAGCGTAAGGATTTTACCATCCTGTCTTTTAAAATAGTTGCTTTTAGATGATTTCCAAGATCTGTCTCCATGGAAACTGGATGGGAAAGGCCACCACTGGCCGAAAGTAAGCAGTTGCCTCTGTAAGGTTATCTAGGGTTGTCAGGAGGGATCTGGCCCTGCGAGTCAGGGCAGTTATCACAGAAGTCTACAGGGGAGTCTGACTTAGAAATAAACATGCAGACAAGAAGAGTTGCTTGTTTGTGTGCTTGTTTATCCATCCAGGTTTACTTTTAGCAGTTTCCTTTGTAATTAGCAGACACAGAAAACTGACCTTGGTCTTTAACCTATAGCAAATACGACAGTATAATGTTTAGACTTGTTTTTATCTCCTTTATTTGAAAGGCATTGACTTGGGTTAGCATTTAATTTAAAATTCCCCAAAGGGGAAACATTCTTTACTATTTGCAATGTCATAAACTTTCAAGTATTTTGGAAATACATTTTAAAAACCACAACGGTTACGTCTGAGCTTGTAGCAAGGAATGCCATCTTGCCAAAAAATATGAAATCATTTGTTATGCTGGTAGTGTGAGAGCATAATAATAAGATATTTATAATCATTTCATTCTTGCTTTAACATACTTTGAAATCCAATAAAGAAATGGAATACATCCATTAAAAAGTTTTTTATTATATAAAAATTAGCAAGACAGGCATATGGAAACTATATTTAAATTTCAAAGCCTATTTTCTCTCAATTTAGTAGTTAAGCATTGAGTAACCAATAAGCTATTTAAAGCTATTTCCATAACACTAAAGTTAAGAATGCTTCCCCATATTTCTACATCAGCATTTAAATGGAAATGCATTTTTGAATATAATATCTTTACTCAAAAGAGGTATAGCAGATTATGTTTTGATTTACTAACCAATTTTCCACATCCCCCTCATGTTGTCGTGGACCCCTACACCCTCTTTCATTTAATCAGGTAGACAATTCTGTGGGATTGCCTAAGGGAAAGGCTGACAGCAGAAAATGGAGGGGAAAGTAATCAATTTCAGACTCTTGAGTCTCAAAGGTTAGCCTTCAGAGTGATTGAAAAGAATGCCGGATTTAGGGGGAATGTGATGGATAAGAGCCAGGCTAGGGAGAAGTCAAAGAGAAAGCAGTGAGAACTCAGAGGTGAGTAGGTCTCACAGGAGGGAGCATCTTGCCTAGCCCCTCAGGCTAAGTGTGCCAGCTGCCCACAAGTTGCCTCTCAGCTCCAAATCCACCCTTCAGTGCCCTGCATGTGATACTGGAATTTCTCCCTTGCCACGATATTCAGCTCCATCAAGAGAGAGCAATGGCGAGATGCTGGAGGATGGTGCTTGTTTTTCTGGTTCCAGTGATGCTCCTGCCTTGCCTCAGTCCTACAGCCCTGAGTGGTCAGCCGGAATGGGAACCCCCAAGCGGTGCTCACTCCCAGGCAACTTTGGTGGCACCAATCTCGCAGGCAGCTGCCCAGAATGTTCCATGGAACAGCACCTACCAGTGGAGAGCCTCCTCTGGTCCCATAGAGGGCACTTCCCAGCCCAAGCCTCATGTGCTGATTTCCAGCAAGTTCCATAGCAAGACACCTCACCATAGACGACTTGCCCCAATCCCCCAGAGGAAGACTTCCTTGAAAGTTTCTCTAGCACAGCACCTCAGTGGATTTCTCAGATCTTTCCAATAAAGTCTGGACCTCAGCCCAGGATGGCGTTGTCCTCTATTTTGTGCCTTTCTTGGATGCTCTGCACCAGACTTATAAGTAGTGACTTCCTTGTCTGCTCTTCCTATATTCTTTAGATTTTCTTTTCCCCTCCTTTTTAAAATAATACCCTGATATTATTAATAATTTTTAAACAATTCTTTATATTAAATCTTCCCTGTTGAAATTACCACGTGGTTTCTGTCTCCAAACTGGACCCTTGCTGATACAGAGTGGTTCCAGGAGGGTCCCAGAAGAAGGAACCATACAGATAGGATTTGGGAATTGGTTTGATGGTGCCCCTGGAAGTGAGTCCAGTGTTGAGTTTTGCCATAGGACCTAGGATGCGGTAGCATCATAGTTAACCAGGTGTCACCATGATAAAGAGCCAACTGAACCAAGTGCCCTGGAAGTTCATGTGGCTGCCACAGTTGGCTGCTAGGCAGTATGAAGACTACAAGGACTGAGTTAGGGGATGCATTCTTCAAAGTGCATCCAATCACTCAGAAAAAAAAATGACAAGCTTGGGTCCTTTAACTCTCAGTTCAAGTCAGAGGCTAAGACCCAGAGAGATTCCATGATAGCCCTAAAAGGACCTGCTATTTCTTGCTACCACAGCACTGATACGGCTGATAATCAAATATCAATTTAATTGGGCAGGTTGCTAAATTACAATGTCAGTTAAATGCACACTGTACTAAGTTTCTCATGTGAAAGTTAGGAAGAAGAATGGGATCCTAAAACTGAAATAGGGACATTTTGCTGGATCCAGACAAAAGTGACAATCTTGAAATTCAATTCACTCGGAGCTATCATTGCCAGCAGAAGTAGCTTGTCACTCTGTGTCTGAGACGTCAAGCCTTCTTTTGCTTGAAAACTTTACACCAACCACATCTGGGACAGATGAGGAGCGAAACCTTAAAAAGGAATGCTTATTCCTCATAAGGCCCCCAACAATGAGGCTCAAGCCCATTACTATGGTCATGACTCAATATGATTCTGGGGAACTGGTACACACTATGACCCAGGAGGAAACAGCTTACCTATCAAAAGAATCACAAGATTTTGCTATTATATATCAGCAGCAACCCAGAAAACATGGGTAGTAGACTCTGAGGGTTTAGGCCAAGAGGGCTGAAATATAGCACTAGTTCAGGCTGAATTCATTCATCTGGGTGCTCTTACCATAGAGTTCAGATTTTACATATTAGTTGTGCAGCTGAAGAGAACTGCTAAATTGGTTGGTGTACTACAACTTGAACTCAGTGGTGGCCTACGTTTAATAGGGATAAAATGTCAGAGTTCCCCTGGTATGTGGAGGAGGGAATTCGAAGGCCTGGAGATAGGAATATTGGGGTAGATTTACCATGAGTGACCTGCATACTCACTCCTCAATTACGTTCCGCAAGCACACTCAGAAACTACTCCTGTCATTAAGACGTTGAGAAATACACTGGAGAGGGGAGCACCGGCATCCTTAAAAACTACTGTGGTTGCTTTCCTTTGTAGGCCAGGTACAACACTGAAACTACATGATTTCGATGAGGATGATGTGATCCCAGAGGAGCAAAAGCCAAATGACAGCATTTAACCACCAGTGACAAATTGGGAGCATTTACCATAAAGGGTGAGAGACATGTACTGTTAATTAGGATGCCTAGGCCCACAGAGGTCTTTGGTGGTGGTTAACTGACTAGGGTGTTCCTGGGAAGGAAATAGGTGGTCAGCTTCCTAGAGTATTCCTTAATCTAAATTACAGAAAAGAAACACTAGGCCTGGTAGACAAAAAAACAACAACAATAACAAAAAAAAACTGACCTGAGTTGCTGTTGCCACAGTGAAGAGTCACAGACTCTCATACAGTTTCTAGACTTCAGTCAATTCACAGAACCAAAGCCCTTGATCAGTGGGAAAGCTGGGACCCCTTTAGGAAGGGCCCAGAAACACTGCTGTTAAGTATATGCCATAAATTTTCCTCCAAGCCTTGCCCAAAGAGACCTGCAGCCATTCTTCAGAGTGGCTGTTCACTGGGGAGAAGGAAATACACAGGCTTTCAGAGAAGACTGGAAACTGGTTGTAAACTAGCACCAACAGCTAGAGTCTGATAACGCCACTGTGGTACACCAATTGGCATCCATCTTTTGTTTGTTTGCTTGCTTTTGGGGGGAGGTTAAGTGTATTAGCCCAGGATGACTTACAGTGGGCCCAGCTGGTCCACGGACCTGGTGGTATTTCTCTCTAGTACTTGAATGTATAATTGGAATTGCCACAATTGGCAACTGACAGAATCGCCAGATTGGCTCTCTGGATCTTACGCTAAAGAGGAAATGCTTATATGTTTTGCTCTTTGATATGTCTCAAGTGCATGGAACAGTAGCACCTAATCATAGGCACCTAATAATTACATGTCGAATGAATGAATGAATGAGCTGCATAAGATGTGCAATCTTAAGCTCCAAAATACTCCTTACTTTCTTGTCCAAATGCTTACACTTCATCTACAAAAATTTCTTTTCTTATTAACAATAAGACTTTGGTCAACTTTGATAAATGAATATTCAATTTGCTTATTATTAGACAGGTTTCTGTAAATTACTAATAGCCATTTTTTAAAAGATTTTATTTATTTATTTGACAGAGAGAGATCACAAGTAGGCAGAGAGGCAGGCAGAGAGAGAGGGGGAAGCAGGCTCCCAATGTGGGGCTCGATCCCAGGACCCTGAGATCATGACCTGAGCCGAAGGCAGAGGCTTTAACCCACTGAGCCAGCCAGGCGCCCCTTAATAGCCATTTTCTAACAGTGATTGCTTCCTCAGTGCCTAAGAGTCACTGAGATTTAGAAATAGGAAGTTTCAATAATCTCAGACCTTATGTTTTCATTTCTCTGAGATGTTCTAGTTTTAACCCAGCATCCTCAGAATTAGTGAGTAGGCACTACTTTTCTTTCTTTCCTGTAGTGAAGCTGTTCAGAACCCAGCTCTGTCCCCACTTTCACCCCCACATTGAAGGGCCATTTGTGTTGAAGTTTATTTTTAGTGGGACAGTGACAATGAAAGAGTAGGTTAGGAATTGTAGGGGAAACCTGACATATTTGCTTTTTTTTTTACCCAATGACCTTTCCAGCCCTGCTGCTAAGCCAAAGTGTTCCCAAATATATGTAGTTGGAGAGGATAAAAATCAGCATTCATTCCAAGTGAAAATTCTACAAAGTAGTTTTTCAACAATATTAGCATCAAACTTGTACTTAGGATGAAAAGGAAACAAAGAGCTAGTACACTGACCTGTGTGATGTAAATGATTTTGTGCAGCTGAATTAAGATCTGCTGAATAGGATCACTGATCTGTCGTACTTTCCTCTGGGACACAGCAATCCCTGCAGACGCTGTGGATGATAAATTCTGCAGTTAGTCAAGATCCTGGTTTTCTCTTTCAAAAGTGATATTAGTGAAAAATGGTGTAAAAGTCTGAAAAAAAAATTAAACTAAGATCCTTATCCTACCAATGAGATAGTATGCAGAGACCCTGTAACACTTCAATATTTTACAATATGGGATGCAAAATTTCTTCCCTTTACTTAAAAGATTTCTAAGTAAAATAACAATGTTACCTTTTATAACATCTAAAAGACTTGGAAATTTTGCCTGCAATTATGTCAGGCTGTCACCAGGAGTCAGTGGTGCTTTGGATACTGTGACCTTTGAAAAGCTGGGTTTCAGATATGTGCAGTTAACAGACTATCAGGCTTTTAAATTTTAAAGTCATTAATGCCCTTAATACCATTTTTAAAACTAGTTTTATTAAGACAACTAATGCAAATGCTGAATAGGGAATCTTACAGAGCAAAAAACAAAAACAAGAACAGAAACAAACAAAAACCAAAAATCAAAAAAAGTATAATTTGTAATAATCAAGGGACTGAAAGTTATTGTAACCTTTGATTAGTACAAATTTTCACCTGGATTTTTCTCCAGGTCTAAATGATACACATTTCATAACTTATCCCCAGTTCTTATCATCCAGCCACACCACTTTTCACAGTTTGAGGCTAGCTTGATATCAAATTGCATATGAGCTGCTTTCCCAGCTTCACATGCCATAGCCACAAGTCGTCCATTCTTAAATTTAAGGAACATAAAACTCCTTAAAGAAGTGGCCTGAATCTCTAGATTAGCCACAAGGCCACCTCTGACTCTTCCCACCCTCAGATCCACACTGGAGAAAATGGAAGAGAGACTTCCGATATGTGGATGTCTAGAATCCTCCCCTCCTCCCCCAGTTCCTCTTGCTCTTGCCCTTCCTCCGTGTGACCTATAGCATGCTTTCTGCAAAAAGAAAAGCTCCAAAGGCCGTCTCTACTTCCCTCCATACCACCTTGAGCCTGTAGAAAGTTAAATGTGAATATAGTCATTGCTTTAGCAATAGCTAAAATTTTGAAAAATGATTCTTATATAAATGCCTTCTGAGAAAGCTTGCATATTTTACCATAAAAATTGTTTTCAGAAGATTTAAAGAGAAAATTTAATGTGGTCATTAAAAGATTCAACTTGTTTTATTATAAACATGTGACAATTTATATTTAGGACACAAACACAAAAAAGAAAAATATAACGTTTAAAGAAATAAAATTTTATTTATGGGCATCTTTACTGAGTTGAGAAATTCATATAAAAAATTATCCAGTTCCGATTTATCTGCATTTAACATGTTGTTTAAATGTTTGAAATGCAAAGGATCTCCCTACCCTAGGCACTGTGTCTAACTCCTTTTAAGCATCAATTACTTGACATTAGGATGATGTTTAATAAATTACCCTTAGGGTAAAAAGGTGAAGGTAAGTGAGAAAGAATTAAAGTAGGTCTAAAATAGAAAACAGAATGCTGGAGGTATCTGCTCCAGCCTGCAGAGATGGCCACATGTACATATGTCAAATTTTCTACACTGGTGTTTCCTGTAGAAATGAGTCTTAAAACATAAGTATTTGTTTTTCTAGATCCATACCGAAAACCACAGACCGTGTAATGTGGCCAAGACGCTGTTGCTACAGGAACATTAACTTCACATTTTCTGAAGCTGGAGGGTTTGACTTTTTGGATCACCTTTATGTTGACTACTCTATGTTTTTGATATGTGGACTTAACATTCATAGTAATGGGTTAAAATCTCATAGCGTGGCAGAGAGTTCTGAGATTGTGATGACATTTTGAGTGGGATATCACAAGGGTTTGACTCTACCTTGCCACAAGAATGTGCTCATCTGTGGCCCTAAACACAAAAACAGAGATGGTTAGCTAGAATGCCTGTCTTCTGAACTACTCAATTATGCAAAGCAACTTAAAATTTTCTTAAGAACTTTTTGACCACTCCTCTCAGTCCCTGTAAATCTTTGCCTTTCGAAAATAATTTTGATTATTCACTCTAAAAAATCAATTTAAAAATGTTTACTCACACGTGTCCATCATAAAACAACCCAGGTATTACAGAAAGGGCTGGAGGCTCCCTGGAACCACCCCCACCCCCAGCCCAGCGCCTCTCCCAGAAGTAACCTCTGACATCAGCTTGCTGTGTTGCCTTTTCAACACACACTTGGTATGTGTTGCCAGTCCCTTTTCTATCCATTTACTGTGTACTTTCAGAACAGTATTTTTCAAATGGTGGTTGAATCCTGAAAGCAGTTTAATGGGTCATGACCAGCATTTTGATAAATGGAATGGAATGACATGGAACAGGATAGAAAAATTTCAGAGTGCATTGCATATTGTAAGGGTCTGCTCAGTTGCGATATAAAATGTGTTCCTTGTTGAAGGTCATTTCCAAAAGAGTTTGAAAGCTACTATTGTAGAAAGTCTATAATATTACCTCATTCTTTCTTTCTTTATTTCTCTCTTTTTAAATAAATGGTGACACATCGTAAGGTTGTCCTACAGTATTCTTTTGTCTTCTTGACTCAATCTGTCATGGAGATTCTTTTTTATCAACACAAACAGTTCAAACCCATTCTTTATAACCACTATTAAAGAGTGTTACATGTTCTGCATGCCTCACAGTTACTTTAGCCACTTCTGTCTTAAAGGGAATTTAATTTGCTTTCAGTCTCTCATGATTATAAATGATGCTATCACGAGCACATAGGCACATGCCTCATTGTGTCTAAGTACAAAAGGTCTCTTAGGGGAAATAAGGAGAAATCAAATAGCTGGGCCCCCAGATACACAAAATTTCTTATTTTAACAAATACGTATTCAAGTAGCTGAATCAACTTGCACTCTGACTGGAAGAGAATCCATTTTTCTACACCTTAATCAATGCTATGTATTATCAAACTTTTCAATTTTGCCAATCCGAATTTGTTTTATTTTGTGTTTACCTAACTGCTGTTGAGGCTATTGTACTTTGGTGAATTTCCTGTTTGTGTCCCATGCTTCTTTTTCTTATTGATTTGTAAATGCTCTTTATATAGCCTAAACACTAATGATTTTATTGTATTTTATATATTAAGAGTATTTTTACCTAATCTGTTGCTTCTTTTCAATTTAAAGGGTATTTCCCATCCCTATTACCTAGACTAAAGGTAATTTCTAGTCTTAAGTACCACCAGAACAGTCTCTCAGATGCCTACTGCTGCTGTAAAATGGCAAGACAGGATCCCAGGACCAGTTTGGCACTCCTGGGGTGCTCTGGCAGGATAACTGAGATGTGAGTAATCTCATGAGTTAGGATTGGAGGAAAAAAGGAACTCTGAGACTGGGAATGATAGTTTTATGTACCGGCTGTACCATTTACAAACCCTCTTGATGTCCTGAACTACTTCAGCAATCCTAGATATGAGAACCATTAATCCCCCTTTTCTACCTGATCAAATGCTCACAATTTTTTTTATGCTCACAAATTTTTATATTTCCTTACATCAGAATGTATATTTATTTAGCCCTTAATAATTTTAGGAAGAAAATAGTGATAAAAATTCACATAGGTACTGTTTTTTTAATTTTTATTGTTTATTTAAATATTGATAACTACCACGACTGTGGCAAATGTTAGCCATACCATTCTGAGTTTTAAAGCATTCTCTCTCAATAAATCTTTCAGATCAGCAAACTAAAAATACTATGCTTCCTAACTTTTCACAAAAAAAGTACAACACATAGTTATGGTGATAATTTTGTCCTGAATATTTTATTAAAATAATTTTCTCTTAAAAAAAATAACATAGAAGCAGATTATATTTCAATATCAGTCATATATAGTATGCCTATGATTCATATCTATGTAGTTCCTACTGCAAAAGATTGACAATATTTAGTCCTATTAAAATTTAATCGAATCAAAGTTTAAAATTGACTCAATTTTAATTTCCTTTTCCAGTTTTATTATAATAGTGACTTTAATTAGTGGATCTAATTTTAAAACTTAAAAGGAAACTTCAAAATTCCTTACAAGAGGTAATTTATTTAAAGGTATCAGAAATTTTTAAAAGTAATTATATTTGTTATCTTACTCTGGTGAACATGACCCTAAACAGCAATTTTCCCCCCACCTCTGGGGTAGTAAGTAGCAGAACCTGGAGGAAGACCAGTGCTTTTTTTTAGCATGAACTTGGGGCAGACACTGGAATGGGTTTTACATATTTAGCTTCATCTAATCGTTGAAAACTTCTGAAGGGTAGTTGTTCTTGTATCATCTTACAGATAAAGAGAGTAAGACTACATGGGGCACCTGGGTGGCACAGTCAGTTGGGCTTCTGACTCTTGGTTTTGGCTCAGGTCATGATCTCAGGGTCATGAGATCAAGCCCCACATGGGGCTCTGCTCTGCGCAGAGGCTGCTTGAGATTCTCTCCCTCCCTCTGTCCCTCCCCTCACTCATGTGCTCTCTCTCTAAAATAATAAATCTTTTTTTTTTTTTTTTTAAAGAGGATAAGACTAAGGAAACTGTCCAGGGAGATTACAGAGCAGGTGATGGCTGAACCATGAAATGAAGCAGGTCCTAAAACACCCACTGACTCAGTCTAGACAGGAGCTGAGGGGCTCCCACTTCTCTTCCTGACTCATCACTAGGACAATTCCTCTGGTTACCTCAAATATAAAATAATATTTATGCTCCTTCCCAGGCCTCAAATACTATTTCTCTTCTTTTTTTTTTTTTTAAAGATTTATTTATTTATTTATTTGACAGAGAGAGAGAGATCACAAGTAGGCAGAGAGGCAGGTAGAGAGAGAGGGAAGCAGGCTCCCCGCTGAGCAGAGAACCCGATGCGGGGCTCATTCCCAGGACCCTGAGATCATGACCCGAGCCGAAGGCAGAGGCTTTAACCCACTGAGCCACCCAGGCGCCCCACTATTTCTCTTCTTAAAAGGGTTACTATTTTTAACATGATGTTCTATCTAGGCCTTTTATATTTATGTATATAAATTTTGTATATAATATGTATATAAATTTATGTATATAATTATGTATACATATTTATGTATATAAATATATACTCATATTTATATTAATCCATATTTAACGGATTAAATATTTTTGGAAATCATCCATATGTAATAAACTGGAAGCATTAGGTCTTTGTAGTCTGTGCAGTATACTCTCTCTGCTTTTTTATCTCATGGCACATTACAACAGCCAAGTTAGGGGCCCTTTCCTGGTGCTTTGAGACTTGATTTATGCTATATATCCAGTCTACTGAAACTACAATTCACAAACAAGCCCTGAAGCTGTTAATTACTACAATTTGAACAAAATATGGATTACACTTCAAGTTATAACCAAGTTTACCAAGATATAGTATAACCTCCTATTTTTCTGAATTCTCTCTGCTAAGAGTCAGGAAATTCTGAACAACTGCAGAAGAGAACATTTTGGGTAGGAACTCCCTGAAGAAGCAAAGAATATTTTTACTCTGTGAATGGAGCCAAAACTTATATTGGCTTCTCTGTATTTGACCAAATGCTCCGTTGAAAGACAATGCAACCCTTTAAATTTTAGTATAGTAAACATATTTACTCTCACCTCTTTCCTTAGCTTCTGTAAAATGAAATAAAGGAACTGAATTATAGTCCAGAACTACAAATGTTCAACAATCTACCTCTACGGCCAGCAGCACAGAAGGCACCAGAAGTACAACAAAGGATATTGCACTCACAAATGTTCATGAAAAGTTCACCCAGAGAACCATAAGATGGGGGATAGAGAGTTGATGCAAAAGTTACATTTAAGAAGACCATGGAGAATTAGTAAGACTTCAATAAGCATAAGCATAGGACATGGATTTGGTGTGAGGGAAGGTATACTTGAGCGGCAGCTTCTGAGTAGAAGAAACAGTTTTTAGAAAAGAGCAGGAGTCAACTAAGTGAAGGTGTCAGCAAGGTGTCTAATTTATCTAGTGTGCTGTATAATAAAAAGGTACAGTATTGAGTACAGCTAAAGAGATATCTAGGCACCGTATACAATGGTGAGGAGTCATAAGGGAGACTGTGTTTCAGGAATGGTGATCTCATAAGAAGAAGCCCAGAGCCCAGAGCTGAAGTCAGAAGGCCCGGTTTGGAATTGCATGTGGTGACCATCTGCCCATGGGGAGCAGGAGCCAAGGACACTGCTGAAGATTGGATCCCAGTCACTGGGAGAATGACATCCCATGAAAAGTGAGAGGGAAGTAACGGAGAGGATGACGACTAGTGGGCTTGGGCATGGAATCCTTCCCAAGACTGACCAACACTTCCACAAGCCAGGTAGAAATTATTAGGAAGAGACTTGACGGTCTGGACCTAGTCATCCCCCTTCGCCTCCACCCCACCCCACCTTCTCCCACTTTCCCTGGTGGTATTTCCCACAGGATGGCAGAAAGCTCCATCAAAGTCTCAGTTCCTTTACTCACTGGGTGATCAGACTCTTTCACCTCTTTCATTGGAATCTTCAGAAACAAGCTATTTAAAGGCCAAAAAAGCAAGGCTGCTTTGAAGCCCTTCCTTCTTGAATTCTGGCTTAATCACTTTTACAATATGCGTCTCACATCCTGTTCATGTTTAATTTGTGCATGTGTGAGGATTAGGGTTTTCCTCACTTCCAAATGTGCGATCTCTTTAGTTACTTTTTCAAACTATAAAATATAATCTCAGGATGTTTAAGGTCGAAATTCCTAGAAGTAATTACATAAGACCCAAGGAGGATGCTGTGTGGAGAATTCACTGCTACATTATTCCCCACACTTACTTTTGACTTCATAAGCCTCCTATTGTCAAGCAGTGGAGTGTGAGGCTAGCGTTGCCCAAGATGGGGTGGCAGAGAGGAACCAAAGAACAGAGAGAGCACATTTCTGGGCTTTAAAAGCAATAGTCTAAGTAGAAGGTAGAGAGATTCAAAAGAATTGTTGCTGAGTGACCTCTGCCTCCCATCCCTCCACCCCCTGCCACAAGACAAAGCTTCTCTGAGGAGGGAGGACACAAAGACCAGAGGAAAAGAAGTCTCAGAAGAGATGCAAATCCTTACTTTAGGCAGTCTGAGTGGTGGCAAGAGGAAGGGAGAGCTGGATGATTGAGCTCTCTTTAAGTTGGGGATTCAAGAGTGGTAGGGCTGTGGGGTCAGTTCCCGTGGGGAACTCTGAGAGCCCTAGTCATGAGATGTTCCCTGCGCCACAGCAAGGGTGGGGTGGGATAGGAGAGATAGCTTCCCAGGGTGTCAGAGACAGAGGGCCTGCCGAGTTCCGAAGTCTCCAGGCCCAGAGAGATGGAGAAGAACCAGTCAACCCTCGAAGGCCCCTGAGATGGTGAGCTGACAGAGTGAGAGAGCGTGCCCTATAGAGGTCTTGCTTTCATTCATGGCCACGGATGGAACTGTGTGGACTGGGAATTGGAAGTCAGGTAGGGCTGTGCCACTACGTTCTTTGGATGCCAATGTGGAAGGATAACCATACTCAGTAGTCAGATCGATACCAGCACAGGCAGTCTCAAAGCCCCAGTACCACGAGGCCAAAAATGCCACTCAGGGAAGAACAGAGAGAAGAGCAAGCCTCAGTCTGTCTAATTTTAAGCTGACAAAGAAATCACTAACACATTGAAATTTACCTTAAGGTAATTGATTATGTGTTCTGGTATGTGGAATGGGGCTCAATATAAAAATTACGTTTAGTGTTGGGAAAATATAAAAAGTTAGATTTTTGGTGTTGAATCTGTGGACTAAAAACAGCATATGCATTTGGTGTAGTCTGTACAGCCTGACTTTTCTCCATTGACTTAGTTATTTCTTTCACTACGCTACAATGACTATGCTAGTCATGCTTGCTCCCTTTATTCCTCCTAGAGGGAACATTTTTTTAAAAAGTCAACTCTATTGATGTAACCCAGAATTCTCAAGAAGAAAATATTGTGGTGCAAAAACACACTATGTTCAGCACTATGGATACAAAGACTAATCAATCACATTAAAGAACAAAACAAAACAACACAGAAAGAAAAGATGGCACACCAAGCCCCATTCAACTACCTGAACAAGAAGAATTTATCCTAGTCATGGAGAATAGGCAAAATTATTATTGTTTGAATCTCGGACAACATGCTAGAGCATTTTCTAATAATTCCATTTGATCCCAGTCTAATACTATCGGGTAATGTCCCAGTATATCTAACAATAATTCACACCTATAAAGTTACAGGCAGTTTATAGCCTGTAGTGTTCGTGATTAACCTGCAGAAATTGATGTATTGGTATGACTTTATAGACTGATCAAGAAGTTAATTACAAAAATATATAGTTTTATTTCACCAGTCTTATGCTCAATTTAACAATGTTATTTCAGCTTTTCTTTCTTGACTATACAGATCCCTGTTCTTCAAATGCTCTTGGAACTAGCTCTTTTATTCTCCATCTGGTTCCATCAATAATGGGTTAAATAAAACTAGGACACTTGCTAAAGAATAACTTTAAGAAGAATTGTGCTTTTGCATTCTGATACAGTAGAAAACAAGAAATAATTATATCAATTTTTAAAAAATTAATTGACACACTCTCTAAAATATCCCAAATAATCTATAGAATCCACAGTGAGGAATGTCAATTAAGAATGGGTGAGGTCGCTTTTGTATCAACATGGACAGGACTGGAAGAGATTATGCTGAGTGAAATAAGTCAAGCAGAGAGAGTCAATTATCATATGGTTTCACTTACGTGTGGAGCATAAGGAAAAACATGGAGGACATTGGGAGAAGGAAAGGAAGGGTGAATTGGGGGAAATCGGAGGGGGAGATGAACCATGAGAGACTGTGGACTCTGAGAAACAAACTGAGGGTTTTGGAGGGGAGGGGGGTGAGGGTTGGGTGAGCCTGGTGGTGAGTATTGAGGAGGGCACATATTGCATGGAGCATTGGGTGTGGTGCATGAACAATGAATCTTGGAACACTGAAAAAATAAAATTAATTGAAAAAAAAACTAACGATGTACTGTATGGCGACTAACATAAAAAAAAAGAATAGGTGAGGTCTGGGGCACCTGGGTGGCTCAGTCAGTTAAGTGTCTGCCTTCAGCTCAGGTCATGATCTTGGGGTCCTGAGATCAAGCCCCGCATAGGGCTCCCTGCTCAGTGGGGAGTCTGCTTCTCACTCTCCCTTTCCTTCTGCCCCTCCCCCTGCTTGTGCTTTCTCTTTCTCTAATAAATAAATAAAATATTTTTTTTAAAATGTAGGGGGCACCTGGGTGGCTCAGTTGGTTAAGCGGCTGCCTTCAGCTCAGGTCATGATCTCAGGGTCCTGGGATCGAGTCCCGCATCAGGCTCCCTGCTCAGCGGGGAGTCTACTTCTCATTCTCCCTCTGCCCTGCTTGCGCTCTCACTCTCTCTGTCTCTCTCAAATAAATAAATAAATAAAATCTTAAAAAAAAAAAAAGAACAGGTAAGGTCTATGGGACGCCTGGGTGGCTCAGTTGGTTAAGCAGTGAACTCTTAATTTCGGCTCCGGTCATGATCTCAGGGTCTTAGGATTGCCACATCAGGCTCTGCGCTCAGTGGGGAGTCTGCTTCAGGATTCTCTGTCTCCCTCTGCCCCTACCCCTGTGCACACGCTCTCTCCCTCTCTCAATTAATTCATTAATTAAGAAGAATGGGTGAGGTCTCAGCTATACAAGAGGGCAGGTGGTTGGGTTGGTTAGAAGAAAAAGGTCTCTTGCCTCTTTCTCATTAATATTGACTCACTTGTCACTGTCCTCAATATTCAAATTACCATATGAAAATAATTCAAAGGGGATTGTAAACACCCTGAAACTGTTTTTAAATTCTATTAAAAAGCATTAGTAATAGTAGTTAGGAATTTGAGAGCCTTGTTTTTCTCCATTGACTCAATTATTTTGTACATTGCTACAATCCATCCAAGCCACACTGACCTCCCTTTATTACTACCGAAGGGTGCTGTAGCTTTCTTCCCCTCCTTCCACTTAGTCTTTCCCCCAGGGCAAAGCCCCCCAAGGCAGGGTTGTGGGCTACCACTTAACAGCTGATTTGCAATTTACAAATTTTGGTCTTGGATTGGAATCCTCAATAACTTCTGTGAGACTGAGTATCTCTTTGGAAAGACATTATCCTACAAGAACTTGGAAAAAATCTACATCTCCAGGCAGCATTCACCTGGGACCTATCTCCTTTGGCAGGAAGAATTAGAAAGCAAATCACCACTGGTAAAAGAAATTTATTGTCTCCCACCACTTCCCCAATCTTAAATCTAACATTAAAATATCATTTTCCCCCATTCTTTAAGTCATCATAAGATGACTTATGCAAGTTGCTCTCAATAGCAAGGATGAACAACAATTTTATACAGTGGTAGTATGCATCGGTTACTCAATAAGTAGTTTTCAAGGGCCTGACCTGAGAGAAAGTACCCAAGATATATTTAAACTTTCCTAAAGATGCTTATATTTTGGTTGGGAAATCTAACCAATATATCCAAATCCCAACAACAATATAAAAAAGTATATAATTATATGCCAAATTGTATGGTATAGACGAGTATTATAAGAAAATCTATTAAAATCTGGCAAGCACTTTTTTATATGCTAAAATAATGGCCATGAAATAAAACAAAAGAAGGCATGTACTCCAAATCACTTTGGCAATTGCAAAATTTAGTGTTAATTACTGTATGTCAATAACTAACTTGAAAGTAAGCTACTGAAGGTTGCTAATGACAAGGGCTGGAATATTAAGCTATGCTCTCTGGAATACTTGGATGAAACACTGACTGCTTTATTTAGATCTGACCTTTATGAACAAAAGACAAGTATAAAAATAGCTTCTCAGTCATCTAGTAAGAAAGCATAATTAAGAGCCCAGAAACCATGAAATGACAATTCCTATTCAAAATGCAGAGCATAAGAATTCCCATACATCAGCTCAGTGCCTGGCTGTTCGCTGCTGTGAAATGGAAAAGTGAGCAAGGGAGAGGGAAATGTCAGTGTTAATTTACTCAAATTAGGCCATATTCTTAGTTGACATTACATTTGAACTATAAATTTGGGTTTGATAGGTGCTTCCCAAAATTTACATTTGATCCATGCTAATGGCATCCACATTATTAAAACGTACTCTGTGTACTTGACAAAGGATACATTTCTCATAATATGTTTTGGTATGATTTAGTTTTCACAAATATATGACACCATGTCCCCTACCTCAAGAGGAAAGACCTGTTTCTCTTTTAGACACAACACACCACATACTTCCCCCCATTCAAAATATCCAGTTGTTAGATTGACACACAACAGAACCAACCAATTATTTTTAAAAAACTGAGTCTCCTAAAGAGGGGGGCACTTAATACAACATAATCTTGCATCTTAAGTAGAATAGACATAAAACTTTTCCAATTTTCCTTTCTATCGATTATATTAAATTGTTAGTATAAAACAAGTATATCATCACCATTTCTCAAACAGTAACTAATGTTCCTTCATAACAAAGAAAACAGACCTCAGGATAAGCAAATAACATCTAGTTAGAATTTAATAAATTTTTTTGCTTATACTTCATTTATTTTTACAATTGCCATCTATTTTTGGCGAGTGATTCTATACTGGTTTCCCATTTACAGCAATAATATAAACTCTCCTTTAACTAAATTTAAGTTGAGAAAGTGAGTCAAATTAAGAAACCTATATTAGGAAAAGAGTAGTACAGATGATACTCAGATATGGTCAAATTTGCGTACTTAGGTAATCCATCAGTGACTAAAGTTAGGGAAATGGAGCTAAAATACTTAACATGTTAAAAATGTTCGTTCGTTCAGTCAGTCCATGTTAATTAGTGTTAATATTTTCATCCATGCAAGATAGAAATTCTTAAGTTTCCATTTCTGTTGGCAAAGAACTGCATGTATCTGTATATGTGTATATCATATGTATAAAATACATATAAAATAAATTCTTTACCCAATCTAGTTAGTATTAAAAGACAGAACAGGAAGACTTTAATAGTGCTAACTTGAAATGGTTCCATAGTTATTTGTTCTACAGGAGTTTGTATCACCACAATATGGAGCTAGAAGTTCACATTAGGACTACCAGATAGACAAAATTATATTATAATCGAGCCACTTGGTACTCTAAAATCACAGCTCTCACCGTTTGTTTGGCCGGAGCATATGGAAAATGATGTTTACATTCTACATATGGTCCTGGGAGCACACCCAGGTTTTGACAAAATTCTTCCCTCCCTGACAATTTTTTCTGGAACATTTAGACAACACGAGGCTGCGGCTATTGGTTATACATAATGTTCCTTTCATCCAAGCATGTTCCTGTCTATCCAAAAAGGCTAAATCAAATGTTAAATAAATGAAAATACATTAATACAGACTTCTTGTAAAAAAAAATTAATCATCCACACATTTCAGTGCTTTATGTATTCTGAATAACAAATATTTAAGATATAACTTACAACTGCCCAGACCAATATTTTTCCCCATTCTTTATGGGGTGTCTCTTTAGGTGTCTCATGACACCTTGGTCCAAACTTACTTCCCTATTGTTGGAGGGCTCTACTAATGTCACCTTTTCATTTTCTTGGGCTAGAGACAACGGAGGTAACGACTGGAATGGAGAAGGATTTGCAGACGTGGTAAGTTAAGTGGATAGGGCTGGTACCAGTTGTTGGTGATTTGATAAAGCAACAATAATCCAAACTTAGCCACAACACTTTAAAAAGTATGACTTCTATATTAAGCAGAAAAGTAATTTTGTATTACGATGGAGAAAAATTAAAAAAAAAAAAGATGGAGAAAAATCAAGAGTTTTTTTTACTTGAAATTAGAATAACGCATAGCTACCAACCCAAATGTTCCCATATGCACTAATGTGTCTATAATATCAGTAGAAATAGAGCTCCTGTGTGGTGAACTTTAGCACTCACTGACAACATAGTGAATAGTATACTAGAAATAGTATACTACTATTTTACTATTTGACTAGTATACTAGTATACTACTGGTATATTTCTAGTATGCTACTAGAAATAGTATACAACTAGAAAATAGTATATTCTATAATATCTGTCAGTATATTTTAGGATGGTCTAACACACTGTAAGTCTAAGAAATACAATATATTATATGTGAACTGTGCTATAATGCAGTTAGTTTGTTTAAAGGTCAAGAGATCTGACCAATTTCATGGATATAAAATAAGTCTTAAACTGGGCCAATTCAACATGCCCTTTAGGAAAAGGAATTCCCATTATGAATCACAGCAGAAGTGTGAATTGCTTACATAAATATATTTTTTTGCCCTTGCTATTATGAAATCAATCAACAACCATTTTAGCTTCATGATTATGTTATGTATAAACTTACCTTATGCCAAACAGCATGGTCAGCATGATAGCTATGGACATCTTAATAACAAAACCATCTTTTTTTGCATCTATGCTGATGGTGCAAATGGCCCCAGACTGTCAATAACTCTTCCAAAGCAAATTTAATAAATGTGAAGACATGGACTAATGTTACAGTAAATCAATTCACATCGCTTATGTTCACCATACGTGTTAACTCTACAAAAGAATGTGAATTAAGGAAGCCAAAATGAAAACAGTAATGAGCAATATTCCAAATTAACCAAAATAGTAAAATAGAACTTTATAATAAAGAGGCATATATTCATACATACGTTAAAAGCATAATCACTGTACATTTTCCCTAAATTGTCTAGGTTTAGCTAATTGTTTAACTATTACTGTTGAACTTTGGTCCTCTTTAATAGAAATTTGAAACATTAACTAACACACTCTGTTTTTCCCCCAAACCATTGCTTTTATGTTTTAAGAATCCATAATTTTCAAATTATCAGAAAAACAATGTTATATAATATTGTTTTAATAAAATACAAATAGAAATAACCAAAAAAGACTATCTATGTCAGAATAAAGGAGATAAACAAAGATAAACTTCACTCCTTCATATCATATAGGTGTAGAGTGTATAGAAATATGAATGTAGGGTGCCTGGGTGGCTCAGTTGGCTAAGCCTCCAACTCTTGATTTTGGCTCACGTCATGATTTCAGGGTCGTGAGACTGAACCCCAGATCAGGCTCTATGCCGGGTGTGGAGCTTGCTTAAGATTCCCTCTCTCTCTCTGTTCCTCCCCACCCCCTTTTCTCTCTTTCTTTCTCTAAAAAAAAGAAAAAGAAAAGAAATATGAATGTAAAACAATTACTATTTTTTGTTTGTAGGTATACATTTTAAGCACAAATAATTGAACTGGTTAACATCCCCACCAAAGCAAAAATGTAAATTTTAGAAAAACGGCCTATAATATTTCAGTCAAATAAGTGAACACAGAAAGCATTTTGATACTGTTAAATTGCCAAACTAATAATGGTGGACAAACAAAATGAAATTCTCCTGCTGTTTGTATTAAAATTACCTCCCAAGAATCATTCAGACATTTCAGGCCCAACTATAATTCTGTATCCGCCCATTGTGTGCTTGACATCAACTTGATCTAATAAGTACTACCATGATCTTTGAGATTTCGAAGAATCACAGCGGGAAGGCTATGGGACTGCCACCCCGTCACTAACTCGGCCTCTATCTCCTTAACGTGGGCCCTGAGCATGAGGGGTGGTACTTTCAGAAGCAGGTCAAGAGGCAGCAAAGCTGAAGAAATAAAAGGGGGAAAGATATGAAACTGTAACATAAATCACACTGAATATCAGCGAGGCATGCACGAATTTGTTACTGCCAACACGAAATTACCTGGTCTTGGTCTGGATCCTATTCCACCACTGAAGTCCCTGAAAACAGAATTAAGGGCTGTTAGAATGACTTACTCAACTTGGATTTGACTAACATTGACTGAAAGCCTATACCTTACTGTGGTTTGTAATATAAAAATTAAAAAAGATTATTTTCCCTCAAGATGCTCTCAAAAGCTTAATAAGGAGGAAAATAAGCCCATCTGAACCCATACCAGACCTCGCATTCTACTGGCACATCGAAGAACCCTGTCTCATCACAGTGGTTTATAAGCTCTAAGAATAATTGAGAGCCTACATCTTAGTGTCTTGGATAATTTTATCATACTTAAAATCAAAATGATGATGTTACATTAAAAATAAGTGTTTAGGGGCACTTGGGCAGCTCAGTCAGTCAAGCGTTCGACTCTTGATTTCAGCTCAGGTCATGACTCTGGGTCATGAGATCGAGCCCTAACTCGGGCTTCGTGCTCAGTGGGGAGTCGTCTGGAGATTTCCCTCCCTCGCCCGCCCCTCACTTGTGTGTGCACTCTCTCTCTCTTTTTAAATAAATAAATTAAATCTGTAAAAAATATAAGTGTTTAAAATTTCACATGTAGTATTTTTCTATGCTTTGTTCCTGTCATCTTAAAAAAGAAATTCGAACTCTTCCTATGAAATGAGATGACTTTTGCATTTAAGAGGATTACATTTTTCCTTAAGTTTCCAGTGTTATTAACATCACTTGTTTGCCTTGCCCTGAAATTCTAGATTTCCTGATCATTTTGCACTTTTGGTCTCAGTGCCTTCCACCCCCTGAAGGTGGCCTTAGGGACCACCAGGGACAGCCATAAACAACCTTCAACCTTGTTTCTTCTGCTGATATCTAGAGCCAATTTCTTAATAGTTATTTTGGAAGGAAATAAGAAACACCTGTGCCCTGACAAGTTATAAGAACTATACTAAATTTAATGCAACAAAATGTAATGCAAAATTTAAGTCCAACAAAGACATATTGAACATCTACTACATTCAAGGCACATGATAAGTATCAGCTAAGTAGGAATGAAGGGAGGGATTTAAATACAAATAAACACGGCTAATAAATCTCTTACCCCAACATTTTCATTTTAAGCACAGAATTGTTGATATGTAAATGCAACACATACCTAAATTATGAAGCAAAACAAAATTGGCCCTCATTTACCCACGGCCCAACTAGAGTACTAGAATAATACCAAAGCCTTTGCATCTGATTGCAAGTTCCTTTCCCATCCCTTTTCACTCCTCCTAACTCCCCACCAAGCCAGCCCTCTCCTGATTCCACTATTTTCTCTGTCCCTTTTCCAGCCCAAGTTCTTAAGTCAGTGAAAAGTCAATAGAACTTGACAGTCTTATACAGTTAGTAACTCTCCCTAGTTCTGGGATAAGGGGCATGTTTAAAGAAAGAAAATGGATAAGCCCCGCCCTCAGAGAGTTCAGAGGGGCATAATCTCTGTAGTATCCAGATATGGGCAGGGTGCTTCCCGGCTGAGCTGAGGAGCAGAACGGCTGTTCAGCACCTTCTTCGGACACATGGTGTATCACAGCATGCATGAGTAACCTTGTGCCTTAGCCTTCTAGACAGGTCTAGCACTGTCCAACAGAAATGCAATGCAAACCACAAATATAAGTTTAATTTTTCTGGTAGCCACATTTAGAAATAAAAGAGTGATATTAATATTAATTTTAATAATAATATTATTAAATATTAATATTATAATAATATTATAATATTATAAATATAATAAATATAATATATATTATAATTATAATTATAATGTTTATAAATATAATAATTATAATATAACTATAACAATCATATATAATTATAATAATTATAATTAATAAAATTATAATATTATAATTAAAATTATAATATTATATATTAATAATATTATATAATAATATATAATAATATTAATTTTAATATTAATTATTGAATTAAATTAATATTAATATATTAATTAATGTTGATAGTAATATTAATTTTAAGATCTTATTTTAAAAAATTATCTAAAATATTATTTCAGTAGGCATTAACTACAAAAACTAATGAGATATTTGACATTGTTTTGTATTTAAATGAATATTAAAATGAAATTAAAAATTTCGTTCCTCAGTCACACTAGCTACATTTCAACTGCTCAAGATTCATGTGTGGCCAGCAGTCTCCATATTCAACAGTGCATGCCTGAGGCTAACAGTCATGGCCTGTAGCTGCTAACCCAGCAATATCTCTTAGACTATCTTGAATCGTGAAGAAAATGTAACTTGTGGAGATCTTTTATTCCTAAGGTTACAGGTACTTTTGATAGCTGATAACCACTCACATGCCAAGCTAAGTAGATGACTATTCCAGTTACCCTGAAGAATCCAGAATTTCAAACATTTGTACTTATTAAAAAATGGGCTAGTGATATATGCGAAACAGACTATCCTGACAATGCTGAGTTGCTGCCAACTTTGTTACTCCTTAATATTATCCTAAATTCCTCTTTAATGAACTTTAAGGGATCTTTAAAATAACCACCACACATTCATTAAAACAATATTTATTAAGGGCCCACTATGTGTAGAAACTGCGCCAGGCAATACAGAAGGGATGGTGAAAAGAAATAGTCCCTCGTCTTGGAACTTACAAGCTAGCAGGGATATGGCAGGAAAACTTAATTTTTCTGGAAATTATATCATGGATCACAAGAAAGATTAGTCATCTGAAATTTCCAAATAGAACAGACTCACTGTTGCCAGAAGTGACAACATTTAACTATACGATTATTAGGTCCACAGATGGACAAAAAGATTGAAATTATGCAGAGCCTGAGGGAAGTCTGCCTCTAGACTGAATTGGATTGAATGTTTATGTCCAATAGAACATTATGGCTGCAGAGGATGGTTTCCCATGATAGTGTAAGTTGGAAAGCAGACAAAAATTATTTAACACAGAGAGAACATTCCAGAAATGTTCTTTTCTGATGAAAAGGCTTAATATAATGAAGCTTGTGTCCTCTGAAACTTTTGAAATGGGAATTGACTAATAGGACTTCAGGCTGATGAAAAAGAATTTCAGAGAAATGGAAGGTTTCAAAGGATTCTGAAAGGTCATCCCTTCCAACTCTCTTCAGATCTGGGGTGACTTCATCCAGAATTTATAAGCCAAAGCAGAAACTGAAGCACTGGATCGGAATGTTAGCCTACAACTTCCACCCCAAACCAGTAACGGGTAAGATGGAGACTGAAGGTATTAGCTTTGAAATTTTTTAAATCGACTTTTCGCTGAATGACTTCAAGTACAGGGTAAATTACTTGGATAATTACTGTGTCAGAGGAGTCTTGGCCATGAAGGAGACAGAGTTCTAGAATTTTATATCTTGTAAAATTCTTCTGAATATACTTCTGAACCAAGGGAGGTGCATTGCATAACTTAATTCAATTGTGAAAAGTAGTTAGTACTAGCTGATGTTGATAAACGGAGAAATATTTAACATTATGAAATGAGAGGGTTGACTTACAGTATTAAGATAATGCCTTCTGAGGCTACTGTAATCACACCATGTGAGCTAACTAGTACATTACTGCTTGGAAGTCTCTTTCAGGTAGCGACATTCATAATGTGTGAAAAAAACGGCATTATGTGGGGTTGAGTTCTCCTGTCCCCTATCTGTAATGTTAACAGCGGTGATGTCATAACAGGAAAGGAGAACAGTGCCCCTGTGGCTCTCTGCTCCTATTCCAAGAACAGCTAGAAACAAACAAGCAATTAGCCACGAAAGTTTAGAACTAGCACAGAAAAGGAATAAAGTGGTCCTATTGATAATACATTGTTTCTGTAAGACTGCTTGATAGATAGGTTAGGTTGATTCTGGCGAGTAGTGATCAAGCAGTATTTATTCGATTTAAGTAAAACTAGATATGGATTATGAAAGGGGGGAGTAGCGAATACCTACAAGTCAAAATAAGGAAGACTTCTGCTAAAAGGAGGCAAGACCGATAGGTCCTGAGGTTACACAAAGGTCTTTCTAGTCACATATATAATGCTGGATGGTCTCAAATGTCCATAGTGGTCTGATGTGACTCAAAGACTAGAGTCAGGTCACACGCTTGAATACAATTATGCATACCCTGATTTATCAAAGAAGTTGCGAGCCACAGGCATCTCCAAACCGCAAACATTCGATGTCTCAAACCAAGCTGCCAAGGATACCCTGTTGCCTTGGCAACAGGATGCAAGCAGGCATGGAGAAATCTTGTTGCCTAAGCAACAGAATCTTAAAAAAAAGGGGGCGGCCTTAAGCTGTGGTTATGGCAAAGGCTCATAGGTTCAAGTCAGTAGGTGGGATTTTAGTCCTATTCTAATGAAAGGTATAGAATATATGCTAAGATAACAGTCATTCATCTATTAATTAAAAAGTATTTGTGGCCTGGCACCTGTGTGAAATACACTGCATCCTGAGAAATGCAAAGATGGACCAGGCATCATCTGGTATGTGCCAGTACGCAATAATAAATGTTAATTGAATGAATGAATGAATGAATGAATATTCTTAAGAAAGGCATAATACAATGGCCAAAGCTTACTAGGACTGAGTGCATGTAATAGTTAAAGAAGTTGAAGACCCTGTGTGCATTATCAAGTTCCATTATACAGGATAATTTATTTGTAAATTGAAATAAAATGTTATAGTTCATCGGATGAGAACTATTTATCTACCTATGTACTGAGACTTCATTTATTTTATTTTATTTAAGATTTTATTTATTTATTTGACGGAGAGAGAGAGATCACAAGTAGGCAGAGAGTCAGGCAGAG
The DNA here is from genome assembly GCA_028534135.1 of Potos flavus. Taxonomy (NCBI): domain Eukaryota; kingdom Metazoa; phylum Chordata; class Mammalia; order Carnivora; family Procyonidae; genus Potos; species Potos flavus. Next base: position 65,564,894 of record CM052898.1, on the reverse strand, counting down.
AGAGAGGGGGAAGCAGGCTCCCCGCTGAGCAGAGAGACCAATGTGGGGCTCGATCCCAGGACCCTGAGATCATGACCCGAGCTGAAGGCAGAGGCTTTAACCCACTGACCCACCCAGATACCCCTGTACTGAGACTTTAAAATCCAGATTAGAAACTGATAAAAGTCAAACCCATTCTTAATTCTTTCCTCACAAGTAGTAATGGAGGCAAGATTTAGATGATTGAAGTTAGAAATTTCAAATGATTAAAGTTAGAAATTTCAAAGGAAGTCTTAATTATTGATTTTTGGGGGTTTTTTTCTTGACACAGACATTAATTAAGCCAGCTCTTGACTAACTCCGTCAGTGTTCACAAAACATCAAATCAACAGTAATAATAAGGATATTTATTTAATATGATTATTTCAAAGGAGATATTTTGTGACAGATGGCTATGAAAAGTGAATTCAACTTTCTTACTTCTTATGATTTCAGAGATGTACACATCAAAATAAAAGATGATTTCCACAAACCCTATTATGCACTTCAACCTTTCTCAGTGTATGAGTGGAGTTCACATCTCTAAAACTAGGAATGTAAAAATGGTACAACCACTCTGGAAAACAGTTTGGCAGTTTTTTAAAAAGTTAAGCATACACTTACCACATGTTCCAGTCATTTCACTTCTAGGTATTTACCCAAGATTTTTATTTTTTTATTGATTTTTTTAAAATTTATTTGAGAGAGAGAGAACATGAGTGGGATGGGTGGTGGGAGAGGGAGAGAGAGAATCTCAAGCAGACTCCACACTGAGCATGAAGCCAGATGCAGGGCTCTATCTCAGGACCCTGAGATCATGACCTGAGCCAAAGTCAAGAATTGGATGCTTAACCCACTGAGCTACACAGGTTCCCCAACCCAAGATTTTTAAATGTATCCATACAAAAACATGAATGTTCATCACAGCTTTATCTGTAGTAACCAAGTACTAGAACTCTAATGTCCATTAGCAGATGAACAGAAAACAAATCATGATAAATCTATACAATGGACTACTACTTCACAATAAAAAAGGGATGAACTATTGATACACTATGAAAACAGCATGGACAGATCTCCAAATAATCATGCTGCCTAAAAGAAGACAGACAAATAAGAGTATGTACTATATAATTCCATTTAGATGAAATTCTAAAATGCTGACTAATCTAGAGTGCAATAAGCAGATTAATGATTGCCTGGGCTGGGGGAGTGAGGAGCATAAGGGAAGGTAAAAATGGACACGAGAACACTTGTAGGTGGATATGTTCACCATCTTAATTGTTATTTCACAAGGATATACATATTCAAAACTTATCAAATTGCACATTTTAAACATGTGCAGTTTATTTTGTGTGAATTATACCTCTTTGAAACTGTTAAAACAAACTTCTCACATTCTCATTTAAGAAAAGTTGTTCAACTAGACCATCACATGACCTGTGTGCATTCGTTAAAAGCAATATGTAAGAAATATACCATTAAGTTCATTTTTGTCTGCCTTTTGTTATTTACTAGCTGGAACTTATTGTTAGTTCTAGTTATCTCATGGTTCTACATCTTCAGGAGAGCTAACTATTAGCCCTTAGTAGAATGAGTCTATTGCAACTAAAGCAGTTACTTGGTGACATTCAGATTGATAAACATCTTAAGAGTATCCCAGGTGATGTTCTTGCTAATGATTCTCCAATAACGTGCAAAGAATGAAGATGTAAAATCAACTGTCTATTCTAGTAAGTCAAAAGCTTAAAAGCAAATTATACTAAGTGAATATACATACAGTATGAATGACCTATTTATTGTTAGGAAATGTAGGTCAACTAGAAGCTCCCCAAGGTCTACTGCTGTAGTGTAAAAACTGCCACACTGACATCTCCAGATTTTCTGGGGGGCCAGGAGAGCACTGGGAATGGCTGCTACATGGATGGCATCCTGATGGGGGAGATTTCATGTCTGGAGACTTGGGAATGAAGATTTGGAGATTTCTGCTTCGTGAATGGCTCCAGTTCCAGACCTGAGGAATGGGGTTCTCTCTACTGATCTGGCATCTCTGTTTTCAGTTTGGCTTCTAGGACTTTTGGTGATTCAAGGATGGAGGCTTAAGATCTGGGGAGGAGTATGGCAAGGAAAGGAGCCCAAAAGAATCATTTGCTGACTTCATGTCATTTCTGCTAAGTAATTCATAGACGGAACATATAACTTCTAAGAGTTGAGAACTAGTTCTCTTTTGGTCTTGTGACTAATTATAGTCCTGAAAAGCATTTCATCATCTGGTGATGACCTGGATCACCAGGATGCCTTTCAGTTCTAATGTGATGTTTCCTCTCACCAGCCTTGATACCAGTATCTCTCCAAGGAGGGCAGAAGCTGCCCTTCCTAGTTCCATTTGCAAGTTTATGCTGAGTTATTAGGGTGGTACCTTGATTCTTCAGCAGACAATTGGCTTAAATCTGGGCCCTGATATCTGTGTTGACAAAAGTTCAAAATTTATGCTTAAGTTTTCTCTTTGAACTAGTTAGCCAGAAAGAAGTTTGAATTCTAAGCTCTAGTAGATATGCTCAAGTCAAACATGCACTTACCTGTGGCTTTTCTCAATGAGACCAATTCTCTTGTTTAAAGAACCATTAAGGCTCCCCAAGAAGGCGAGCTGCTCCGGGTCTCATTGTAACTGGTCCACCATTTCATATGTGGCATAGAAGAGCCAAAAATCTCTACAGGCTTGATTTTCTATTTATTTTTATTCTATTTTGTAGCTTTGCTATCTTGTTTTAGATTCTAACTTCTCATTTAGCATCTAAATATTTTCTATTATGTCACTTTATTATTTTCTTTTAGATCCTAACAGATCATTTAGCTTCTAAATATTTCCTAGTACGCAGTGTGGCTATCTTCTTTTAGATTCTAACTTCTCATTTAGCTTCTAAATATTCTGCAGGATGGCTTCACATTTCTCATTGGTATAAACCAAGAAACCCAGAAAAATCCTAAACAAGTTAGATTGCAAATAACTTTAGCTTTATTTAATGTTTTTTAATTTAAAGAATCATAAGTACATTTTAGAGTTGTCTCTTTTTAATTTAGAGAAGCTCTGGGGATGGCTTGGAAGGAAGTCAAAAGTCATTCATCTTCTCTCCGCTCATTTGGCATGAATCATAGGCTGTCTTTTGTCATTTCTTCTCTTCTGAAGTCTGCCCTTGTCTCCCTATTACACTCTGAGTTCCTTGAGGGAAGAGAGTTTGTCTTAAAACAAACTGCGTTCCCTGATGGCATGTCATACTCTACCACACACAGCACAGTTTTCAAATAGGATTTTAGCTCCGGTCCTATTCACCTATGTGCCCATAACCTCAATATTTGGGTCATTTCCCATTTTCCACCTGTTGGTCATTAGCCACAATTTAAAGGGATTAATGTAATTACACTCTGTAATACCCCTTTTTCAATGAGCTTCAGATTGAACTTCTCCTTTCTGTTGATTCTGGTTCACCCAATTAGCTATAAAATGTTAAGATAATGACTAGCTTTTAAAAACCATCTCAAACTCTAAAATATATAGTACATATGTTTCTTTTGTTTTTGAAGGGTTGGACTTCAACTGAATTCTTGCAAATAACACAATTTTCCATGAGTCCTTTCAGAAAAAAAAGACTAGAATTATTTAACAATTATTTAACAAAATTTATCTGATTGGAAATTCCCATTTTAATAAAAAATTCTTTTAACTGGGGAGTAAAACCCATATGTCATAATGTATTTTTGCACTAAAATACCTGTTTTGCATTTCTTCTATACATTTAAGCAATTTCATATCACTGAATAAATTATCCGATAATGGAAAAAAGGCCTTTTGATCATGTTCTTAGAAATATAAATAATCACAAAATTGGGAATTGCTAGATTCCAGAGGGTGCTTGTATTTTGCAGGAGAATATGTGGAACATTTTCCTATGCAAACATTGTCCCAAGCAGTTGGATAGATTTCCAGATCAGCTCACAAAAGTCTATCGAACTCACAATGTGGTTAAGACAGAAGCTCTGATGCCAGAATTGAGGAGAACAAACTGACTCCGTGGTACCCAGCGTTCAGACCCCCAGCACCATAGCCATGTCTCCCAACCCTGTCTCCTCCCTTGGTGGGCCAAATGAGCAAGTGCTCCTATGGCTCCAGGCTCCTGAGTGTGGCTTCCATGTCTGCGGAAAGTGGGGGTAGAGGTGGTGACTTAAGGACAAGCTGCCAGAAGGTAGGCTATGGGAGGGAACTGCAAGCCTGGGAAATTCCTTAGGTGATCTTATCATTCAAGTCCCAAGTCCTCCAGATCCCCCATTCTCATTCTCCGTTCTCCTTGGGGTTTGGGACTGTTTCTCTTTTCCCTGCTCTCTCCATTACTTCTAACCACCATGCTTCTGCACACTGGCCCACTAAAAAATGTGTAGGCTTCCCTCAATGATGCTTCTGGTATTTTATGCACTTGGATCAGTTTTCCTTGAGTTTTTGTTACTAGCAACACTAGAAATGAGTTAGGAAATTGAAAAATTTCATGCTAATCGTTCCTGAGACTTATGTGAAAAAAAGTCAGTAATCAGTAGTATTGTATCTTTGACTGAACAAAAATGATTTTCTACAGGAACCCTCCTTTGCCACCTAACTGAACCCCTCAGGATTTTGCTAGGCAGGTTCTTCATTCTGAATTCATCTTCCCAGCAGTACCCTTGATCCCAGAAGTAGACAAGAGTTCCATTCTGGCTGCCCAGCACTTAGAACCTGTTTCCTCCAACAAAGACCCCTAATGGACTTGGAGGGGCTGTTGATCCAGGAGCTCAGCCCTCCCTGCAGCAGTGAATAGAGTCTTAATTCAACCCAGGCACCCCTGACACTCTCATGCAGGACACTGGATCCTGAGAAAGGTGACACAAGGATGGAACAAACAGAATGGGAGCTCCTTCCTCCCAGCACCAGAGCCTTTCTGAGCCTGTGTCTCCTCCACAGGTTGCAGGGGCTCGCCTGACTCATTCCTTCCTAAGACTGATTCCCTGGGTTCCTCATTATGTGAGCCCCCCAAAGCCTTTGAATGAACCTCCCTGTTGCATAAGTCAACCAGAATCGTGTTCCTTTGCCGGGTCCAGAGAGCCCGACTGCTAAAGCGCAGCATAGCTTTAACCTTTTGTCCCGTGGCACGCAGCCACTCTCCCGACCAAGGTCACTGGCAGCTTCATGGCATCCCAGCCTCAACCAGCGCCTTCATCTCAGAGCTGTCTCCACTCAGGTGTCTGCCCATTTTTATATCGGTTCTTTCTCACTGACCACCCTCCTCAAATCTAGACCATCCTCACAGCAGTGAACGCCATCTAATGACCAGAAACCACCAAGTATGATCTTTTCTAGCCCTCTTCTCTGCTTTTCTAGCTTAAGTTTATTTTTGCCTCTCTTTCTTCAGACACAGAGAAAGGGCTGTCCCTTCCTCTTTCCCAGACCTGCTCTCTGGGCTCCAACTACTCTGTGCCTGTGTTCCAGCAGTTCCTTTCCCTCTTTATCTCTCCTCTCCACTGGCTGCCTCTCCTGAGTCCCAGCCACCCTGCAGTCATCCTGATTCTAAGAAGGCCCTTTTCCATAAAACATCGCTTGCCAGCTAACTGCCCAGCTCACTGGTAGCTTCCTTCCCGTCTCTGCTTCTGTAACTTCTAAAAGCACCACGATCAGGCTTCCGCTCCTGTCGACCTCACCCAGTGCCACAGAAACTGCCCTCACGAAGGTCACCAGGGACTTGTGAAAGGCCAGACCTAGTAGTTTCATTTTAGTCTTTTGTCCAAGAGATAACTGTTGCAGAAATTGCTGGTTGTCCTAAAATAAATTTATTTTTCCTTTTAAAACAGAACCCCCCAAACATACTCATCCTCCCTCGCAGCTAGATGTGTTCATATGATTAAGTTCTGGCCAATGGTATGTGAGCAGAAAGGATGAGCACAATCCTGAGTCGTGTCCTTAAAAGGAAGGGGCACGTGGAGATGTGCTGGCTTCCTGCTGGCTGCGATGTGGAGGTGATGGGGTCCATGTCTGCCACATTTGGCATGACGATGAGTCCCATAGCCTCGGCATGTGGAAAAACAAGATATAAGGAGCCAGGGCTCCAGATGGCCTCATAAAGCATAAATACCTACTTCTCTGGTCCAGCCCTGAGCTCCAAGAGGCTAATGGCTTAGCTAAAGATCACAAAGCTAGATTAAACCCAGGTCCAAGTTTAGTACTCTTTCCAGTATGCTCTCAGTAAACTGCAATCTGTGCTGGGAGGGTGGACTCTATCAACCTCTATTACCACCTGTGCCTGGTTGACTTCTGGCTACTAGGTTTTAGTTTAGCCACCGGTAATAGCTCTGCAGAGTTCTGGGAGCTCAATGTGTACACACCTTGTTTGGGATTGTCTTTCTCCTCCTGAGGCACTAAAACTTCTCTTTAAAATGCCTGAAACAAAAACATAAAAATATCTTTACAGTTTCCCCGTGCAAATCTTTTATCTATTTATTAATTTTTAAAAAAGCTGCATTCTATTATGTGAGCAATTTTATGTACTCTAAAGATGGTCTTCATTTATAAAAGTATCAGTTAAAATATAATGCTTCAATTTTTAATAGGTCAGTGTTATGGTGTGTGGATTATATATCAATAAATTTGTTATTTTATTTATTTAAAAAATATATATATAATGCTTCAAATTACTGTTTACTCGACAGGATTATTTAAGGTCCTTTTTCCAAAGGAAACTAAACAAGGAAACTCTGTTATTAATAGCTAATAAAGTACAATAAAATATCTATAATTATCCTAAAGGCCTTGACAAGATAACTATAAGTTACCACATGCAAGTTTAAGGGCCCAACTTTTCTGTCCTTGCTTCCCCACTGACCTTCCCCACCATTGTTACCCAGGACATACAAAGCTGAATTCATCTCAAAACAGCCAGTAAACTGCTTCTAGAATTTGCTACATATGCATGAATATTTTTCCTGTATAGCTTTCATGTTTTCCTAATCACCAATCAGGACATTTTAGCTAGCAGGCAGGAATTTGTGGGAAAATAGATCAATGACGGAAACTGAGATTATCCCAGAAAATCTGGAACATCTAGTCACTATTTTATGGGCAATTAAGTTTGGAAAGGAACAAAAAGTGAAGCAACTCCTTAGGGATTTACTTAGGTCCTTGGGGAGACTATTTTAAACCTTCTTTTATGAGATTTTCATAGTATAGTCAATTAATGAGAGGAAATTGTTTACACTAACTTTATTTCAGAGTATTTCTACCTATCCTAACTCATATGCCTTCAATCTACTCTTTTAAAGGAATTATTCTTTCCTCTCCATATTCTATTTTAACCTTTCTTTTCTTTCAGTTGCAGATTTGTTGAATGAATTGAATCCTATCTTTTCTTATAATCTTTACATTTTATCCAAATATATTTTTCTTTTCTTTTCCATACCTCATACCCCAGACTATTTACTTTCCTGTTTTAAATTAAGAGTCAGAATTAACATATGGACTGAATTTATATATTCTATTTTCTCATAGTACTAAACAATTAAAATATTTATTTTACTTTAGTGTTTGAAATACATCTCTTACATAATGGAAATAAAATTGTACAAAACTTAGTCCACTCCAGGACTAATTTCTTCTCCAGGTCTCCAACCCCTACAGAACAGATTCATAAGAAGTCACTTTCATTATTCCTGTGGTTATTTAGTGTGTCTCTAAATTAGATATCCCCACTCCCCAGTTAGAGTCTGGGTTTGCTAGTAGAAATAACGAAACTATTCATTTGACAGCTGAGGCAACAGAAGACCACTGGGCCAGTCAGAGGGCTAGACCAACCTGTCCTAATTAGCACTGTACCTGGAAAACAAACCTCTGCCTAATGTATATGATGGCATTTCCTCAACTCCCAAGTGTGATTCCCAAACCATGACCTGCTGGAACCCCGCAGACCAGCAAAGAAAACTTACTGAATGTAGATTCTTTTAAAGGGCTTGAACTGGAGCTGCTGGAGTTGTCCGAAATGTCCAGTTCATCATCTAGCTCTGAGTACATATCTGCACGTAAATCAAAGAGTAACATTATAAGATCAAGAGCTAATGAGCCTTGAAAGAGACCAAAGTCAAGAGTGCATGCCTGCTGCCCCCGTTTCGCTAGAAGTACCTTTCTCAATATTTTCCAAGTTGAAGTTCTCCTCTGACAGGATTTCATCACAGGCCCTGTCTTCCTCCTTACTGCCGGGGGCCTGGAAGCCCTCCGGGGGCAGGTCTGCGCTCTCTGAAAGTTCGCTCTTCAGGCTAGCAGCTCCACTGCTGCTGCTACTCAGGCTCGCCTTCTCGAAGGTCTCCTGCAAGAGAGATCCAGCTTAGAGCAGCCTTTTCTTCCTTCCTTCTGCAGGACCCAAAGCTTGTTGGCACAGATATGAAAATGCTGGCTACATTATTATAAATATTTGTGCTCAGGTACCATTAACAGTTCTAGCCACACATTAGCAGTGGAGCTCCTTCAGTCCGGGACTACAAAGAAAGTGTATCTGTACCTCTGGACAAACAAGAATTGATGTGCCAAGATGCTCAGTGACGGAGGTCTGTGCAGTCTGGCAGAAGAAAAAGTGGTACTAAGGAAAAGATATGTACCAGTTAAACTGAAATTACTCTCCTTTAAGTTATCTTAATAATATTTGCTCTCTCTGGGGCTCCTGGGTGGCTCAGTTGGTTGAACGTCCTACACTTGATTTCTGCTCAGGTCATGATATCAGGGTTGTGGGATCGGGCCCCGCATCAGACTCTAATGCTGGGCGTGGGACCTGCTTAAGATTGTCCCTCTCCCTCTCCTCTTTCCCCCAACCCCGCTCTCTCTCTCTAAAAACAAAATAAAATACTAATAATACTAATAATACTATTTGCTCTCTGAATAAGTCACAGGGATAAAAGGTACAGCATAAGGAGTCTAGTCGATGTTATTGTAATAGCATTGGATCATGACAGTAGCTACACTTGTGGTGAACACAGCATAGGGTATAGAATTATGGAATCACTATGTGCTACACCTGAAACTAATGGAACATTGTATGTCAACTATACTTCAATATTAAAAAAAAAAATTAAAAACCGCTATCAAATCTCAGCACCACAATGGGTAAGTAGGGTTTAGTTTCTTCACATCTCAGGGAACTCAGTAGCAGACACAGCCAGGCCATGCAGGGAGAGAGGTGAGGTCCCCTGAAAGATGAAGAGCTGGGGCAGAGGCTCCAATGATGACCAACGCTCTCTAGAGAGACAGGTCTTTGTTTTGTTTGTTTTCAGATACTTTTTTCGAAAATGCAAGTGACACCCGCAGCCACCAGGGGCGGGTTCCTAAAAACTCCATAGTGATGGGGAATTGAAGGTAAAGAAAATCTAAGATGTTATGAGTGACTGGAGTTAGAAGTCAGCTTCTGAAAGCTTTCATGTGTTTCCATTCACTAAACAAGACAAAAAATGAAAAGAATATCAAACACATGTTGTGCCATGCAAACTGTCCAATCAATTTCTGCTTGTTATCTCTGTTCCCTGAGTGAATTTTTTCATTGTTCTTTCCTCAAGCTTTTACCAAGATGCTTGGAGATAGTTCTTGTTCTGTTGAAGCTAACATGCAGTTGAAGGAGCATTTTAATTTTCTTTGGCTAGTCCTCCATCCAAAGTCTTCCTGCTTTCATGACTCTGCATTGTTCATGCCTGTCGTTTGGATCTACTCTGGTCTGCGACCTTAGAACCTGAAATGGAAAATGCTTTGGACACTCTTTGGCATTGCTGGATATGTGCTTCTCTGAAATTTTTCCCATGCTTAGGGCTCATGAGAAGCTCCAAAGCCAGCCTCAGCTCTGCCTAAGCTCAGCCCTTGACACCAAATCCAAGAGGTTCCTTCTGAGGCTCAAAACTTTGTTGCCAAACTCACTCAACTCCTTCCATGCCTTCCTCCTTTTTCTGTCCCAATCCATAGATCCTTCTTCTTCTTCCAACATCTTCAACTGAAGTCAGAAATGTACATAGAAATAAATGCAGGGTTTTCTCTTCCTATGACTTTTTTTTTTAATTTTTATTTATTTATTTGAGAGAGAGAGTGAGAGAGCATGAGAAGGGAGAGGGTCAGAGAGAGAAGCAGACTCCCTGCTGCGCTGGGAACCCAATGCAGGACTTGATCCCAGGACTCCGGGATCATGACCTGAGCTGAGGGCAGTTGCTTAACCAACTGAGCCACCCAGGTGCCCCTCCTCCTATGACTTTTTTATTCAAAATTAATCATCCACTGCCGTAACTAGATTTACAACCTTGTAGGGACTATACACTCAAGATGTATCAATGCTATCAACATTTTTAAAAAAAAGAGAGATCAATTTTGAGTTGACAAAACTGTTTATTGCACTGATGCAGTTAGATGCCAGAATCCATATATCTCTAAAATTTGCAAAACTGTAGCAAAGACTTTGTTTCTTTTTAGAACAGGCATGGATAAGACATTTTTCTTTGGACAAATGAGGAATGAGGAGAAACTGTGAGTCCTGATACAGGCATTCCAGACTTGAGGACCTTCGACTTGCAACCAATACTCAAGACCCAGTTGGGATGCAGATGAAGTCATTTGCAACCACCAAAATTGCATCCATAAAAAATTGGGTGCTTGCTCAGCTTCTGATAAAGGGGAATTCACATTCTGAGAGAGATGCTTTTTCAAACGCATGGAAGATATGATATAGCAATGTAGAATGTATAGTTGTTTTAGTTTAAAAAAAAAACAACAACCCTGTTTCTATAAGCTCTTGCAGCAGTTTTTGCTTCAAAAAAATCTATAGAGTTCTTGAACTTGACATAAACAATATGCCACTGTAGACACATTTTCCCAAATGTGATTTCCAGAGTTTTTCCTTGTGAATATTTGAGTACCCAACTTATTACTAACTCTACCCTTGAACAACTGTGGGCTATTTTAGTCCCTTTTGGATCCCTCCATGCCTTGCATAATGTTTTGTACATAGCAACTACTTAATAACTGGTTGCTCTATTGAGATCAAAGGGAGAAAAGGGCCAGGAAAGCAAGTGAATTCCCCTATATGGTGAGTAGGTTTTGTAGCTTCTGGGTTTTTTTTGTTTGTTTTGTTTTTATCTTGCCTGTTTATCCAGAATCCTACATTGTGATGTTTCTCTAAGATCTGAAGAGACTATTTGGTGACACATCAATACGTAGGAGTGAAAGTCTCCCTTCCTTTTTTCGCCTTGCTCTTACAAGAAGTCATAAAACTCCGCTCATCTGTATTAGAGATGGCTGGCCCAGAAACGACAAAATGCCCCTGTAACCCAGTAGGCATTGGCCAAAGGCAGAGATGGTTAAATGTTTTTAGCCTGAGGGTTGAGGCCATTAAGGTATTTTCAAAAGTCACCCCCAGCAAGTACATAAACCTATTAAAGGAAGTTGGGTGTGTGGGTGCGGGGGGTGCAGCATTGGGGGATGCAATTTGGCTGCTGTCATCTTTTTTACTTTCTAATTACTTAAGATTTTTCTAGGAATAGGAGAGGGAGTTAATTACGGGTTTTTTTGGCATCTATATATCTCCTAGGAACGGATGGACACATTCTGTGCATCAATATGGCAGCAAGAAGAAGACAATGCAAATCAGACAATAAAATTATCACTGATATGGAAATCATCACCATTACAGGAGACACTTCCTGTCACAGTGCTGTTATAGGCACAATTATGTTTAGCTCGGTTTTGCTCATTATAATGTAATTTTTTATGTGTGCAGCAGATTATAATACATTTTCAGTTGAATAGCAATTCTAACAGTAACAGACTGACATTGCCTAAATTAACTGCAACAGTAGGGAAAGAATTAAGAGAGTCTATTTTATTAAAACTAGTGCAATTTTTTAATTGCCCAGAATGTTTTATCAGGAGAGAGAGAGAGAGAAAAAAAAAAAAAACAGCAAGAAATAAACATAAAGCATAACACTAACTATATCCTGTAGATGCCGTACTTTAAAACCATAAAGAATGCACTATTTCTTTTGTTCTAAAATAGTCATTCTATTTGAGCTATGTCTTTGCCTACTTTCTTCTATTTGTTTAGTTAATAATTGTGATCTTAGTTACATAAATTTAGGGCTGCCCAGGGCTTGACAGCAATTCATCTGGCTGAGGTGATCTTTTTTTTAATGGCAAACCACATTCCATGCTTTTCAAGGATGATAGCACAAAGAAAATCCAAAATATGAGACAGATCATTGACTACATATTATTGTGCAAAAATTTAGTCCCTAAATTTCAAAGTATTAAAAAAAAATTTCAGCCAGGGGCAACCTCAGTCAGTTGGGCTTCCGACTTGATTTCGGCTCAGGTCATGGTCTCAGGGTCCTGGGATCCAGCCCCACATCAGGCTCCCGACTCAGCAGGGAGTCTGCTTCTCCCTCTCTTCATCCTTCTCCCTGTGCCCCTCCCCTCACTCGCATGCTCTCTCTCATTCTCTCTAAAATAAATAAATAGATCTTAAAAAAGAAAATCAGGCAGTGTGACCAAGAGGGCTGAAGGGGTCACATTGACCCGGGTCATAGCTGAGTGGTCTGACCAGTTCAGCAGGTGTGGCGAGAGGCTCCTGTCCAGGACCTCACTCTGGGCCACTTGGTTTTGCCACTGTAGAGAGGTGGGCCGAAGGAGCAAGCTCGGAGCCTGGTCCCTTACTATGGTAGCTAGGGATCTTTTAGCTTCAAAGGTGTTTGGTTGATACCACTGTCTATTTTGTTTATGAAATACTGAAGTATTTCCCTGCCCCTGTGCTCTGTACATCAAGTAGAAGAGCAATACGTTCAAATGAAACCAGAAAAATTGGTGTGAAAGGTGCTGAAAATAACTAAGTTTACAAATATCATATAATGAAGGAAATGTTTTCTTCAAGTTTGGATATTAATTATTTTTCTTATTTTGAACTTCTTAACAACATTCATACAAAGCTAAATATTTTGCTTTAATATAATTAAATGCATATAATTATGATCCCACTATTATCATGACACTCTCTTAATTAGAACTTCTTAAAAGCACAAGAACATACTAATGAATTGTCACTAAAATAAGTAAATTAGAGGATGAATTAATTATTACAATTCAATCTAAAATTCCGCTATCAAATTTACCATGCTTGATAATGTTTCACTGCCATCCAATAAATAATCTAGTATCTGCAACAGGTTCTCTATTATTCCTAATTCAAAGACAGGTTTTCTAGAAAAAAATAACACTAATAAGATTGAGGAGAAGAATAGTGCCATAATCTGAAGATATCTCTTATTAAAAATACAGAAGATATGGTCTACATCAACTGACTGACCACCATTTTATTTTAAAACTACATATTACCAAAGGAAAAGAACTGAATATATGGGTGAATACTTCTGAAAGCCATTTCAAAGGAGGCCAGAATCAGGTAACATATAGAAGAATCATTTAACATATAGAAGAAACCATGCACAGAGAATCATTAAGTGGTCAAGTTTTAAGGCCTTCTAATTTGGATTGCTCAAAAACAAGACATGCAGTTGCAGTGTAGCACCGCTTAAGGTACGAAACAGTATGGAATTAGACATGGGTGGCATCAGTATAAGAAACCCCACAAATTAGAACCACACTTACTGTTTCCTTTTTAATACAGAGTTACATAAGGGAAGGTCTACTTCTTGTCAAACTACACACTTAGTATATGACATCAAAATACCAAACTGATTAAGTGCCAATAAACAAAGAATTAAAAACCAAGGCAAAGAATCACCATCACCTTTTATCCCTCTTCCGGCTTCCATTCTTGGCTCTCAGCAGTCGATTCATACACAGCAGCCAGCTGTATAACTTCAAAACATTATGTCGCTCCTTTGCTCAAAACACACATCACTCAAGTCTATACCATGGACCACAGCATCCTCATCTCCCTTCCCTGCTTCACTGTACTCCAGCCACACAGGCCTCCTTGCTTGGCTCTTAAATCTGGCAGGCATGCTCCCACCTCCGAATATTTGGACTTGCTGCTCCTTCTGTCATCAATGTTGTGCCCCCAGATATTCGCACAGCTCACCCTTTTAACATATTCAGGTTTCTACTCAAATGTCATGCAGTTATAGTGGCTTTCCATGACATCTCTATTTAAAACAGCCTGTCTTTCCACATCTACCGATCACTATTACTTTGCCTTTATATTTTTGTCCATAGTACTTAAGTGTATATTAATTTACTTATAATTTGTCTTCCTCCACTGTGAAGATGGAGTTCTTCTCTTTACTGTTAAAACACAGACTAGAATAGTCCCCAGAAGAGAATAGATCAATCTTGTTGAATAAGTGAAATAAAAGACTGATTTTGCAAAGTATTGCAAAGCTCTTCTCCATATTAAAAAAAAAGGGTAGAAATCAAAATAGCAGCATTATTTTTCGAAGAAACTGACAAACTCATTCTAAAATTAATAAGTAAATATAACAGATCTAGAATGGCCAAATCAAATTTGACAAAGAAGAATGAAATTGGAGCACTTATACAACCTAATTTCAAGACTTATTAAAAAGCTACAACAATCAAGATTGGCCTTAGATACACAGATCAATGAATGGAACAGAGTTCAGAAATAAATTCACATATATAGTACCAAATGATTTCCAACAAAGACTTGTAGTAAAATCAGTGAGCACACGTTATAGACATTTTAAGAAATGATGCTGGAAAAACTGGGTACTCATATGGAAAAAAACCAAATTTCAATCTTTTCACTATTCTATGCATGAAATTAAATCAAAATGGATCATAGATCTAAACATAAAATCTATCACAAGAAGGAATTTACAAAAATAAAAAAGAGCCAATTTTGCAGCCTTGGGACAAACCATGATTTCTTTAGCAGGATACAAAAAGCACTAACAACAACAAAAAACTAAATAAGTAAATTGGACTTCAACAAAATTAAAATTTAACAAAACTTCTGCTCATCAAAAAAACAGTCAAGTCATAGACTAGAAAAAAAATTTGCAATACCTATATTTGCCAATAGAGTCATATGTGGAATATATAAAGAGCTCCTAAAATCAACAAAAACAGACAAATAATCCAATAAGATAATGGCCAAAGATTTGAATAGATAGTTCACACACACACACAAAGAGATATATAAATGATCAATATGCATATGTAAAAGTGCTCAACAGCCACGGTGATCAGGAAAATGTAAACTAAAACCACAAAAAGATACCTTTCTCTGCCCACTACAAAGGTTAAAATCTAAAAGACTGACAATACCAAATGTTTATAAGAATGTGGAACAATTGAGCAACTCTCATACATTGCTCCTAAAAATGCTAACCAGTACAATTTTGGAGAACTGCTTGGTAGTTTCTTTTTAGAATTAAACATACAACTACCTTAAGACCCTGAAATTCTACTCCTAGGTATATGTCTAAGAGAAACAAAAGTATCTGCACAAGAAGACTTATGTAAGAAAATTCATAGCAGTCTTATATAAAACCCCAGATCTGGAAACAACACAGTGTTCATCAACAGGAGAATAAATTATGATATATTCATACAACATAATACTATCGAACATTATAAACAAATAACTGCTATACACAACATCATGATGAATCTCACCGACATTAGGTCACGTGAACAAAGGCAGGTGCTAAAGCGTAGATACTGTTTGTGATTTATATGAAGTCAAAATAAGAGGCAAAAGTAATTCACAGTGTCAGAAATCATAAGTCTGTCCATGGGCAGGGAACTGTATGGGAAGGGGCATGAGGGAAATTTCTGAGTCGATAGAAATGTTCCGAATCTGGTTTTGGGTGCAAGTTAACCATGTGTCAAAAGTTATTTAAGTAATTAAAATTTGTACATCTTACTGTAGGCAAATTATATCTCCATGAACAAGGGAGGAGCTATGGTGTGGATGTGAGAATTGTGTATACATTTGTGCAGGAACCTAAAAGGCATTGCTTTATTTTCTTAAACCATAACAAGTATAGAACATTGCCAAAACAAGTCATGATTTTTCCCGATACTTCTTTCACTGCATCATTATTTGTTGCATTTTCACAGCCTTGGGGGAAATTCAGTCAACAATTAACCAGACAATAGAAGCAAAGATGTTCACAAAAATATTGTCCTTTTAAAACACATCATTTTCTACATGGCTAAATTTAATCTCTTAGTAGAGGATTGCAGACACACGCCTTTAGTGGCATGCTCAGCAATTGTAAATGACATATGGTATAATAAAAATAAAACAACTCAGATAAATAAATAGCACAACAGTTTTTTAAATTTGCACTAAGAAAATGAGAATAAGGTAGTTGCATATTTGCTCAATTCCTAAGTGGTCCACGTTAAAGATATTTGAGAATTTAGGATAAATATCAAATGCCTGTCAATAAAGTTTGCCAAGAATATATACAGATTTTTAGGGGTGCCTGGGTGGCTCCGTGGGTTAAGCCTCTGCCTTCGGCTCAGGTCCTGATCTCAGGGTCCTGGGATCAAGACACGCATCGGGCTCTCTGCTCAGCAGGGAGCCTGCTTCCCCCTCTTCCTGTGCCTGCCTCTCTGCCTACGTGTGATCTCTTTCTCTCTGTCAAATAAATAAAAATCTTTAAAAAAAAAAAAAAGAATATATGCAGATTGTACTAGAAAACTACAAGAAGAAGTCCATTTCTCTAAGTGAAATTATAAAGTGTTTGTGATTTATAAAATAATCCTTGCTGACAAATCCTCTACTAGCTGCTTCCCCCACCCCCAAGGTAGATGGAATTTAGGATAATAATTATGTGCGCTGTATTTCGGTAGTTTGACGACACGAGACTATTATAGAAATCTTCCTTTTTGTAATTCACCAAAAGCCTAGAGTACATTTCTAGGACTCAGTATGGGAACATTTACTCATCATCTTAAGCATGAGATAATTTATCAAGATCAGATGTGATTTTTGAAAGATCATCTTGGTAGGCACATAGAGGATAGTTAAGGGAGGGAGCTGATTCTAGATAACCTGAGTAGAACAGATTCGATCATTTGGAAGGTCTTTAAAGCCGAGGCTTCTTTGAGATGAAAAAGGAACTCCATCTGTGGACAGCAGGTTCAGCCCATGTCCAAGAGTTTCAACCTGCCCTTCCTGCCAGCCTACCCTATGGGTTTTAGACTTACCTACCCAGCCCCCACAATTGTGTAAGATAATTCCCTCCAATAAATCTCTTCATATGTATCTTCTACTAGTTCTGCTTTACACATTCTGTGTAGGACCCTTCTGTACACTGCATAATATTAGCAGCCCTGGCTGCCTCCTCTTAAGTACCAGTATCAGTCAACGTCATTGTGATAAACAAAATGGCTCTCCCTCCACACACACACAATTTCTGAGGACCTTGTAGACAGTGCAGAGGTGGTACACTGAATCACTGCTAGGGTTGAGGAGGAGACTAGAGAGGCAAAGAAGTTGGATATTGCAATGACCCAATGTGAGATAATGAGAATGAGAACTGGAAAGTTAAGATGGATTTGTCAGGCATTTCAAAAATAGGACTGGTAAAAGATTGCTAATGAAATGGATGTAGGATTTGAGGGAGAATGAATTGAAGATGTCCAGGTTTCAATTAAGGTGATGAGGTGTAGAACATGATTGGGTTAAGGAAAGAGACTCCATTTACCGTGGGACTTGCTGAGCATGAGGTACCTATTAGACACATGGGTAAATGTCCAGCTCAAAATTTAGGTCTGTCATGCAGGAAAGGCTGTGATCAGACACATAGTTTTGGAGGTCTTCAGAAAATGGATGTGTTGTAAAACACATCCCAGTGTATTTTGCCTTCTTAAAAAATATTGTGTACTTTTCCTCTCAGAACACTTATACTGTTGAGACCAGGCCAGGAGGCTGGGGCTTATAAACCCAAGGAAAGTCCTGAATGAAGAACACCTGGGCAAGAGGAGGATGTGATAGAAGGGCAGTTTCTAGCGTGCGGATGGGGAACTGTGAAGTCTTTCTGAAGTTCAAAGAAGGAGCCAGAATGAAGGATAGAAGATAAGAAGGCAAGTTCAAGCATCTTTGTTTTTCTTCCTCACATCCTCTCCAGCAGAAGTGAACCTTGTGAGTGGAGCAGAGCAGAGGGTTTGAGGAAACAATTCAGGTTCAGCCAGAAAAGACTGGAAGTTTCAGAGAAGCTTCGTGACCATCATGCCATTATATACTATACAGCTAATATGGGCATTTAATATAAGGCCCATGAGGATAGACACACTGTGTTCACTGTGGTATCTCCTCAACCTAGAATAGTACCTGACATCTACTAGGTACTCAATAAATATTTGTTGAATGGCTAAGGTAGGGCTGATATTGTGCCCCGACTCCCAGTTAGTTCACCATGGACTATGTGGCATAGGTGGGAATCTGAAGCTCCTACGTACCACCATGGGAATGTATAAAATGAATATAGTGCTCACTGGTGAGTCTACCAGGTTATCACTGCATGGAGGGAGTGCAGAGAAGACAGCTCAAACCAGGGATGCCATAGTAGGTCCCCCAAAGCCACAGGGATAGGTTCATCGCATCTAAAGTCAACAGAGGACAAAAGAAGAAGGCGACAGACAGAACTCCCTCCCATTAGAGTGAAGATGCCTAAGCTTCCTCCTGTATCCAGCTGTTGTCTTGGGAGACAGAGATGGAGAATAGAGCCCTTGAAATGGGAGAGAAACTTTTAGACCAAAACAGCTGATGTAAGTGTTAATGCCTATGTCCCCCATTTTCTGTTACCAGGAGGAACAGGGGTTCAAAACAAAATGATATATGATTATGGAAGATGAAGTTCCCATTTTGTACAAGCAATTTTTACCCAAATTCATATGAAATGAAAAACCATGAAACTGGACAGAGCTCACTCAAGAGAAGAGCAAGAAGAGAAGCAGAACATCGCAATTTAAGAGTACAGCATCGGAAGAGAGAATAAGAAAAGAGTGTTCAGAGACGTAAGATGGAAATCAGGACAGAGGAGTGTGGTTGAAACCACAGGGGGAAAAATTCGAGAAGGAAATAGGAATGATAAGGAAGAATTAGCCTTCAGTTTGATAATTTGGTTGTTAATTACTCTGGAGAAATACAAGGCTTCAGTCCACATTACCTGGGTTTAAATCCAAACACGAGGTATGAATACCATGGCTAGGTATTCCACAAACTTCTGCCATCTAGCACCAGTCTACTTTCCCAGACTTTCCAAACTATACATATCAAAATATGCGTTATAAGTCAGGAGATCCAACTATCAGTCCAAGGTCTGAAACCAGCAAAATAGTTTGGTGACCTTGGGCAAGTCTCTTCTCTTACTTTCCCTTTTCTTGCCTTTTAAGTTAAAGCATAAAACAATACCATTTCTAAAATGTGATTAGTAGTCCTAAGTATGCTAAGCTGGTATACCTGGAGCTCATGTGTACTTTTGGTATTCTTTTCCATCTAGGAGTGACTTTCTTACCTACTTTCAAGGCCCAAATTTAACCCACTTGTTCTGGGAACCTCCCTGGACTATATCAGGCAGAGATCTCATTTGGTATTTAACCAGATTTCCTCCTGCATATATGTCTCGGCTTCCCAGGTAGATTGTATAAGTCACTTCACGACTGAGACCACTCCTTATAATTTTTTATAACTTTTACAATAGCAAGCACAATGTCTTACATTCAGAATATATTCAACAAATCTTTGTTCTTCTATTAATTACAAACTGTGAGCATTTTCAATTTTTCTCTTTTTGTATTGTTCCCTGTTAGGCTTATGGATGTGAAAGTTCTCCGGAGTGAAAAAACTCACTCTACTAGAAGAAATAAAGAATCATGTAGCTTTAAAACAGAAGTAGTGAAGATAATAGTACCTGTCAAATATCATTGGAAGAGAAGTGGGAAATCCCACAAAACTCACCCTTCAAGAACGTGCTTCTTTCATTGATTACCCTTCAATCTCCCTGGTACATTCAACTCTGCCATTTGTACACATAGAAATATGCTTTATTTACCAATGTTAATATTAGCTTACAGTTGGATCCACAAAATCCCACTAATCTGAATGAAATTGAAGTTTTCTATTGGTTACCCACATTTTTCCGGGCTGGGTTTTAACACTCATCCTTGCATTTGCTGGTGAGGATCTAAGCAGCATGCTGTTTAGAAATGTCTGCAACCGATTTTTCTGTCTGGGATACAAGATAACGGCTAAAAGGCAGCTATTCTGTGTATTTAACACGTTGTGCATAATGCTGAAATGCCAATCATGATTTTGATTACTACAATGCCACAGTACCCTTTGTAGCACAATAGACTTTTATTATTACATATTTAAGTAAAAATTACACCTTATTTTTCTTTGCTTGATTTTATTCTTGACTCTGCTCTCCTCATGATCTCTTATTTTGAATTATAAAAATTAGAAAGCTTAACATTCTTCAAAAAGAAAATTTTGCTTCTCTTTCTTAGAGTCTAAACCACAGTACACAGGCATGAACTTTATTAGTGAAGACTTCTCTGTCCTTTTGAAATATATATTAATACCTGTCTTTACTAGTCTATTGCCATAATTAAGAATAAGCTAATATGTGAAAAAGTTAGTAGCATACACCCCATGACATAGGAGTCCTTCTCAATTGTTTGCTCACCCACTAATTTGCAAAATTCCAGCAATTCACAATGGCTCTCCTTATCAGAGCTGAGAACTCATAAAGTTCTACTGTACCCATTAATTTCTCTTTCCTTTGACTATTGCTTATCATTGGATTGTGTAATTGTATTGTTGATATTAACTGCTCTGGGAGACATTCCACTATATTTGAAATGAAATAATCATAACACTATAACAATACTTAAGAAAAAACGAAACATAAAATTTTATATCTATAATTTTTCCATCAGCAATGGTGTCGATGTATGTTTTTAAAAAGTAATAATTGGTACTTAGCAAGGATAATACCAATTAACTGAATGCTGTCTTTTGATTAAATGTAATCATATTTCCTTCTCATCTCTTTAATAAAGCTTCGCTTTTCCTTTTAGCTAACATTTGACTAACCCACAGATGAAAAATTATCAATATATATAAAATAGTGCAAAAGGAGAAGATATCTGATGGTTCTTTAAGAGTAGTAATATAAATTGCCTAGAGGTAAAGCACTTCTCTATGGTTCCTGTGAGACTGAATGCTCTCCATGAGGGCACCAAGACTGGCAAGTAGCACGTGCTCAATAAATACTTATTAACTGCATGAAAGCCACACATGGATTTAGCACTAGTGGACCAATTAATACTGGATTAGCAAGTTGCATCAACAACCATTTTTTTATACTGCTCATTTTATATAACTGGTGCTATCTTATAATTTTGTGCCACTTTTTAATTTGTACAGTTTATTCAAACACATTAACTTACTTAATCCTAGTGCTTTCTGTAATAGGTAATATTTTCCCCATAATTTACGGACGAGTACAGAACCTCTAGAATCTCGAAACTCCCTCGACTACAGATATCTCCCTCTGTTTAACCCAGTCATGGCCTGAGAGGTAGATTTCTACAGTTAAAATGGTCCCCCAAATACATACTGAAATATTGATGGATGAGATGATATGGTGTCTTGGATTTGTTTCAAAATAGCCTACGGATGGCAGGGAGTGGGTAGTGGGTGGGCATTAAAACAGTATGTGATTAGCCCGAAGTAGCAAATTCTTGAAGCTGGGGGGTGGCTACCCGAAGTACTATCTTTATTTCTGTAAATGCATGAAATTTTCCACAGTAAGAGTTTAAAAAAAAAAAAAAAAGCTCAGCAGTAAATAAATAAATAAAACAGTCATTCTCAAGGTGTTTTGCTAAAGATAAGAGGATTTCTGCGGTTAGATTTTAAACTAACTCTGCCCACCCCCACATCAGCTACAGGAATCTAATATAAACTGACTCTTTTATATCCAACTGGAAATTGGCTAAGTAGCTTTGCAGTGCAGAACTTAATAGAAGGCCTCAAATACTTAAGATATATAGAAATGGCTAAATCTCTCTCGCACTTTAGTTTCCTGGGAACACTGTACTCTGAATGCAACATGACATGCATAGAATGGTGTGTTTCTCATTGTTGCCTACTTTTTTACGGAAGTCAGGCAGTAAAATAACAAGAAAAGTGAGCTCTAACTCGCTGTATATAAGATTTCACTGTGTTCAGCAAGAGATATAACTCCAAGTTATATGCTCCTAAACATAAACTAAGGCCTTAGATAATCACCAAGTATTGTTTTGTGAAATTACAGCTGGGCTCAGCAAGGCAATAAAGATGAGTTTTTTCTCCCCAAAAGAAAACTACACTGAATCTTCAACTTCCAGATTCCAAGTATGTCAAGACAAGCACACCACACAGTAGTGTTTTCCTTTTAATAGAAAGGAGTTTTATGGGAACTCTGTTATCCAAGAAATCAGAGGAAGGAAGGGAGGGAAGGAAGGAGGGAGGGAGGGAGGAAGGAAGAGAGGAAGGAAGGAAAAGAAATTACAGCTGTCTCTTCTTTGAAATCAACTCTTCATATTATTTTCCCAGCTGAGGTAGAACAGATATTTAGGGTCCTGGAAAGGAATTTGATGACCAAGTACCTTGATTAAGAATGGTGTTATGACCCTATTTCCATTTCCTTGGGCTCCATGCCCAAGAGGGAAGAAAAGAATATGTACCAGGTTGACTGGTCCCTAACTAGATCCCTGCTTGGGGGAGCCCAGAGTATGAGCAAAGAATGGATCATGGGTCATGATACGACAAAAACACAGCGGGGAGAACAAGAGACAGCAACAAGAGCATCACTGGCATGGTCACTTGCACATGTGGACATTTGTAGCTTTTCCCTTTTTCAAGCTTTGCTCAGAAATAAACTTAAATATCAAAATAATTTAAAGGTTACCGGCAAGAAAAGTTAAAGGATCTATTCTTATTTGAAGCATGGCAGCATTATTACCACCAAAAACAGTAATAAAAGCAACTAGACTAAAAAGACAAAACTTTAAGGGAATTGTTATTTTCTTCTATGAATTAACACATAACATTTTCATCCATATTCCCCAAATCAGATTTCTAAAGAAATAAAATATATGTATTCACTGCTATCTATACAAAGAGCATAATGTAAACTTAAAGAATTGCTAAGGGATCTATTTGATGCCTCTAGTTTTGCAATATACAATAAATTAGGGGTAGCTCATCGGAAAATCACTTATATCGACTTTAATTTTAATTATAAGGTCTAGAAAGGGATGCAAATATGGAACTATGTAATAGTGAAATACTGCATGTAGCAATTAATATTTTCCTAACTAAGATAATCTTCCCTTAAGACAAGCCTGAACCACTGCAGGTGACCTTATAATGGAGTACATCGCAAAGACACTGACAGCTGTGCACTTACGTGACATAACAGAGCCAGCTCGTGGTGACATGTGACAGCATTCCGGTTGGCTTCCATAAAGTACCTCTGTGTGCGCTTCCGTTCCCGTTCCAGCTTCTTCTCCAAAGCCAGCTGGGATGTAGACAAGTTGTCTAAATACTTCATCATGACGTCTGATATCATCGAGCTGACTTCTACAATATCTGGGCGGGCTTCTGCATCAGGAGTGAGGCACCTACGAGAAGACAAGCTGATTACAGCACTCTGGTCAATATCAGGACCAGGCCATGGGTGTAGAGGGTCAAGGTTAAACAATGGTGTTTACACCCAAGAACACCTGGGATAAGGTGATTCAAGCACAGCTTGGAATCCAAGACTTCTCAAAAGGTATTTGGAAAGTTTGGGAAGCAGAGGGAGGCAGCACTGTTCTCTCTGCAGTTGGGCTGTCAGGCAAGGGCTACTGATTGAGCATGAAGGGGCTCCTTGGGTCTCGGGACAGGTGGATATAGTCATCTTCCCCCTGTGAACTGGTCATTTTCTATAATCACTGCCAAGCCATTGGTCAGTGAAACAAAGAGGGATCCCGAGAATGTAGGTCCTGATGCACCAAATGGAAGGTAGGTTTCTAAGGAGTCACAGCTTATTGACCTTTTCTAGCTGGATAGCAGCAATATCAACCCAACTTGATTAGTGTGTGTCTTACAAAACCTGAGTGATAAAAAAAAATGCAACCCAGTTACTTAAATGTTTAAGGTGCTTGTAATAATTTTTTAAAGTAACTAATTGGACATATTTCATGCTAATATTTTCTGTGATTTGGAGGTAGGAAATGGTAAGCAGCTTACTTAAGGGAATATTATTTATGTTCAGGTAAACACTAATAGACACAATGGAATCAATTATCAAGATCATTGTTAGCATGCTTTAAGTACTTCTGGCATTTGCTATAATATTTTGTCTATTTTTAAAAATTTATTATTTTTTTTAGATTTTACTTATTTGTGAGAGCAAGAGCTTGCCCATGAGAGAATGAGAGAGAAAGAGAACGCGTGTGCACAAGTGGAGGAGGGGAGCAGAGGGAGAGAGAGAAGCAGACTCCTCACTGAGCAGGGAGCCGGACACGGGGCTTGACCCAGGACCCCGGGATCATAACCTGAGCTGAAGGCAGACGCTTAACCAACTGAGCCACCCAGGCATCGCAATATTTTGTCTATTTTTTAAATTCAAAATCTCTAAATTCACTGAAGTCATGTTGCTTCTTAATAAACTTGAACTTATTTGGACTTTGAGAAAAAGATCTAATTTTCACTTTTTGTATTTGATTTAGCAACCTACAGTTCACACAACTTTCACCCATACTGACATCTTCAGGAAAGATTTGAGAACTATTTTATTTTTATTATTCTTCACCACAGAAGTCAAAATAAGACTCTAACTTATTAATTTGCTAATTACTCTTTGTTTTTTAGTTGATTATGAGTAAAATATATATATCTTAGACATTATCGTCTCATGCTTAATCTTTATGTTATTTCTTTCTAAGGCAGTGGGCTTGCACCATGGTTATGAGAGGTACTTACACATCTGCTGAAGTCATATTTAACAAAGTTCAGTCGATGCATTTGTAACAAAGAAAGACAAGGCCAGCTACATAATTTTGGGGGTTCCCAGTAGAAAATTAAAGTGTGGGGCACTAGCACTGAGTGAGGAAGTCAATCTCCCTTCCCATAGACCAGTGTCCTAAATGATGGTAGACAGGAGACTCCCAAGAGATTGCAACCTCCATGCCATCATGATACACTTGGTACCTGGACTGGAGGTGGGCAAGAGGCCCCACTGAGTCACCAATTGAGTGCACCATGGTGCTACCAGCCTAGTTAAAGATGGCTTCTTTTTTGCCTCACCCCTAGATTCAGCAGGGTACATACTGCACCCCGATCCTCTCCTTGTCTGCATTCACAAAGTCATAGGGGAGGCGGGTAAAGGTGGAACACAGGCCTCCCCTACTGACATACCCAATCACCATACCAGGTAGAGAACAGTAGCGATGATGGGACAGGGACAGAGAGATGGAGCTGGAGGCCAGGCGTGGGCCACGGGGCCAGGAGCAGATGGTTGAGAATCTATGTCAGAGAGGTAAGAAGTTGGAGGGACCTCACAGGAACTGAGACTCCCAAGCCCCAAACATACATGCTCCTTGTCTCATCAGACTTCATTTCTAAAACACAAATTTTTAGATGAAATTATTAAGAATTTCATGACCTTGAATATAGAGCCTTAAACCCTAAGCACAGGACTGTTTTGAGTATGGGGGCCCTGAGCATTGGTCATAAGCACGTGAAGCTGAACGTCTGTGCCAGTGACATATTTGTATTCAAATTTCTTATTTTAGTTCATAATCATAAAAGAAGCTAAAATGTTGAATTTCACCTTCTAATTAAATCAGTTTCTTCATCTACCCTCACTTAATTAGCAAAAGTAATTAAAGCTGATAAAAATGCTTGGTTGACCTAGCATTGGTTGTGATTGCCATGTGAGGAAAAAAAACAACAACAACCAGCATCTAAGCCTTTCATCAGTGCACTGGACTAAAGTCTTAGTCTGCAGATATTTAAACTGATTAAAGATAATATTAGCATTTGCCAATGATATCTATCCTTTTCCAGATCCCATGTTTATCACAGCATTATTCACAACAGCCAAGATATGGAAACCCAAATGCCCATCCTCATATGAATGAATAAAAAAAGAGCTGGTACATACAGACAATGGGATATTACCAGCCATGAGAAAGGAAGATACATTCCCATTTTTGACAACATACATGGAACTTGAGCACATTGTACTAAGTAAGATAAGTCAGAGAAAGACAAGTACTGTATGATAACACTTATATGGAATCCAGAAAAATCAAACCTATAAAAAAATAGAAAACAAATCATGGTTACCAGGACATGAGTGGTGGGGGGATAAGAATGACGGTGTCCAAGGGTACAAACTTATAATGAGTCGTAAATAAGCCATGGAGATCTAATGCACTGAATAATGAATACAGCCAATGATATTGTAATATAATTATGTAATGTGATGAACATTGCTTCATTTACAGCATATTACAATATATAAATATATCAAAGTGACACACTGTACACCATAAGTTTACAAAATGGAACATGTCAAATTTACTTTGGGGAAAATTTTAAAAAAGAGAAAACCAAAGAGTTGAAGGTAGAGTGAAAAATGTAAAGATCCACTTGTCCTTAGAACTAGCTGAAGGCATTAACTGTGCTAGTCATCCTGACCACCTCTGAAACAAAGCACCAGACGGCTTCTGCAACCAGGCACAGATAGAGAAATGTAAGGCAATTGGAAGATTTTGTGCAAAAAAGGAAACGTTCTTCTTTTTTAGAAAGTAAACAGACAATATTCTCTGAACGGGGTACTGGAAGGTAAAAATAGTAATGCTGGTACTGGGCAAAGCAACAAAATGGATTTATTTTCTGCCCCAGACTCTTCAGGGTTGCTAAGTTATTCTTCCAGTGTAAAAGCCTGCTAGAAAAGAAAAGTTCCAGTGACAGAATGTGCTGGTATACCACATGAACGAACAGGAAAAAGGAAAGATATTGCACATGAGACACACAACTGCACGTGCTCTACCCAAGACAGGGTGTAGAAGGTGAAAATGAGAAGATGGAAAAGGAGAACAATCAGGAAGATCATGTAACTGGAAACATTGGGTGTGAAATTAAGAGTCTCGTGAACTAGCCCATCAATGGTTGTATTGCATTTCAAAGGCTCTGTCAAGTTACTCATGATCAGCTGAGTCATAAATGATCATTAAGAACACTTTTGCCTTTATGTATTCCTTGCATCAATTTTCTTAAGAAAACAGGAAACTAAGAAAATAGAAGATTAAATTTGCTCCCTTATTCTTTTAGAACTTAGTTTTTAAAAGATTAAAAATCCAAAGCAAATTAAATATGTAATTGCATAAAATTCATTACTGAATTTGGTTTTATGTCAAATTTTTTTTTTCTTTCTTTCTTTCTTTCTTTCTTTCTTTCTTTCTTTCTTTCTTTCTATTTATTTATTTATTTATTTGACAGAGAGAGACACAGCGAGAGAGGGTACACAAGCAGGGAGAGTGGGAGAGGGAGAAGCAGGCCTCCCGCTGAGCAGGGAGCCCGATGCAGGGCTCAATTCCAGGACCCCGGGATCATGACCTGAGCTGAAGGCAGACGCTTAACGACTAAGCCATTCAGGTGCCCCTATGTCAAATTTTCTAAAGATAAAACTTTGTGATGTGAACCCAGACAATGAGTCTTGAATAACCTTAAGTGAAAACCACATCTGCTATAGAATGCAATGTATAATCAGTTATAAAATTAAAGTTAAATGGTCAGTTCTTACTTATGGCATCTTAGTTATTTTGAATTAAAAGTGTCCTTATAGGGGCATCTGGGTGGCTCAGTCGGTTAAGTGTCTGCCTTCAGCTCAGGTCATGATCCTAGGGTCCTGGAATCGAGCGCCATGTTGGGTTCCCTGCTCAGTGGGGAGTCTGCTTCTCCCTCTTCCTCTGCCACTCCCCACCCCAACCCCTGCTCATTATCACTCTCTCTTGTGTTCTCTCTCTCAAATAAATAAAATCTTTAAAAAAAAAAGTGTCCTTAAAAATATTTAATCTAGAGTCCCCTAATAGTGATCATTCATTCTCTTAAACATTCTGGTGATAGGGAATTCACTATCCACCCAGCAGTCTGCCTCACTTGGGTATCTCCAATTCTGAAATGCTCTTCTAATGACGAACTGGCCTTGGCCTCCTTGGAACTCCACTCCATGGTCTTGGCTCCACTTTCTGAAGTTCCACGGAATAAACCCAATTGTTTTCATATTTTCAGTGTCATTCCATTTTCATGCTTGTACCCCCAAACTTGTTAACTCAACTGCCAAGCCACCGTGGAAACAGCCCCACTTCTCTCTATCAATACCACCACCACTCTAGTTAGAGCCGCCATCATGTCTTGGTGGACAGCTGGACCTGCCTCCCCTCCTGCCCCCATTCCCTGCTGTCTATTCTCCACAAAGCAGCCAGTATGATCTTTGTTACAGAAGAAATTTTCTCTATATCCCACCTGTAAATAACCTTAAGTTTTCTCCTCAGTACTCAAGATAAAAATTCAAAACCCTCAACGTGGCCTATCAGACCTAGTCGATCTGGCCCCATCAGCCTCCACAGGCCCTAATCATTCTTTGGCTATTCTCTCCCTGACTTAACATGCTACATCTCCAATTTCTTTTAGTTTCTCAAACTAATAAGCTCTATGTTGGTCTATGAAATGCTTTCTCTACTCTTTACTATTTGAGAATTAGTGGTTGTTTGGGTCTCAGATTATATGCTAATTTCTTCATAGAAACTTCCCAAAGTCCCTAGACTAGGCCAAGTCTTTCTGGAATCACTCATTGCTCCCTTTACCATTCTTCATCCAATTTATTATAATTTGTTTTATATACTTTTATATACTTAATATTAGTAACACTACTATTATTAATAACAATATCTAATTTTATTGAGGGCTCACTAAGTGCTGGGTACTGTGCTAAAAGCACTGAAAGCATTATCTTATTTAATCTTCAGAACAACCCCGTGAGTAGTTACTATTGCTACCTGTACATCACGGATGACAAAAAGGGGATAGGTGGAAGAGTAGGGATTAAAATCCAGCTGATTCCAGAACCTATTGACGTTCTTAATCTTTCCATGTCATGCTGGTACCTGACTCCTCCACTAACTTGTTAGCCCCAGGCACATGGATACCAATAGCCAGGGAGCCTGTCAGAAGCAAATTAAGGTCCTGTTTGCCCAGTGCCACAAAATCAGAATAATGTCTCTATATATTTTCTCTGTACCACCCCTCCCCTGCTCTTTGTGGTGCTCAAATACATATGAAAATGAGAAATTAAATGAGTAAATCTGGTATTCTTGTCTTGACATCTCTGGAGACTTCTTGAATTTTTGAAGCACTTTCCAGAAAACAAATAGCAGAGAATAGGACCAAACTGTGGAGATGAGCAATTTAAATACATTTGTCTGGATTCATTAGCAACAGGGCATGATCTAATATATGCAGAATTCAGATTATTCAGAAAGGGGTTTCAGCTCATTTCTCATAATAGTAACAATGATAATTGCCAGTATTGCTTAAGATTTACCATTCACCAAGCTTTATGCTACATTATTTTCACAGTTACCTTGTATAATTATCACACCAGCCTTATTGGATGAGGGAATAGAGATGCAGAAAGAAGGGTCAAATGTTTGTTCGGAGTCTGCAGTTAGTGAAACTCAGCCCCGGCTGGGCCTAGGCCCCTTAGAACTGTAGGACAGCATTGTGCTGAGCAAGGAAAGATTCAAGATACAGCCCTACAAACTGTGAGGAGTACCTATTAATGCAAAACGATGGGCTGGGGGGAGAAAGGGAAGGGAATACATCTCTTACATTCCATCAGAGGTGGTGCTAAGTGCCAGGATAGATACAGAACCAAATTTAAAGGGAATTGGGCAGGAGAATGGATAGATATTCTATCTGGGTGACTCTGGGATTTCTATAATAATAAGGATTTGACTCAGCTCGATCGGGCAGGGAAGTAATCTTGAGCCAACTTAGGAGCATGTGTTGGTATAGAAATAACAGTCAGTCAGAAAACAAGTCATTGATTCATACAACCAGTATTTGTTAAGGGTTGCTCTTGTCCCAGGCACTGCTCTGGGCACTGAAGAGCTATGAACCAGACTGGAAAAGTCTCTGCTCTTGGCTCTTGTAGAGTTTTCCTTCTGGTGGGAACGAGACAGACAATAAAGAAACAGGTCTGCACACACACACACACACACACAAACACATGTTGAACATGTTGGGAGATGGGTGCTGCAAGCTTTATAAAGCAGGCAAAAAGGGCCAGAATGTGGAGAGGCTGTGGGGGCATCAGGGCGGGCTCCCTGACGATGGGAAATAACAGCAGAGACACGAAGGAAGTAGGGGCCTGTGCCATGCATGTACCAGAGGGAAGAGAAGTCTGGGAAAAGGGAAGAGAAGGACAAAGGGCCAAAGGCAGGCGCATGCCAGGATTCGCAGGGAGCTCCAGGTGGTTGGCAGCGAGGGAGCAGAAAGAAAGTGGAAGGGAAGGGTGACAAGTCAGCTGGGACAAGACTTGTGAGGTCAGAACTTTGCAAATGCAACAGGAAATGACTTTCATTAAACTCCTACTATACTGATGGCTGGAGCACTTCCTTCTGACTTTCTTTGAAAAATTATTATACAACATAACATTACCAATTTAAAAATAGAAATGAAAAAGTGCCTACAATTTTATCATCTAACATGGCCTTTTCAGTTTCCTCTGCCCTTGTCTAGCCTTTTCCAACATCCATGTGTGTATTTACGGTTTTTATCATAGTTACAAACAGCTCTACATCCTGTTTGTTTTACTAAGCTTCTTATCATCTTTGTTTTACAGGTTGATACAGAGCCTTCTGAATAATCATTCTAATGGTTGCATAATATTTCAAGTGCATATATCACTTCCTCTTGGACACACTTCAGTGGCTTCCAGATGGTCATCAGTACTGATGATGCACAAATACTTTTCTAGGTTTGGATTATTTGGGAGCCCTTCCTCTTCATGATTATTTATTTACACAGTAAATTCGTAGAGATGGGAGGTATTTCTTGATAATCCCTATGGGTTTGAAATTGTGAGAATGATTACCTGCTGATGGTATCTGTCACTTTCTCAGAGTAGATGCCTTCTGGCACCGGTTCATATACCGCCTCCACGATCTGCAAAACAGACAGACCAGTGTGATGGACGTAAAGAGGCCATTAGTATGTACAATACTTGGCCACAACATGAGAGCTACTCACTGAGCATTATAACCATGCACAAATTTTAATCAGAAACAAAAACATCCCAACAAATAAAAAATTAACATCAATTAAACAGCTCTTGAGCACAGATTGTATTCTTCGAGCTGAGTTAAAGTTAGCCTCAGATTCCCAATAAATGATGTGTAGGATAATATCAAGTGCCGATTGTAGGCAGTCCAAACCACAATTAAAAATAAAAGACCAAAAGTAATTTGATATATTTATTTGTATAATTTTCTATGATAAATGAAGACAATTATAGGGGGAATGAGCCATAGCACATGATGTATATTTAGAAGAAAGGGGAAAAAATGAACTAGATCATGTGGCCAATAAAACAATGTGCCTGCTTTTAATTGATGGTTTTATAAAAATCACAAATGTTCTATTTAGGAAGAAAAGGAATGGCATTTTTAGCAACACAAGACCCTTTTGTCTCCCAACAGTGCTTACTTTTGTAGCCAGGGAGAGCATGTTGGTGCTATAGAAGGGGGGATTCAGAGTAGCCATCTGATAAAGGATGCAGCCGGCCGCCCAGACATCAGCCTTCTCCCCATACGGCTCACTCTTCAGTACCTCAGGGCTGAATTAAAATAAGGGTGTTAATAGATACTGAAAAGGGGAGAAGAAATCAGCACAGAACAAGAATCCAATTTTCAAGCAATAGTTGGAGAGATGAGAAAAAAGAATTGAAACTCTTCCTCACTAATTCAAGTAAACGTATTATAAAAAGTATCTTTGAATTCTCCAGACTCAGATGAATCAAGAAGCATAATCAAGCAATTCCATTTTAAGCACTAAGTATCAATGAACCATATAAATATTGCCTATTAAATATCCAAGGAAGCTCTTATTTCCAGAAACAATTACACCTCTGTGGTAGATGGAATTGTTGGCCCCAGTTCTTTACTATTCTGGAGATTTTGTGCATCTCACTCTTACAATGGCCTCTTGGTGGATGGTATTCATTACCCACCCCTGCCTCTGGTTTTGTTTTATGTTGCTTTGGCCAATGGAATATGGAAATGTCAGTGAACCAGACCAGAGCCTTTGTCTTAACAAATATTGAGTGCTTTCATTTGTCCTTCTAGGAGATTCTGTCCATTACCAAAAGAAGAACACATCCCAGTGACTGCTATCCCACCAGCCTGGGTCCAGCAGAAGATACATGGAGAAAATCTAACCCAGAGAATGCATAAACCTACAGCCTGAAGAAGAACTTCCCCAGAAGACCCAGACCTGTGAGTCTGACAATAAATGCTTATTGTTAAATGCCACCGAAATTTTTGTGATTTGTTAATCAGCATTATTATAGGAAAAACTGACTGATACAGTCCCCTTTGCTATTCAACTCTAGCCTATAAAGCAGGAAGAAGAGTAAATTTAAATATGTTGCAGAAAATGACAACATCCATCATGTTCATATCTGCTGAAATTACCTTTCCAATCTGGACGTGGATGTGATCAGCTTTTAAATAAACTTAAGCCATGAGAATTTATGGGTTTGACATTTTTTTATTTTTTAATGCGGAGGCAAGTGCAGTTCCCCTGGATATTGTGCAGTAATAGAAGTTTCCTCTATCATATTTGTAGAATGAAACTCAGCAGAGGGTTGAAAGCATTTAATACTCACATATCCTAAATTAAGTAGTTTAGCAATTCAGTTCTATGACATATTTAGGACTACGCTCAGCCCTCTGCATAAATAGAGTAGGGATTAAGGGTTAACTTTGATGGTGGATTAAGGTATAAAGAAACTGACAAATTGATATTAGAGCAGAGTAGACCAGGGGCGCTTGGGTGGCTCAGTGGGTTAAAGCCTCTGCCTTCGGCTCAGGTCATGATCTCAGGGTCCTGGGATCGAGCCCCGCATCGGGCTCTCTGCTCAGCAGGGAGCCTGCTTCCCCCTTTCTCTTTCTCTGCCTGCCTCTCTGCCTACTTGTGATCTCTCTCCTCTCTGTCAAATAAATAAATAAAATCTTAAAAAAAAAAAAAAAGAACAGAGTAGACCTAAATCAATGTTGACTATCAAAAATAATCAAGGAGTTGCTAGTTTTGTGAGATTATGAAGAATTCCTGGTTTTAGATTTACATTATGTGCTTATAGAGGAAAGTATGATTTCTAGGTCTCTCAGTTGAGCATTTTCATTTTTGGTATTTTGAGTTCAATAATATGGCAATGGGGGAACTGGGAATGAAATTTCCAGAGCTCTGTTCTTTCTAACTATATAAAAAAGTGTCTCCTGTTGTCACCCGGTCAACTGTTCACATTTTAAAAATGCCTTAACAAGAAATAATATCCCCAACAGAAAAAAAAAATGTCTTTGTTTCCCCATAGGCAAATTTCTCAGGTTTTAATCTACAGAGAACTCAGAGGATTTGTTTCATATTTCCGAAAGCTCATGAAGCAGATGCTATGAGTGTTCTACCCATTTCCCCTCAGACCCTTTTTCCATTTCCTGTTCCTGGTATGCTTTCATTCTCAACAGCCAGCATCTGTATTTCTTTGGAAGAGAGCCTTCATTTCTTCTGAAAAAATAATTACTCAGCCTGGGGGAAAACACTTGTAACAACAGAGTTTACTCAGTTGATTGTTCTCATCACCTCACCTCCTCCTCCTTCTCACTGGAGACCACAAACTCCTCTTATTCCCACAGGTGTGCCCCTTTGCACTGTGGCTTTGCAGCTCCCATCAAGCGATGGAGTCTATTTCTCTACCTCTTGAATCTGGACTTGATATGACTTGCTTTGGCCAAGAAGATACCAACAAAAGTGATATAAGGAGAGACTTAGAAAGTAACTTATTTTGGGGGGCTTTCTCTTCCTTCCTGCTCTTGAAAACCCTATGAACACAATCAGGTGACTCAGCCCAGGTCTGCCTGCTGGATGATCACAATATATGGCTCAATTACCTCCACCACTGCTACCCATAGACAGTCAACCATAAGACATAGGAGTGAAGCCATTGGAAACCAGGTGACTGCAATGCATACTGAGCCCAGCCAATACTCTGATCAGCAATCCTCCCTGCGACCAGCCCAATTCGCCAACATACAGTGTATTGATTAAAAAAAAAAAAAAAAAAGTCTATTGTATTAAGCCACTGAGTTTTGAGGCAGTTTGTCAAAGTTAATGGATATAATAGCTCTCACTAGATTTTCAAAGCTGTGCCTGAGCCCCTGAAAAAAGACCAAGAATTACTTCTCTGAAAATAAGGAAGGGAAATTAAAGACAAACAATGCAGTTGTCAACTAGCACTTTTCTTCCAGGATAAACTTCAACTATCCCCTAAGGTAAGAATTTCATAATTACAACCAAAAGCAATGACAAACAGAACACAGAGTCTGATGTCTAGAAGCCACAACAAAATGTTCTGTTAGGGTCGGAATTGTGTCCCTCCCAAAATTCATATGTTGAAGTCCCCATCCCACTATTTTAGAATGTGACCATATTTTAAAGTAAGTTTGGTATGAGAGGATTAAGTTAAGATGATGCCACTATGTTGGGCCCTAATCCAATATGACTGGTGTCCTTACAAGAAGAGGAAGAGACATCATGAGCGTGTATATACAGAAGAACAACCATGTGAAGATGCAACAAAAGAGGGTGGGATCCTGGCATCTGTAAGTCAAAGGAGACAGGCCTCAAAGGAGACTAAACTGGCCTACACTTTGATCTTGGACTTCCAGCCTTTGGAACTGTGAGAAATAAATTTAAGCCACCTGTTCTGTGGTATTTTGTTACGGCAGCCTTAGAAAATCTAACGCAGGTTCTATGAGAAAACCTACTCGTGTTTTTTCACCTTCGAAAGAACCCAGCCTTTGGGAAATATGGCTAAAGTCACTGATTCAATCACAACCTATAAATATCATATAAGTTTTTTCATAGTTATTATTTAGAAAACCCTTGAAAAATAATTTGTTGTCTTTCCAATTTCACTGCTTAAGGTGAGCCCAACCACATTTAGAAAAATACAGAGATTTATAGCCAGCAATGCTTCATTTAAAGGAAAGAAGTTAAATACTATACACACACACAATTTAAAATGGGTTTTCTTTTCCAAACAAAAACATTATTCTGTATTTTAAAAATGATTATTCCTATGTGATCCAATCATCTAAAATCTTTTAGTGATAAAATAAAACACAACTTAGGCAATATTAAACAAAAATAGGGGCTCTTCTGGCAAAGGTTAAAATATTTACAATTAACTGTTTAAAATTACATCCATTGTCAGTTATACATCAATAAGAAAGTATTTATTTTTATTATTGCTGATCTAATACACAACATGGTAACTATGGTTAATAATAATGTATTATATACTTGAAATTTGTTAAAAGCAGATCACAAGTATTCTCATCACACACACAAAGAGGTAACTTTGTAATTGAATTTAAATAAAATAAAATTTAAAAAGAGGTAACTATGTGAGGTGATGAATATGTTACTTAGCCTGATTGCAGTAATTATTTCATGATATTTAAGTACACATTAAGTACACATCACATTGTACACCTTAACTATATATGATTTTTAACTGTTAATAATTCCTTAACAGAGCTGGAAAAAATTTTAAGTGAAGCCGGGGGTAGTAAAGAGTTAAGTGGATGGTAAAGAACAATGAGTATTTACTATAAATATTTTAATAAATAAGTAAACATAACTCATAATCAGCAGCCTTTGAGATGGGGCTGGACACTAAACATGCCCTCTACTTCCAAAGTCATAAATTATTGATAGTGAAAGTAAAGAAGAAAAGATGAGGTTGGAAGGATGTTTAATCTAATTTTTTAAAACGATAAACTTTTTGTTTAGATCTTAAAATTCTACCACTAACCCTTCACTGATACATAAACAATTAAGTTGCTAATTGCCAAGGATTCTTATTTACTAAATGAAGTAAACAAGAACAACAGTGGACCTTGATGTTTTTTAAAACACTTTAAAATATGAATATTTTGATAACTCTTAAGTAATTTAACAATATGATGATTTATATAATTTTGGAGGGGGAACTTTTTCCTTTAAACAGACCAAAGTAAATGAAATTAGATAACAGATGTTAAAAGGTTTTTGTGTATAGGTAAGTATATTCCTCTTTCCTGCAATAGTCATATTATCATGTTTGTTAAAGTTTTGATTATTGGACTCACTCCAGCATGTGTACTAAAATTAGAATGATGGAGTGAAGATTAGCCTGACATCTGCACAAGGATGACATGCAAATTTTTGAAGCATTCCATGCTTTGGAAACAGTAAGATGATAGGAAAAAGGTACTGGACATTAGGACTATCTTCTAGTCAATAAAGTTGTTTCCTCTAGGGGTAAAGAGTAAAAATTCTGATCCTGCTATATTTCTATCCTGAAATTAGCAGATAGCAAAAGCCAGACCTCTCACTGTTGGAGAGGGAGTCTAGAGATAAGCAAGGAAAAAAGTAGGTTAGATGTACTCTACCAGGGGTATTTAAATAGAGTTGGAGACAACACCCTGAACTCATGTTCAGCCTATTATTGATACCTATGGTTGCATATAGAAATAGTTTAGATACCTGTATATTTACAAGTTAGTATACACATATATCTCTTTGCTCTGACAGCTGAAAAGGCCTGGAAATGACAACATCCCAGTAGCAATGAGCACTCTTAGCACCACCAGATCTTGGTTCTTTCTTTCTCTCTCTTTCTTTCTTTTGAGAGAAAGAACATATGAGTATTGGGAGGGACAGGCAGAGAGAGAGGGAGAGAGAGAATCCCAAGCAGGCTCCATGCCCAGAGCAGAGCCCAACACGGGGCTCCATCTCACAACCCTGAGATCATGACCTGAGCTGAAATCAAGAGTCATATGCTTAACCAACTGAGCCACCCAGGTGGTTTTTAATACCATTCTCTAATAAAAAGAATCAGGACTCCTTGTAGAAATGCATCTTGTATTTCCAGGAAGTTAGTGTTCAAAAGAAGAAAAAAAAACCTTATAACGATGAGGTTATGTCAAAGGGACACAGAACACAACCTAAAGAGCTCCCAGTGACCAAACGTGGAACAATTTGAGCAGCAGAATAAATAGAACAGTGTATTAGACAGTTCAAGGTATCATAACAAAAGACCATAGATGGAATCTCTTAAGCAAGAATAAACAGGAATTTATTTCTCACAATTCAGAAAGCTGGGAAGTCTAAGATCAAGGTATTAGCCAATTCTGTCCCCCCATAAGGGCCCTCTTCCTGGCCTGCAGATGGCCACCTTCCTGCTGTATCCTCATGTGACTGGGAGGTGGAGGAAGGACTGTACTGGGGGTGACTGATCTTATAAGAGCACTTCATGAGGGCCCCATCTTCCTGATCTCATCTAAACCAATTACTTGACAAGGCCCATCTCCAAACACCATCACGGGACCTTGAGAAAACTAGTTTTCACCTAAAGCCAGGAGGTGAAGTTTCAGAGGAGAGACTAAGAGGAGACTGCTAATCTGAGAAGGCATTCCGGGGGTTGAAGTAAAGGAGCAGGGCAGAGGGGAAGGAATGGTGGTCAATGACAGCCAGTGGAGAAGAGACCCAGGGCACGGTCAGGGATAACAGCCCTCACATCCTCTCTGACAGTAGTGGCCCAGCTGGGTTCTTGAGCCTGGTCTCTCCTGTTCTATGCCACCCTCTCAACAACCACTAACATGACCTTCCCCTAACAGAAAGCTGATCTTTTCACCACTTTCAGAGAATAGATCATGTTCTGCCATTGTCCTGTGAGTCTCAATCATTAAAAACCACAAAAACAAATAATGTAAAATCCTTCCTGGACCCTAAGTCCTCTGTGAGTACCACTTTTTTCTTCATTTCCAAGCAAAGTCTTTTGAAAGAGTAATTCCTGTTGGCCCTCTTCACTTCCTCACCCACCATCCATCATTCAACCCAACTCTAGTCCAGCATCTATTCCTACCTTGCCATTGACAGGGCTTCTGCTTAGAGCACCAGTGGATTACTAATTGGCTCCCTTGTTTTCGGTGACTTCCTTACAATTTTTGACACTATCAACTGAAACTTACTTGTTGAGACATTATTTTCTTCATTTATTCAATAAATGAACAATAAGTAAACAATACATTAATAAACAATAAATGAACAAAGTACCAGGCACTGTTCTACCTGCTTAGAATACATCAGCAAAGGCACTTGCCCTCATGGAGCTTAGCTTCCAGTAAGAAATGGGGCAGGGAAGATAAAAAGCACAACATGACTATTAAATAGTAAATTACATTACATAGTATTTTAGTAGATGATAAATGCTATAAGAAATAGAAAACTTGGATTAGAATAAAAGAGGCCAGGAGTGGATGGGGGGAGGCAGGCTGCAATATTAGAAAGGGTAGTCCCTTCCATCCTCTCAGTTGCTATATAATGGCGCTTTTTTCTTTCACCCAGGTGTTAAATCACATTTTTCTTCTCACTCTTCACTCTCTCCTTGGACAATTTCGCACCCAGGGCTTCCATTAAAACCATATGTGGACAATTCCCAGATCTAATCACCATCCACATGCCCCTCAGGCACACATACCTCATCATGTGGTAGCTCTGTTACAAACCACTGATTCTTAGGATAAAGTCCTGGACTCTGAATGAGTTGTCTATTTTACCAACCAGAGCTGGGAACCCAACCAATGTCAATAACCCTCACACTTTCTGGAATTTCTTTTTTTTTGGAGGGAGGTGGTGAAGAGGGAGAGCGAGAATCTGAAGCAGGCTCCATACTTGGCATGGAGCCCTACATGGGCCTGATTTCAAAACCCTGAGATCATGACCTGAGCTGAAATCAGGAGTTGGCCACTTAACCAACTGAGCCACCCAGGTACCCCTCTTGAATTTCAAGGGCTGCTTCTGAGGTATAGCAAAAGGGCCAAGGCATCTCTGTAAACAAAGGCCAGAGGTTCTGTACCAGGGAGATAGTTGGCCCCAGGGAGCCATCCTAAAACCTGGGGTCTGTTTTCTTCATAATTCCCAGTGGGACCTGTGACTATTTTTGCCCCAACATTACCTCCTGAGGCAAACATTTCTTTTTATTTTTCTACTTCCTTCTCTGCTTCCAT
This sequence comes from Potos flavus, assembly GCA_028534135.1. Taxonomy (NCBI): domain Eukaryota; kingdom Metazoa; phylum Chordata; class Mammalia; order Carnivora; family Procyonidae; genus Potos; species Potos flavus. The sequence continues at coordinate 65,525,416 of CM052898.1, read as the reverse complement.
TTGCACTTCAAACAATCCTTTGGTTTTTAAAGATGTGTGTGTGTGTGTGTGTATGTGTGTGTGTGTGTGTGTGTGCGCGCGCGCGCGCACATGCCCGCATCCGTGTGCATTTGTAGGGGCATGGGAACTTTTTCTTAAACTGAGAGACTCAGGGCTGGCTACTCTGCATCCCATTGAACCTTTCTCATCTCAAGAGCCAATGTTTCCACAGCATCTGCCACTTCAGATTTATCTCCAGTTCCTGGTGTGTCCACCATTATCACACTAGTGACCTGTAGCTAAACTTAACCTGTCAAATGCTAGTACTTGCCACAGAAGATAAATTTATAATATGTGACAGCTGTGAGTTCATAAGAATGAGCTTATATACAGCACTAATGAGCAGAAAGAAATTCTAGAGCTGAGGGAGATTCATTTGTTGAAGGGCATGTGAAATTGGAGAAGAAATTAGAATTTTTAGAGAAATTGAAAAGCTATTATTGAGGAAGTATCTCATTGGCAAGATAATGATGTCGCATCTTAGAAGTGGTGTTGGGAGACATCATAAAAGAAAATTTTGCCTAACAAATATTAGCAATTACTAATAAAAGAATCTTGAGTTGTTTAGGACACAGTTAAGGCTAAATGTTTAGAGATAAGTTTCTTTTATTGAAATAATTCACCCAATAATATTTGCTTCACTGGGTAAGGATAGAAAGGGATTTTTGCATCCCACTGCAATATATTAATTCTAAGCCTATTTAAAAAGTACATTTAGTTCTAAGATTCTGGCTATCAAACTTTCATCTCCCTAGACTGCCTTAAAGAAAAAGGAGAAAGAGAATGAATTTATCATTGTTAAGTGAAAAAGAAACAAAACTGTAAATTTCAAAAGAATATAAACTATCTGGGAACATAAGATTCACTATTTGCTCATTCAAGAGGCAAAAGTCCCTGTGAATTCATGAGAATAAAAATCTGACCTGAAGTGACACAATTAAATGTATAGGCGAATAATTATAGTTTGTTGAGACTGAAAAAGAAATTATTCTCTACCTTAGAATGATTCAATATAGAATGTTTAGCAATAATAGGATGGATAAAGTGCAGGCATCCACACAAGTACGTGTGTGTGTGTGTGTGTGTGTGTGTGTGCATGTCGGCACATGTTTATGATTGCTGGAGGTGGGTAAAATGTTGCTGAGAAATGGCTCAAAAAACCATCACTACGGTGGGATGGGAATCAACGAGAATAAATGGAAATGAGGGAAGTTGGGAGAACCCAGAGGAAATAAGTGGTTAGGGGCATTTTCTGGAGAATGAGGAATGTGATACTCAGATACTCAGTGAAATAAGCAGAGCTTAGAAAAAAGCACTCTAGGAAGAACAATGAATGCATTTGCAAGATCCTTCCATGTTCTGATTTTTTTCTATGAGACCCTACTTATTAAGTCCCTGCAGGCATAGATAGAATATGGTCTAGTCCCTCAGAGCCACAGGAGTGAAAGGGCATTCTCATCAGCCCAGTGTGTTTCCCACTATGCATGGGTGAAGGGAGTGAGCTGAAGGGGAGACAGAGACGCGGGGGAGCCGCCACTAATGCGACGGCCAAGGAAACTGGGAGAAAAGGAATTCCACAGGACTGACTGGAGGTGAGAAGGAGAATAAGGGAAGAGAAAACCCCTCAGTTCCAGGCTCCCAAGTGTCTGGCTTGAATGATGGGGTAGGTATCAGTATCATTAACATAGATACAGGTGTGGGAGCAGGTGTGGGAGAAGAAACTAGATCAGTTTGGAACATACTAATTCATGCCTATGAGATCTATAGTTGAGGATAGCCAATGGATATTACCCACTGGATATTAACAGTCACTTAAAGTCTTATCCTTAGAGGTTCTGAACCCTGGTATTACGGAAAAGTTCTCAGTTCATAGATGCCTGCCGCCATTAAGCAGATGAACAGATTTGATATCTAAACAGTTCCAATACCGTTCTACACACAAACTTCTTTTAGAGAGGAAAGAGAATTGGATGACACATTTAAGAACCATGGAATAATATACTATGCCTGAAAAAAACTGGCTTTACCTTTATCACAAATTTTAGGGCCTGCCTGCTCCTAAGTTGCATCTAGGATTGGCAGTTTTAGCCAATAAAAATCCAAGACACTCTGTTAAATTTGAACTACTAAAATAATGCAATATTTGGGACAAATTTATACTAAAAAAATACATTACCTGGGACACAAACTGAAAAACTCCTTGTTGTTTATCTGAAATTCAAATTTCATTTGGCATCCTGTATTTTATCTGGCAACCCTACTTGCAATGTTATTTGTGTACTCTCCGTTGTTAGTGTTCAAGTCATCCTTCTTATAGAAAGGCATACAAAAAGCTATTTACATATTAAGTATGGTTTTCTTCACTTACTTTATAAAAATAATGAAAGCAGTGTATTTATATGGGCATTTGGGACATTTCTCAAAAAGTGCCGCATTTCTCTCGTGTTACATGAAGACATGTATTAATGTGTCTTAACACCAATGAAATCAATGATTAGAAAGTTCTTTTTAAAGTACAAAACACATATGAATATATAAAATGTGAAATCCAGGCCCGATGAGCATATCTTATCTATAAATGATTTAATTAAATAATAAATACACTGGACTATGATTCATCATAATAGCCTCATTAGTTCCGAGGTTGAGGTAGGCCAGGACTGGTTTCTAGATGCCAAACCTTCGCACTGGGTCACCTCCCTTCTGTGGTTTGGGTTCAGGGAGATGTATGATTTAGGCCCCTAAGCAGCATTTTATAAGCTAGAATGGCAAGACACTCACTGGGTATCTTTATCAATATACTTTCCATGAATGAGTGGTAATGATTCTTAAAACTAAAACTGACCCAAAACAAAACAAAACAAAACAAAACTAAAACTGACCCATCATTTTACTGACTAATGCAATACTTTTTTAAACCACGGAAGCATTTATACGTAATGTAACTAAAACTCAAGATAGTACAAAGACTAAGTAGATTGATGCTGTCTTATACAAAATAGGACCTATGAATACCAGTATGGCTGTCGATCTGCCTTTAACTGATGTGATGTTTTAACTAGAAAATGAAAAGTTAAGTTAGACTCAATTTTCATCTCCCCACTAGGGTCAGCAGACACTGCCCAGGTGTACAACTGATTTCAGATCATTTTATATGACACTGCAATTTACTGCAGTGCAATCCGTTCATGAGACACTTATGTGCAAGTGTCATGAAAAATCCTACGTGCTATAAAATGCAAAGTGCCATCATCATCATCATCATTCTTTATTATATAGGGAAATCTGGCACCTTTCGTGAGGACTGTGTCAATAAGTGAGAAAAAAAAACAGACATCACAGCAGATGTGGTAGTGAAAATGTGACTGTCATATTCCTGAATCCTGAAGACAGATATCTGACTGGACAACCAAATGACTATTTGACCTTTGGCCTATTCAAGTCAAAGTCAAACAGGCCAAGAACTTTTACCACTCTCAGTGAAAAAACTTGGTAGTGCTGACCATGCTGCCAGGCTATCTTTTCCACCAGGTCCAATTTGAGAAAAGTATGTGTGATCTCGAAACACTAGTGGCGGCCTACTCTTACCCTATTGCAGCTATGCTAACCTCCCTCCAGATCTTTGCCCCTAGTTCATGGCAACACTTATCTAGCATGGTCCACTCCCTTCACCACCAAGCAATGCCAACCTTTAATATACACATCAAGTTCCACCTATTGCATGAAACCTTCTCTTACTAAGGCAGCAAACATGGATGGCCTGACACCAAATTGAAAAAGCACTACAGCCCATACTCTGCCCTAAACATACTTTCATCGACTCAACAAATATGTATTGAACATCTACTACATGCCAGGCACTGTTGTAGATGTTGGGACATAGCAGTGAATGAAACACAACAAAAATCCCTGGCCTCGCGACATTTACATTATGCTAAGGGAGACAATGAATATATAAGTAAATAAATACAAATTTATTAAGTGCTATGAAGAATACAGATGTTATTTAAAAGTAAAAGTATATTTCATGAGTTAGCATTTAACTGTTCTGTAGCATCAAGCAGCTATTTGACCTTTGGAGGGTCTCAATTTTTTCATCTCTATAAGAGAGATTTGTAAGATCTATTCCTGTTTTGAAATGCTGTGTTCGTCAATTAAGGTTTAAAAACATCTTAATGACAGATATATACACAGCTTTATAAGGAAGATTGAATTTGTTTTTCAGTATGACTTAAACATTGGGCATAGAGTCAACATTATATTCAAAATTAGAGCGCTTGCTACTCAGAAACAAATCTGTGGGCAAATAATTTTTGATGATATATTACTTTTGCTACACTACTAAAACCTGTTTTTTATTTAAGATTTTTTAAACAAAACAAAGGATTTTTTAATTCTAAAAGAAAACTAGCACATATTTCAAAGTCACTTTTAAGAATTCATCCTTTAAAAAAAAAAAGTTTTTATTTATTTATTTGACAGAGTGTAGGGATAGAGAGCACAAGCAGGGGGAGTGGCAGGCAGAAGCAGGCTCCCTGCTGAGCAGATCCTGGGATCATCACCTGAACCAAAGGCACATGCTTGCTTAACTGGGTGAGCTACCCAGGTACTCCAAGAATTCATCCTTTTTAATGGTAGATGTCTTGGACTGAATCCTCACTGTATTTCCTCATAAAATGTTGGGCAAATAGATCCTAAATCTGTAATCTTATGTGACTGAAGAAGAAAAGCAAAGCATTCCTCTTTCATCTCTTAAACAGAAGTTTTGTAACTCTGAATATTTGAAAAACCTTTGCCATGGCCTTTGGCAGCCTTTTCATGATTGATTTCACTCTGTCTCCCTGTTCTTGATAAGTAAATCATTTGCTAAACCCCAACAAAGAAAGATATCAA
>CM052898.1:65494733-65519984 GCA_028534135.1 Potos flavus | reverse complement strand
AAAAATAATCCCTTCTTCTCCCTTTTATACACAGTAACTACAGATATTCAAAACAAGAAGAAATAAAGCACTTCATTCAGTACCAAATTCATTGTGTTCCATTTAGGAATTAACTGTTATCTCTGTAGTCCATGGGAGGCCAGCTCTTTATGGAGAAAATAAATCAATTTAGCAATGAGCCTGGTGTGGCTGAATGGAATGACACCTTGACACTGTGGGATTGTGGAAAATTAGCTATCTTCTTTGTGCTTTGTTTCCTTCCCAATACAACAGGAAAATGACCTGTCAAGTATGTTAGGAAGATTGCCAAATGCAACACATTTTTAAAATATAAGGTACAGGGATACCATATTCACTCAAATAATTTCTACTCCTCCCTTTTACTCAAATGTTGGCAGTTTAAATAGGGGAAAGGGAGAAACAGAAACAGAAAAAGTGAAATAAGGATTCTACTTTGCTTTGTTACATTTAGAGATTGTCACCTTAACTTATTGTATCAACACTGAAAGATTCAATGCTTTTAAGCTGATTACTCAATCTCTTTCCTTTCCTTTTTCAAATTTATGAAAAGAATAAACTAACAAGCTTTGTGAATGGTTTCATTGTCTAGGAAAACAGGTCATACTCAAAAGGAGGGCTCTTAATCTTCGATGAAAAGACAAAGAATTCCAGACAGAGTCATTACAAATTCAATACAACAAGAAATAATAAAAGTGACTGAGGGTCAAAACAAAAATGATAACTTATAATACTAATATGAAACAAAGGAAACACTTGGGACAAGCAAACAAAAAGTATTTAGTACAAGGATAGCCACTTCTCACTGATGAAAGGTAAAACTGAAAATAAGTATTCATGAACCATAACATATTTGCACTAAATTGCATAAAAATTAACAAAATAGGAACTGTTATAAATACAAAGACCACTATTATGGAATGATGTGTGCCCCCCAAAATTCATTATGTTGTGATCACAACCCTAAATGGGATGGTATTAAGAGAGCGGGGCCTTTGGGAGGTGGTTAGGTCATAAAGTCAGAGCCCTCATGAATGGGATCGAATGAGACTAGTATGACCTTTTAAAAGAAACCCCAGAAAGCTCTCTTGCCCTTCAACATATGTTGGACACAGTAAGAAAATAGCCCTCTGTGAACCAAGAAGCAAGCCTCACCAGACACCAGATCTGCCAGTGCCTTGATCTTGGATTTCACAGCCTATATAACTGTGAGAAATAAATTTCTGTTTACAAACGACCTAGTCCATGGCATTCTCTTACAAGCCCGAACTAAGATAACCACTAAATTAGAAAACAAACAAACAAAACACAATAGTAGATGGAGATTTTTACACACCAATTTATCAGTGACATAAATAAGGATATAGAAGATCTGAATAATGTGTCAATAAATATAGTCAGATAAACATATATTGAGCTCTGTGACCTAAAAATAAAATGCAATCTCTTCAAAGAATCTACAAAACTTGCATAAACTTTACTACATTTCATGTGTAGCAGACTAATCCCTTGGTGGTTGCCAATGAAGCACTTTTCCTGGTAAGCATGCCCTTGTATACTCGTTTCATACATTATTTCTGAGCTTGGCCATGTGACTGGCATTAGCCAATGAGACATTAGCAAGTGTTATGCTAACAGATGCTTGGTAAGTGCTTATACATGGAGGCTATATTTTTGTAACTCTAACTTGAGATACTCCCTCTCAGCTCTCAGCCACCATAATGTAGGAAATGAAGCCTGATGTAGCCATGTAAAGAGAACACATGGAAATAAACCAAGGACCCAGCCAATAGCCCCAGGCGAGCTCCCAGCAAATGGCCAGTACCAACCATCATTGGAAGTGATTTCTCCTGCCCTAGTTAAACTAACCAGTTGATGCAGCAGGGAGCAGATATAAGCTATTCTAAAAAATCCCTGATTAATTTGTAGAATTTGAACAAATAACTATTTTTCTATCAATTCACCCATCTGGGGATGAATGAGTATTTGAATCATCAGAGTATAAAGAATTTCTTAACTTATTCTGAAAAACTGTAATTATATAAGGTATATTTTATGATGTAATAAAATCAAATAAAAAAATAAGCTTCAAGCAAAGAAAAAGCCCCAAAACATTTAAATACAAAAAAACCCCATTTTATAGGTTACTTATAAATGAAAGAGACCAAATTTTAAAAATGATTTAAGAAAATACAATGAGAAATGATACACACAAAAACTAATAAAATCAATTCACATAAAAGTACTGAAGTTATACAAAGTATGTTCATCAACCACACTGGAATGAAACTAAACAGCATTAATAGAAGGAAATTTGGGAAATACATAAACCTGTGAAAATTAAACAACACACTCTTAAGTAACCAATAGATCAAAGAAGTTAAAAGGATAGCTGGAAATACTTTGAGATGAATGAAAACAAAAATGCAAAATAGTAAAACATACGGGATGTCCTTATATCAGTGCTTACAGGGGAATTTACAGCTATAAATGCCTATATAATAAGAAAAGAAAGATCTTAAAAATATTTCCTAATCTACTACCCTAAGAAACTAGAAAAAGAAGAGCAAACTAAACCCCAAGCAAGGAAGAAAGACAGTAATAAAGACTAATGCAGAAATAAACAAAATAGAGAATAGAAAAACAATAGAGAAAAGGAATAAAAACAATAGTTGGCTCTTTTAAAAATCAACAAAATTGACAACCTTTAGCTAGACGGACCAAGAAAAAAATGAAAGAGAGGACTCAAATTACTAAAATTAGGAATGAAAGAGGAAACACTACTGTTGACCTTAAAGAAGTAAAAAAAAAAAAAAAAAGGTGGGGGATACTAAGAACAATTGTACCAAATTAGATGACTAGAGGGAATGGAAAAATTACTAGAAACACGCAAAAATACCAAAATTGACTGAAGGAGAAAAACGGAAATCTGAATCGAATAACAAAAAATTGAATTAATAATCAAAAAACTTCCCACAAGGGAAAACCCAGGACCAAATGACTTCACTGCAAATTCTACCAATGTGTAAAGAAGGAATAGCAATCATTCACAAATTGTACCAAGAAACAGAAGAGGAAGGAACACTCTGTAACTCATTCAAAGAGGACAGTATTACCATGATACCAAAACCAAAGGCATAATAAGAGAAGAAAACTACAGACTGATATCTCTTATGAATATAGATATAAAAACTTCAACAAGACATTAGCACATCAAAGTGGATGGAACTGGAGGGTATTATGCAATCAAAATAAGTCAATCAGAGAAAGACAACTATCATATGGTTTCAGTCATGTGGAATATAAAAAACAGTGCAGAGGATCATAGGGGAAGGGAAGGAAAACTGAAAGGGAAGAAATCAGAGTGAGACAAACCATGAAAGACTCATTACTATAGGAAGCAAACTGAGGGATGCTGGAGGGGAAGTGGGTGGGGGGATGGGGTAACTGAGTGACGGGCATTAAGGAAGGCACGTGATATGAGTACTGGGTATTATCTGCAACTGATGAATTACTGAACTCTACATCTGAAACTAATGATGTACTATATGTTGTCTAGTTGAATTTAAATTAAAACAAACAAACAAGAAAAACCCACTAGCACACTGAACCTAACAACATGGATTAAGGATTATACACCATGACCAAGTGGGATCTATCCCTGAAATTCAAGATTGCTTTGAAATATGAAAATCAATCAGTGTAATACACTACATTGACAATGAAAGAAGTTATCTCAATAGATGCAGAAAAAGCATTTGACAAAATCCAACTCTCTTTCATAATAAAAGCACTCAACAAGCTAGGAATAGAAGGAAACTTCCCCAACCTAATAAAAGACATCTGCACAATCCTTAAGCAACATCATACTTAATGATAAAAACTGAAAGTATTCCCCCATGAGGGTAAATACAAATATATTTTTTAAAAAACAATTTTTCCTGATGCAAAAAGGACTTTCCAATGCCCCCCATCCCTTCTTCCTAGTGCATTTACCTTAGAAAACTTGTCATTGTGGGCCTCTGGGTGGCTCAGTCGGCTAAGTGTCTGACTCTTGCTTTCCGCTCAGGTCGTGATCTTAGGGTTGTGAGATCAAGTCCCATGTCAGACTCCACACTGGGCATTGAGCTGGCTTAAGATTCTCTCTTCCCTCTCCCTCTGCCCCCCCCCACGCCCTCTCTCACCGTCTCTAAAAACAATCAAACAAAATCTTGTCATTGTGAATCCTTTCCCTGTCCCTTGAAGATATACATAAATCTTTTTAAAACCTAAATAAGGCTTCTTGTCGGTTTTGCAACCAGGAGTCTTTTTCTTAAGGATCTGAGAGTCATCTCTGAAATGTAATTATCAAGGAAGATAGTGCCCCTACCTCCCAGTTCCCATGGGATGGTGGAAGTCTAACTTCGGCTAGCACCTGTCTTCAAGTTACAAACCTACCTCCTGTCATAAACATATGAGAAATTCATTTTTCTTTTGGATAAAGGCAATTAGTAAACACAGGTGGCTACCCCAATTACCAGGTGAATTTAGCATGAACTATGTGTGACAAATGCTGTTGTCAATTCCACTTACTTGAAGACCAGTTATCATTTACCTTGAAAACATGTATGTAATGGATTGCATCTGCTTAGTTACATTCTCTTTAGTGAATTACCTGTGATGCAGAGCCCATTCTGGTTTGATGCTTATTCAATGATAAAACTGTTTTCTCTTTGACTTTTGTGGAGAGTTTGTCTGGGTTGGCAGGAGATTTTCTTTTTAGTTTATATTTCCCTAACATCTCCTAAGATCGGGAACAAGACAAGGATGTCTGCTGTCATTTCTACTCAAAATTGTACTGGATTTTCTAGCCAGAGCAATTAGGCAGGGAAAGAAAATAAAAGGCATTCACATTGAAAAAAGGAGAAAAACTATTTCTATTCACAGATGATATGATCTTATATGTAGAAAGTCTTAGAAAATATACAAAAACAGTTACAGCTAAGGTTGCATGATTTAAGATCGATATAAAAAAATCGATTATATGTCTATATACTAGCAATGAACAATCCAAGATTAAATTAAGACAACAATTTCATTTAAAAGAGCATCATAAAAGAATAATATACTTAGGAATAAATTTAACAAAAGAAGTACACTACTTGTACATTGAAAATTATAAAACATTGTTGAAAAAAAGATGACCTAAATAAAGGGAAAAACATCTTGTATTCAAAGACTTGAAGACAATATTGTACAGATAGCTGAAGTAGATTTCTCTTGTTGCTACAAAAATTACCACAAATTTAATGGCTTAAAACACAAATGTATTATCTTCCAGTTCTAGATGGTTTGAAATGATTCTGCCAGGCCAAAATCAAGGCTTTGGTAAAGCTGCATTCTTCTCTGAAGATCCAATCTAACTGGATTATGGTTGTGGGGTGTTGAGTTGTAATCTGGACAGATTACATGAACAGACATTCTTCCAAAGAAGACATACAGATGGCCAACAGACACATGAAAAGATGATGAATATCACTCATTGTCAGAGAAATGCAAATCAAAACTACAATGACATATCACCTTATACCCGTCAAAATGGCTAAAATAAAAAACACAAGAAACAAGTGTTGGTGAGGATGTGGAAAAAAAAGAATCCTCATAGACTGTTGGTAGGAATGCCAACTGGTGCAGCCACTATGGAAAACAGTATGGAGTTTCCTCAAAAAGCTGAAAATATAACTACCCTATGATCCAACAACCACACCAGTAGGTATTTACCCAAAAAATACAAAAACACTAATTCAAAAGGATACATGCACCACTATGTTTATAGCGGCATTATTTACAATAGCCAAATTATGGAAGCAGCCCAAGTGCCCATCAATAGGAGAGATGAATGGATGAAGAAGTTGTGGTATATATATAATGGAATATTATTTGGCCATAAAAAAGAATGGATGAAATTTTGCTATTTGCAACAATATAGATGGAGCTAGAGAGTATAATGCTAAGCGAAATAAATGAAATAATTGACTTATTTCATACCATATGATTTTACCCATACGTGGAATTTAAGAAACAAAACAAACAAGCAAAGGAAAAAGAAAAGGAGAGAGGGAGAGGCAAACTAAGAAACAGACTCTTAATTATAGAGCACAAACTGATGGTTACCAGAGGGGAGGCGGGTGAGGGATGGATCAAATGGGTGAAGGGAATTAAGAGTACACTTATCATGATGAGCACTGAGTAATGCATAGAATTGTTGAATCACTATATTGTACACCTGAAACCAATGTAACACTGTATGTTAACTATACTAGAACCAAAATAAAAAGCTTGATTAAAAAATTCAAGCCAAAATGTAAAAGCCGAAGTTTACACATATCCAAATTATAAGTGCCAGTCAGGAACTGAAATGCAAATAATTATAGCTATAACAGTTATTCCTATCATTTAAGATCCTTTTGAAAACATGACCTTAAATAAACCAAGATTATCTGAATGTGTTTATTCAAGCTATTACTGTAAATTACTCTGTGTAGAGCTATAGTTAATGATTAATAGTTTTTTTTTTCTTAGAGCTAATTCAATAGTTTTCAAAGATTTTCTAGCACGCTCTCTTCTTATTAAATAGTGTGCAAATGCCCGACGAATAGAAGAGATCAAAACAAAGGTACTCTGTTGGAAGTAGGAGGCTGAGTCCTGAGTTCCTGCTTGCTCCACAGATCATGCCCTCTCTCACACCTTTAAGTCTCTTCAAAGGCTCCTTCCCTTCTGAACAACATTCTCCATTTCCTGGTTTCTAACCACCACCAACCCCCTCACATTCTTCCACAGCACAGTTTTCTCTACTGACTGTGGCCATAGTTCTACCTGCCACAGCTTATCACCCTTGCCCCTGCAGTCTTGCCTTAGCCCTCACCACTCCCCTGAAACCCTAAACTTGGTAATCACTATCTATCTGCAAATCCAAGGGATATTTTCCTTCAGGTTTCCCTCCTAAACCACTCTTGGTAACCACTAGCCTACCTGCAGATCCAAGGGATATCCTTCAGTTCTTTCTACTGAGTCATGAATTCACCTTGTGAAAATGACAATTCTCAGTACTTAGCCTTTCTATAGTACGGGATGCTGCTGATCTTGGAAAAGCATTGTGCCCCTTCTCAGAAACTTTCTCATGTCTTGTCTGACACTATTTTCTCTTGGCTCTCCTTCTTCTACCTCCTCTCTGCCTACTCCTTCCAAGTCTCTCCCAAGGCTTCCTCTGTGTCTACCCCATAAATGCTGTGACTCCTCAAAGTCTTGCTCAGCACTTGTCTGTTTCACAACCAGTCCCACCAGATGCTGATGACTCTGTGTCTCCTCACCAGCCAAGAACTCTCCCCTGAGGCTCTTAAAACATATTTTGGGTTACTTACTAGACACGACAGCCTTACAACCTCAAAAGCAACTTGAACTCAACATACTCAAAACTGAATTATTCACTTCCCTTTCTTTGCAAATTCTTCCCCATGTCTTCCCTAACCATGCAGATGCTATTGTGGGTTGAATTGTGCTCCCCCCAAAACGTACTAAAGTACTAAAGACCTGTGAATGTAACCTTATTTGGAATTAGGGTCTTTGCATATAATCAAGATGAGGCTACACTTGATTAGGATGGACCCTAATCCAATATGACTAGCATCCTGATAAAAAGACAAAACACAGACACAAACAGACATACAGGAAGAATGCCATACGATGACAGAGGCAGAGTTTGGAGTGATGTGTCTACACCTATGCCCATTCCCAGATCTGTCCTATCCTCCTGGACCCTCATCAGCTTGTTCAATGGAAAGCTCCATTTCCTAAGAGTGACAGCTGTCTAGCCACCCAGGGTGAGGCCTTGCCTCCATCCTGAATTCCCTCATGGCAGCCTTGGTGAGAGCTGCAGGCATTTCTGCACCAAGGCCTCTGCCAACTGCTCTATGGGAGACTGGCAGCATACCAGTGATCCCACAACACTTCCAATGGGGTTGAATAACACAACCCAGAAGTATGGAGAAATTACAGCCTATAGGATAGGCCTCTCTTTGACCAACGAGAGACAGGAGATTAACTCTTCTTCCTTCTTCCCCCACTGGACTTCTTTCATGTACAGAGGTTTCTCAAGATCTGTCCAGAGATCCCACATGAGCAAGTAACTGGCTGCTTCCTAGTGAAGCTCTGACCAGCTTGGTGACACACCACACTGCATTTACTGTCCCTCTTTCCTTGTTTTTTTATTTTCCTTACTCTTGATGCCCTGGAATTACCATTCCCATTCTTCAAAAAAAAAAAAAAATCATGTTTCCCATCTAAAAGTAGAGATAATGATGATCCTTCTCATAAGACCACTGAAAGTATTATGAGACAATGCCCAAAACAGTAAGTGCTCAAAAAAGTGTTACTTATTCTTATTAATAATAAATACAAAGAGATCCATCACCATTTTTGCATTCCTCTCCCACTTTTGTGGGGGGAAGAGGGAATTGGAGAAGTGTGCATCTGATGTCCCCTCTTTTCTTTAATCTTTACTGTACTCGTTAAAAACTATTAGTACTACACCTGTGCCACAGAGGCACTACAGCTCACTTATGCAGAAAAGGCACTTATTAAAGGCCATCAGGAGGCTGACAGAGTCTCTGGGAGGACCCCAGGGTCAGGAACAATAGCCCTGGCACAGTTAACATCACTGACGCAGGGCAACAGACATCAGGATCCCAACATCACAATATTCCACCACCTCTGCCCTCGCTCCAAACTGGACTCTGCCTGGCACGTGCCCTCTCCCATTTTCACTTGTAAATCCAACTCTTGCTGAAGTTATCTGAATGATGGCGTCTGAGCCACATGGTAGCCAGTTACTACAGCTTCAAGGAAGGTGAAGAAAACACATTTTTCTGGTGACTTGCTTAAGGAGAGGATATTCATCAAGTAGGAAATTCCCCAAATGTAGAACATGTGTTCCAAAGTCATCTGGACAGTCAGAAAATATGACAAATATCCAGTCTATATGTGTTTGAGGAATTATCCCAAACCAAATAAAATATAACTCCAAATAAAAAAGAAAAAGAAAGAGGAACTAGGGAACAATTTACCTATTGAGGGAATTCTTGTAAAGTATATCTATCATGTATCCAATAGCCTGTGATGCTCAGGCCTTGGGGTGAGCACTAGCCATTTTGTGAGTTGACCTAACAAACTCCTGGGGTCACGGGAACACTTTGGGATACCTCAGGCAAAGTGGACTAAATGCTTTGACTCTGGGTGACCCCTTGCCAGCCCTTAGCCAATTCCATAGAGTAATTAAAACTCAAAGTGAACAGAAGCAAATTCCATTTCAGCTCAATGTGAGTTATCAACCATGAGTTAGAAATGTTAGAAGAGAATATTACTTGGTAAACCAGTGTCTGTAATACTAAGATGATAGGGGGTTTATTCTTATTAAAAAAGATGTATGAAGAAGTGGAAATGAAAATACTGAAACAAGAATACAAATCACTTCTATCAAGTATATCCATTCATTGTACCACTAATTAATCTTATTATCAAACACAAAGTCCTAAAATTATGTTCTATGTTTCTCTCTGTTACATATACATAAAATAAATCACCAAGTACATTAAGTTTTTCCTTTGAAATTTATATACTATCTCCTCTTTAAAAAAAAAAAAGACTTTATTTTTTTAGAGCAGTTTAGGTTCACAACAAAATTGGAAGGAAGGTATGGAGAATTCCCATGAACACCATTTCCAAACACCTTCTTTCTCTTTTATTCCCATTAATAGCAGGTCCAAATCAGCCCTCGCCTGGATTATCACAAAGCCTTACTCCGTTAAGTTCATTCATTCATTCATTCACTGAACAAGTATTTACTGAGCACCTACTATATGCCAAGTCCTCTTTCAGAGTTTTGCTGTAAAAGAAAAGAGGGAAGTGGGTCAGTAGCTGAAGAGAAAGAGAAGTATTTGTTTTTAAGATGGGAAAAATGACAGTATGCTAGCAAATCGGTAGGACCGTCAGTGGAAGCAGAGAAATTAATACAGCAGAATTGAGAAGGGAGCATTCTAGAGTGATGCCCTGTAGGAAATGGAGACACGGGAGGAGGGCTGGCCTTTGCTAAGACCACGGAAAAAGAGTCACATGAGAGCAGGGCCATTATAGGGACACAGGGCCAGGTAGGTGGGAAGGCATGGAAACAGCTGGGAGGAGTTCTCTTCTGATCGCTCCTACTTTCTCAGCAAAATAGGGATCAGGGGCACCAGTGGTTAAAGTAGAAAGTCCTCCCTCTTGCCCTTGACCGGTATCTTTGTCAAACACCTCCTCACACCCTCCAGCACACATTCCCTTTCCATTTCGCCAGTCTCCTGCAGCCCCTTCAACTACCTGTGTCCTTCTCCAAGCTTGTTCTGCTGCTCACCATTCATATGGAAGCAGAGGGGTTCATGATAAACACCTGATTCCATCAAAACACAGGTTATTTGTCCTTAATTCCTTAGTACAAAACTTGAAAATATATATTACTAGGTGTGATACCCATAAGCAAGGAAACACAATTTTATTCATATGACCAGACCAAAAACAGAAAACAATGAAAATTTTTTGTTAATTATATATGAACAGATTAGGAGGAAAGATCCTGTTAATCAAAGAAGGTGCCATAAACATGCCTACTTGCCAGTGGCCAACAATTTGGTTAAAAACCATTCAGTCAAAAAGCAGTCTGTTAAGACTGATCTAGTTTAAATTCTGACATTCATACATATAAAAGCCTAAGATTGATACATACAAAGGCCTAAGAACTTCTAGCTAGCTATTCTTATCTTAATGGCCATAAAAAAACTCTGGTGAAAATGAAAACTTCTTTTAGAAAATGAGAAATTAATCACCAATGAATATTCCCAGTTATTGGATTTTTCATGTATTGATAAGTATTTTGCTGTAAAAACTTCTTTGCCTTCTTATTTCTAATTGATTTTCAGCCAATTATACAAGCCCAGTGTCATATGAATTAGGGAGAAGCTGGAAATAATTTTTAATGTCTTAAAAGAGGAAATGGTTGACTAATTTATGATTTACCCAGATAACAGAACACAATACGGATATAAAACTAAGGTACAAAAAGAGCATTCACTTATGTCAGTGCATGTGTGTATGTGTGTATGTACCTGTTTATGTGCACAGAGAAGGATTTGAAATTGAGACACAAAGTGGTTTTTTGAGATTTGTCCCACCTCTGGGTTAGTAGGATTATGAGTATTCCTAATAGGATTTTTTTTTCATTATTTTCTGCAGTGAAAATATACTGCTTTTATAATAACCAAGCAATAGAAGAAATTTTAATCAACAAGCTTTGAACTTTTGGGGGACTTCGGGGTTTTGTTGTTCTTTGTTTTATTCCTGATTGTCATCCTTTAGCTTTCAATTCACTTTCAGTTCATGATGCCAGATTTGGCAGGATTTTCATATATTTCTGTTTTTATGATCATAATATACATAAACTATTGGTAACCTGTCTTTCCACTTAACAGTATACTGTGCATATGCTTTTAGGTCAGCAAACACATTACTATAATACCACTTACCATTATTTACCTAGTCAACCTAACCAGCCCCACATTTCATTGTACAATAGCCACAATAGTTGAAAATAATCTAGAAATAAAATATCAAATACACAGGGGAAAAGAAAGAAAAAAGTTAAAAAAATAAGTAAAAATGTTTATGTATCTAAAAACAATTCTGAAGATTACAGTTTTCAGGTCACTGATATTAAAAATCAGTGATGAGAAATATTCATTTATAGTAATTTCATTAGTTGTTTACGTTGGCACCACAACCAATTTGTTTTCAATCAAATTCTTTGCAAATCGCCTGAAACCCAACTAATGCAGGAAAGCTCCAGAATTTATATTGAGGATAACTGTGGGGAAGGAGGATGGGAAGAAAAAGCAGACTGGAAAATCTTCTAGGGACATTTACAATTTTAATTTGCTCCATCAGTAAATGAAGTCAGTAAATGAAATGAAGTAAAATCAGCCCTTATGTGGAACAAATGCATATATTTGAGCTAAAAATGCAGCACTAAAATTGCACTTTAAAAAAGGAACTTGGATTCCTCCTCGTCAGATGAATTCATGTGGCTTTCCTAATGCATTAGAAAAGGGTTAGTATGGGCAGTTTTTTTGTGGAATATCTAAAATCCTGAATTGAAGGTTTAGAACTATGAAGAAAGAGGGAAGAAATTTAGAAGGAAAGACTTAGAATCTTTCACTATATGAAGAACTATTAAATGGTGGGTAGTGATCCGCTGCTTTGCACAGTCACTGAAGTCCAAAAAAGAATTTCAAGTCATAAGAAAAGGACTTCAATTAGACATAAGAACACTTTTGGGTATTGGCTTTCTGGCTATAGAAATTTTCAAAGGCAAAGGCCCAAAACAATGAAAAGAATTTATAAATCACCTCCCTTGGAGATTTTTCCCCCTTAACCTGTCATGAAGATGGTGAAAAATGAACCAGATAAACACTTGTTAAGTTTTGCTTCAAGAAAGAATACAAATTAAATGTTCTTTTTCAGGTTTCTCCAATCCTACTGCTTTATGGTATCTATTAGAAGGACCATAATGAGAACCAATTAACTGTAAATACAGTGAGGAGTCTGGGCAATTAAACAAATGGATTACATTCACCCAGTGATTACACTCCAGCCATCAAATTATCGAGCACTGCCTACTTCGAGTCACAAACAAAAATTAAATTCAGATCCAACAGCCTTGAAATTTCTCATTGTACATTGACTGCCATTTGCTTGTCTCTAATGAAGTTTAAAAAAAATAGCTAGCATATCGGTTGACATCACACATTTTGTATTTGTATTCAAGCCAAATATCACCAGCTTTTAAAATTCAAGTACATAACTAAATAATTATGGTAATTTTGCAAAGAAGGATAATACAATCTCTCAATTCTAGTATATAATTATACAAATGCCTTCCTCTAAATATAAAATCACATAAAAATGTATAGTCTTGCTCCTTAACATAAGACTGATTTTTAAAAAGCAGTCAAGCAACTTCCAAGTAAACTTCAGATAGCCTTTATACAAGCTAGTAGACACACTCACAGAGAGAAGATCCCTATCTGCTTCTGATTTTTAGTTATTACTTTCACAGCTATTTTCAAATGATCATTACATCATCTGCATCACATTACCATCTTCTTTACGAGTCCAGAACCATAGGGAGGCAGAAAGTCTCTCAGGATGAGATTGTGGGGGGAAAAAAAAAAAAAATCTCACCTCCATCTGACTAGGAGGAAAATCTAAAACAAGTTGTTAGGGACTTCTTTAATGACTTCCCACTATCCACATGGAAGACTATGTCCAGAAAGAGTTGGGAAAACTTTATGTTTGCTCAAAGAACAGAAGAGGATCAGATACATTTCTGCCTGGTTTCCACAAAGACTTTGAGGCCACACTGCAAGTGTATTTCTCATGCACCAGTCAGTGTTTTCCCTTATAATTCAAAGCAGGTACTGTAGGTGTCTTCCGTACTCCCCTTCATGCTTACTTCTTCAGAACATAGTGGCCTGAGTTCCAACCATTTGCATGCTTGTCTGAGGATTTTTCTTAACCCGTTGGACCTTCTCTGCTTGCAGCACAATAGGCCAGAAGTGTCAGTCAACTTGTGTGCCCCAGGAACCAACCTTAACCAATGGTGGGTATGACCTGGTGTAATCACCCCACTCTCTCCTTTTGGGTGGGATCATTGAGTTATACATTTAAACTGGCTCCAACAGACTTAAGGTCCAGTCGCCCATAGTGGTGAATTGCCCCAAGAAATTCTTTATTTGTTGTCTTCCCTTCCTTGTCTCTCTTCCCCACCCTTCTACCCTTGTTTCCTAGGATCCCCTCTGGAACAAACCACTTGCACGTGAACCCTTGTCTCAGAGTGTGCACTGGGGGCAACCTGAACTAAGAGTCAAGTGAAAGATATGCAGCAAGGTTAGGCAACCAGAGGAATTCATTGATAGGCTTCTGTACATATAAGAAGAGCAAAGTTGCAGCTGGGTCTTAAGGAAAATGGAATCTAGGGTCTGGACATTGCCAGAACTTTTCCTCTATTTCTCTTATTCTGTCCAAGTACTGGCCTCCTTCTCAGATGGACCTCCACTATGGCTACAAATACGGCCACCAAACATTCCTGGGCCTTTCACATTCCAGTTTCACCTATTTACTGAGTCCCAGCTAAACACATTCTCAGGAAAGAATTCCAATTGGATCAGCTTCAATGACAAGCACACTCCCACTCCTGCCATTTTCCCAACGGGGGCAGGAATGCTAGGACTGGCCTAGTTTGGGAGAAACACCAAGTCTGGGCAGCCCAAACAAGCCAGAGAAGCAAGATCTCTAATGCAATAGGACTTACTAAGCCATCTGGAATAGTACCTGAAGTGGAGTGGGGAGAAGAAATATTTTCCTAAAGAATAAAGCTGTTGCTCCCAGCTAATATTTATTGAATCCCTGCTATACTCTGAATGCTAGTGCAATCTACTTATCTCTATTTTTCTAGCTACCTATATATCTATCATCTATCTTTTCAATCCTCACAACAACCTTATGCAGTAGGAACTATCACTATCACCACCAGCTCTGCCATTTCAAATAAGGAAATTGAGACCCAGAAATAGTAAGCTACTTGCCCGAATTCAAACAGGAAGGCGTAGAGCCAGGAGGAAACCCAGGCTGTCCAGCCTAGAGTCTGCACTACATAATATTGGCTCCTAAGGGAGGACAGCCCTGCAGGCAAACCCAGTGACATCTCATTACTACTCTCACTGCTGTCATTTGGAGCACAGTTTCATAAAGTTTATGGATGAAGTAGGCTTTGTTATAAAAATTGGAGATAAATTGAGGTAAATAAGGTAAAGGAATCTGGGTAGACTGAGAGGTAAATGCTTTATGGGGACTAGATAAGGTTCTCTCGAAACCCTGGAACACTAAAATGAGATTAGGTAATATATATAAAATCTTCAGAATTTACCCACCAAATGTGTGGATCCTGCAAGTTTCCCTTTCTATGAAAATGAGGTTTTGAAATGGTTGAGTGTTACCAATATGTATCAAAGTTATTTACAGTTCACATTTTCAAATCTTTGTCATTTTATTATAGACCATAATATTGTCCCAGACTGACAGTTTATTGTTTTGTTGTTACGTGTATTTTTTGGAAATTCCTTCCCTAAAGGGCAACTTGAATTTCAAAATATTGGACTTGTAACTATCATTCTACTTTTTGGGAGAAAACAATATCTGCAATTTTAAAAGAAGTTTTCTTTTATTAACATTGTGCTATAGCCTCTCCTAGGATTGTTAAGGGCATTCTGAAATGCCAAGATTCAAAATCAATAATTAAAATTAAGTTTAAAATGTAATAATAGTGCAGAGTATTAATATTAGCTAAATAAGTTATGAAATAAATTGATGTAAAGGGATTTATGATTGGTAATGTCATCGGGTAATATATTCATAAGAATAAGACAGGCTGAATGCAGCACTGCAAAATAACTAAAATCTTTCTTTAATTCTCTACCTCTGATATGATAATTTGACCTTCATATTTCCCCATTGTTTAAATCTTCTGCTTCCCCCACAGTTTCCGTTTACCCTCCTCACTATTCTCTTTTCTCTTCTTTCCTTCTGACCATTTGATCAGTCAGCCAGACTCGCTTCCAAGCAAGTCCTGTCATACTATCTTAATGGGAAGAAACTATAAGTCATTTTGTATGAACCCTGCATAGTGCATAGACCATGGCACAATCATAATACAGAATAGTATAGTGCCCACTCTACCCCCGCTGGCCTGTCCCTCAACTTCTGTAGCACCGGCAGCTCCCCGTTCTACCCAGAGCTTTCTGCACCGTTCCTAGGCGCTTTCTCTGTGCACCTGCCAGAGGCTCATGCAAGCACTGTGTGGCTTACTAATCCTTGATCATTCTACTCATGTGTATATGTATGTGTGTGTCTCCCCAAGTTACATTGAGTTCCCCTCCATGGGAAAGAACTAAGTTATCTGCTCCTGACAATTGCTGAGGTATCTACGTAAGAAACAGGTGAAATGATGAACAGTTTCATTCTGCAGATCTTTTGAAAAATAGTATTTCCATTAAGGGACTGCCAGGCTGAGAGATACCCAGTGGCTCTATAATGCCAAGAGGAAAATTCCAGGTGTCCCACTATTCCAACATAAATCCCAACCCAGCCAAACCATGGCTCCTGCTTTCCCCTAAATATGTTGAGTCTGTTAAGATTTGAACTGAAGGAGAATTTCATTTTCACACTCGAGATGTATCAATGCTTGAAGTACAGAGAAGTAAGTTGTATTGTATTGTATGGAAATAAGGCACTGACCATGCCATGGCAGTAGTATGGACCTATTCTACTAATGCCCCATCCTCAGGTGTGTTGCGCCAAAACTTGGACGTGTCTTAGCTATTGATTTAATGCCTCCTAGTTCCTAATGCACCCTTTAATAAACAATTGAATTCCTTTAAGTATTTTTCCTATAAAGTGAGCACCATGTTAAGTTCTCTCTGCAGATAGTGCTAGAAGGACACTGCAGGATGAGAGGATTCCTGCAATTCCCAGCATGGGCCAAGGGTAGGCAGTATAGGCATGAGATGATCCAGGGGAGCCCTCTGGCTCCCTCACAGTCTGATGATCCATTCCAACACAGTCTCATAAACAAAAGGCTACCTGGAACAGATTTGAGGGGCCCTCACCAAGAATCAACACTCACTGTCAGATGTGTGAGGCTATCTCGGACCTTCTGGACAAGACAATACTTCAGTTGGATGCATCCATGTAAGTGAGCCCAATGGAACCAACAGAAGGACTGCACAACATACCCATATAAACTGTTGTTAAGTAATTAAATTTTGGGATGATTTGTTCTATAACAGTAGATAACCAAAACATATATTTTCTCGTCATCAAATAATTCATCCAATTTCTTAATTATTCAATATATTGTGTTTAAGAATAGGAGGACATTACCTTTGGTCAAACCACTCCCCCCCAACAAAAACATGTTAAGGTAAGACATCTGACCATCCTGTAATCCCTCTTGCACTTACTTCCAATAGGAAATGTGGAATATTTGACATAATGACTTGAATATCAAATGTTTAAAATGGCAAACTAGACAACTCAGGCAAATGTGGAGAAAAACATCCATTGCTTACAGACCCATGTTTACTTGTAAAAATAAAGACTTTAAAAAGGTAAAGAAAAGGAGATGTAGAAACTGAAGATATGTGATTTGGAATTACCAATTGATAAAGAAGCAAGGATTTCCACTGACAAAATCAATCATAAGAGAACTCCCTTTCTTGCTTTTTGTGATGCTGGGGAGTTCAGAACAAATTAGACTCTGAAAAATCCATAATGTACATCACATTATATATCTATATTCAAACTTCTAATCTAGGTTAGGCCAAGTGTTTCACATTGCCAGAGACATACAAAATGAAAACTAGCCATATCCTAACTGTATTCTATAATGTATTGTTCTCCATTCATACATTTCTTGTGATGTCAGCAGAATCAAAGACACTGTAGCTTTATAAAAAGCTATAAATGTTCTTAACTTGAATTTTTTTTCTTTCCTAGAAACTCCACAACTTTTCAGTTAGAATTTAGAATGCCTCTGGACATTAAGTCTGTTATCAGTATTCAAAACTTATTTAAAATTGTTTAAAAGTGTTGAATGATGACAAAATAACTGTGAAAATTAGAAAAAATGTAAAACAAGAATTTTGAATATTCAATTCAAAGTAAAACTTGGCAAACAATACATGTATGATGAGGGCTACCTGGAGGAATGCATTCCAGAGAACAAATCACAGTGTTCCTAAAGCCGACATCAGTCAGAGTACCGTATTTCTCGTTCCTGACACATGAGTTCGGTCTACCAATGACTGACCCGTTAGCAGTAGCATAGCAGAGAGGTTAAGAACATACGCTCCTGCAGTCAGGCTGTCTGAATTTAAATCCAGGCTTTTCTACTTCCTAGCTGTGACGCTGGGCACAATCATTTAACTTCCCCAAAGATTACTGAAGACAGTCACACCTATTTTTAAAAGAACTTGGAAGATCAAATGACTTAATATTTGCAGAGCATTTAAAACAGTGTCTGCCACTTAGCAAACTCCATTCATGTGTTAGATAAATAAAAATGAGCACAAATATGGGGTTGGCAACATAATGGTAGACATCATGGGGTGGAACACCATTAAGAGATGCTCTCTAGTAGTTTCTATCTTGCAGCTTCCATTTAAATTCATGAGACCATGTGACCTATTTCATTGAGTCTTAAGATGTATTTAGAGTTCAATTTGTGTAAATAAATCCTGAGTTTGTTCGAAATTCACTCCTACCTCATCTAAGTGTCTGTGTGTGTATATGTGTGTGTGAGTTTATGTGTGTATTTATACAGCCTTGGAGGGTCTGTGGGCAGAAGGGGGTGATATTATATATTATTCAAGTATATCTTATCCTGCTGGGCCACAGAGAAGCCATAAATAAATGCAAATATAGGTAAAAGCTCCCCACATCCCACCTGCTCAAGGAAAGTTCTGTTCCTCCAGGTTCCCTGTCTTTGCACGCTAAACACATACTCCTTCCCTTTCACACTCCTCAGCTGCTAGGAAAATCCTGGTCCTTCCTAGTAACCAAAGAAGCCATTCAGGGAGCAAACATAGAGATAGGGAGGGAGAAGAAACTATAAATAAACACAGCATAAGTAACTCTTCTCTATTGTAATTATTAAGAAATGAATCTGATTCTCTTAGACACAATACAATTTATATATTCAAATGAGCGCCATCCTTTCAAATTTTACACTCCAATTAGCAGATACCAATCACTGTGATCTAACGAGCGCTTACCATATGCCAATGAGGCATTGTTCCAAGCACTCAACATGTACCACCTCATTTAATCTGACAACAATCCTAGAGGGTGGGCACTATTAATAATCTCAGATTACAGATGAGGAAACTGAGGCACAGAGAAATTCAATCATTTCTAACTCTCAACAGTAAACCCAGGACTTAAACCCAAGCAGTCTGATTCCAGAGCCTATGCTCTTAGTAATGACCCTACCAATCTGCCTGTCAATATCACATCCTTTTTCCAATTATGTTCTCATTCTTTAAAATTCTTCTTTAGCAATTTCCCTCAGGACCAATTAATCAGTCATAGAAGAACACTTGTCTCAATAATTTCTAATCATTCCACATTTTATTTTTTTAAGTGGTAATATCCTACATGATCCCATTATTCACTGTTCTGGTAACTATGAAAGATATAAACATAAAGTAAATAAACAGAAAAAATACAGCAGACCCTGGCACCAAAGTACTTACTGTTTCAAACTAAAAATGTTCCCTTTAAGCTTCATGAAGGCAAAAGTCAGAAAAATTCAAAAATTTATTAGTGCTTTAGACCCTGATAAAAACACACATGAATTTTTCAACATATTAAAATACAGAATGTGGGATATTTATACAATTGAATATTATTTAGCTATTAAAAGGAAGGAAATCCTGCCATTTGCAACAACATAAATGAACCTAGGGGATAGTATGCTAAGTGAAATAAGCCAGAGAGACAAAGACCAAAAAAAAAAAAAAAAAGCTGATTTCATAAAAACGGAGAGTAGAGTGATGGTTGCCCAGGGCTGCGGGGAGGGAGAAACAGGGAGATGTAGATCAAAGGATACAAAATTTCAGTTATAAGAAGAAAGAGTTCCGAGGATCTAAAGTACAGCATGGTGTCTGTGATTAATAATACCGTATTGTTTGCTGAAAAGTTGCTGAGAGTAGATCTTCAGCATTGTTGCAAGAACACAACAGAAAAAAGTTAACCATGTGGATGGATGGTTAATTATCCTGATCTTAATAATCATCCCACAATGTACATGTAAATCAAATCATTGTGTTGTATATTTTAAATATGTACAACTATATGTGTCCATTTTTCCCAATTACTTAATAAAGTTTAAAAAAAGGCGTTTTCAGACAAACAAAAAAATCAGAATGACTCATTTTCACTTTTTAAAAAAATTTTTTTCATTTTAATAATTCAAAATATTTATTAAGATTCTGTCAGTCTGTTCTTCAGGCGCCAGGGAAACAACAGTGAACAAAGTCAACAACAGCCCTACCGTCATGGAGTTTGTGTTTTAGTGGGAGACATAGGATAGATCAATTAAAATAAGACATAATGTCAGATAAAGGCAGGTGCTATGAAAATATCAAGCAAGAGTAAGGGACAGTCTGAAGGAGACTGAAGTTTGGGGTAGGTGATCAGGAAAACCTCTCTCCAGAAGTGACATTAAAGCAGATACCAGAAGGAAGTAAGGAAGTAAACTCTGTAGCTGGCTGGAGAAAGAGAAACCACATAGGAGCATTTTGAAGATGGGAAGGAACAGCACAGGGGGAGAGTAATAGATTAAAATTTTGTTACAGTCAAAAGAAGTAATTTTCTTTATTGCCCATGTGTCAAGTACTGTTCATAACCATGTAAGTATTAGATCATTCATGTAGTAAATACTTCTTGTGAGCTTATAAAATACCAGACTCTGGGGTGGGGATAGTGGTGAACAAAATCATCCAGGCATATCACAAAATAAGTGAAAAGTTCAACCATATGAAGGAAAAGTTCATGGAGCATGTAGACCAGGGAAACATGCGTTGGCCAGGGAGTTTCTCCAGACAACACTCCAGCAGAGAGGTGGAGGATGAGAAAGAACCAGATGGCCAGTGGGGAAAAGAGTATTCCAGGCAGAGGGAACAGCATGTGCCAACACCTTGTGGTCAGTGGGAACACAGGTGCAGCAGCTAGAAATCAATAAAGTGAGGGTGGGGCTAAAGTAAAAAGGATGACTTGGCAGGGTCTAGAGCAGGGTTGTGGCCTTGTAGCCATACTGAGGACGTGGCCTTTAAATAATGAGCAACTGGAAGCCACCGAAGTGTTCTCTGCCATTTAAGAGTTCTGAGTTTATTACCGCATTTTTAAGAATACAAGAGGTACAGTCAATTGTTGGGTGTGCTTCACTTTGTCTCTCCTTGTCCAAGTTTACCTACAGGTTTATTTCAATCCATCCAATGGAAACTTCCCCAGCTTTCCTTTAAATTATCTAATGTCATAATGTGAATGGGATTACACTAAGCAATAAAGTCTCAAAGAATTCCCATTCCAGGATTAGTCAAAGTTTTCCATTCATATTAGCTCATACTTGCTTATTATCCAGAAATCTCAAATAAGTGTTCCATGAAGAACACACCTAAAATGTTTCTCAGAACTTCAAACTCTAAAATCTGCTCTGAAAATGCAGTTGAAGATAGTGTGCAGTCTTGGACTCTGGAATTGAAGTAAGACATACAGATAAAAACCAGAACCAAGGACCATATTTGGAGACTATTTTCCATAAGAAGGATAACAATGACCTGCCTCATAATGAATCAAATCAGAGGAAGAAAAGGAGCTTTTATCGACCTTCCATTCTAGCACAATCAGTCCAGTGTCCACAAACCATTTATTTAGCAGCTGAGCTATAGAATAAAGAATGCTCTGAGGCACTTCCTACAAAAGTAGATAAAGAGAACTTTCTTCCTTTAAATAAGGTAATATCTAAGGAAGCAAAGGCAAAAGAAAGAGCAAAGGACATGGGAACATCAGACTTAAACACTTGGGGCCCCGGAGGGCAGGGACAGGCATCCTATGTCCACATTAATAGTCTCAGAGAAGCTCGGGATTATACAAAGATTATAGAATTTGGTGGGAAACACTTTGGGGATGGCTAAAAAGACAATTTAAGAAAAGGCAGTAGGTATGAGACTCGGAGCAGGGAGGGAACATGAAATATATCTGCTTTATCTTTGTCCAATTTACAAACTCAGAAAATGAAGATACAGAAAATTCAAAAGGAACTGGACATGTCACTCAGTTTATTAGGCAATGTCTTAAATTTGGAGTAATTAAAACTTGAGAGAATAACTAGCCAACTGTGTCAGAATCCTGGTAGGAACCCTGACACTATTCTGAACATTCTTGTAGGAAAGGAATTTTTAAAATGAGACTGTTACTTACAGAGAATTTCCACCCTCCCTTGAGAAGATTTATTCTGAATCCTATCCACGGGAATCAATTGCACAACAACAGAGTAGATTAAAAAAGAAGATGGAAGTGTCTAGATGGCTTGACCTGCTGAATAAGATCTGAGACTATTTCCCTGAATCTGTTATGTCTACTGACAACTCTATCTGCTTGCTAATTTGAAAAGACTCAGACAAATGACATGTGATCAGCAAAAGAAGATTCTCACTGCCTAATAATTAATGAATTGTAAAGGAACCCTCAGAGCATGTTAAATAAGTTACGAGTGTTTCTTTTTTTTTTACAAGTGTTTCAATTCATCAAACTATAAACACTCATTTACCCAAGAAGCAAGCAAGCAAATTTAAAAACATAGGTCTAAGTATATATGTCACCATTTATTCATTCACTCAATAAAATGTATTCAGCACCTATTATCTCCCAGGTGCCAGGATACATATTAGTATACGAAAAACCTTTCTCCTGCCCTTGAATATTTACAGGCAGACAGAGAAAAACAGTCATTTTTCAAATAGGTACAATAAAATATTTCAAGAGTCATGGCGAGTAGCGAGTCTGCTAGTTCCTACACAGATTCTTCAACAACAATTGCACACCTACTATGTGCCAAGGATTGTTTCAATTTATAAGTAATAAAAGTAGTTTCCATGAAGGGCAGAGTTACCTTAGAGGAAAGACAATTTCTTGTTGTTATTTCAAACGCACATAATGATGTATACTTGTGTACATGTGTACTCTCTGGGTTATTGAGGAAAACCTTAAATAAGCTCCTTTTCCTAAAATCACCTTTCCTTTGCAAGCCAAGACATGAAACTAAAGCCCCAATCAGTTAGGTATGCGTTTGAGAACCATAAAATAATTGTCCTTACCAGGAATACAGGATTGTTCCGACAACAGACGTGAGTTTACTGTTTTCTTGTTTTTGCTTTGCCAGCCCAAAGTCAGCTATAATTCACAAAAAAATGCAAAGTTATTATTATTGTGGTTCCTTAGCTTTTGACATTCTGCACAGTAACTATTAAAGTTCACAACAGAAAGCTTTATTTGAACCTTCTGTCAAAATGCGCCATGTGCCAATCTTCCACACTACTCACAGTCTTAATTAATCACATGCCTACAATAGGTCATTATGCTATATATTTTGAAATAATGAGATTTATCACTAAAAAACTAAAATAAGTCTTGTTGACTGAAAAGTAGGGCAAAGTACTTATTGAACTTGTGATTCCATTTTTTAGGTTATCTTCAAAAGTTCAAATAAATAAAATGAATTGGATATTTTGGCATATGCCAGGTATCACCTCATCTGGACAGAAAAAAAAAAAAAGAAAAAAAGAAACTAAAATAAGGTAAGCCTGAATAACCACCATAGAGGCCTGAAAATCTGATCTTAAATGGCATCTAACTGTTCTATCACAGTAAATAATGATAGTGAGAATCATCTCAAAATATATATCAACAAAGGATTTTGATTTTTAACTTAGAATGCCAAATATTTATATTTAATATGAGCACTAGCTGTACTTTTCAAAGCACCTTTAGATACTTCTCTTTTTTAAACCACTCAACAACTTAGGTCAAAAGGACAGAAACAGATAGTCTTCATAGCCTCTAACACTTTGAGAGATTTAATTACCAGGATTACACAAAAAGATAGTGCTGAACCAGGGCAAGAATTCAAGGTGCTATGCCTAGTAAGAGTTGGTGTTCACAGTATCACTTTGTACAGTACACCAAATGTTTATGATATTTCGCTGCGATGTCCTTTATTTTTTTTAAAGATTTTATTTATTTATTTGACAGAAAAGAGAGAGAGAGAGCACGAGCAGGGGGAGCTGTAGAGAGAAGCAGGCTCCCCACTGAGCAGGGAGCCCAACATGGGGGCTCTCGATCCCAGAACACTGGGATCATGACCTGAGCTGAAGGCAGATGCTTAACCGACTGAGCCACTCAGGCACCCCTGCAGTGAACTTTAATAAAGGTATTTGATAATGTATCTATACTAATATGTCTTTCAGGTTGAAAATATTCCAAAGTAGTTAGACTTCAAACTAATAGTAATTCACATGATTAATAACAATACTTATTTACTAAACAACTTTGAAATAACACAAATTGAGCTGCTCACATGAATTGCCTAATTGAATACTGCTAGCAATCCTGAAAGACAGGTGTTATTATGGTTAGTGCAGCTTAGCACTTAAAGCAAGAACTCAGGAACCAGCCTCAATTCAAATCTTGGCTCCATCATGTGCTACCAGAGTAACTCTGGGTAAATTATTTAATCTCCCTTTGCAGTAGTTTTCTTACCTCTAAAATAAGGATTATAACAGCATAAATAGTAGTGAATAGTATGGCACAATAACAAAATCTGAATAAATTAACATATGTAAGCACAGGATAATACAGATTGAACAACTGATACTTATCATTATTCAATCTTCACAGGCCCCCATTTTATAAATGAGAAAACTGAGACTCAGTTTACTTAGAGATTAACTTGCCCAAGGTCTTACAAGGAGAAATTAACAGTCAGATGTGAATCTGGGGTTACTTAGTTCTAAAGCCCTACATCCTTATCAAAATACAGTACTACCAACAAAGAAAAATCAGGCCCAGATCATTTCAATAATAAATTCTACCAAACATTTAAGGAATAAATATCAATTCTGCACAAACTCTACCAGAAAATAGAAGAGAACACTTCCCAATGCATTTAATAAAGCCAAGATTACTCTGAGACCAAAGCCAAAGACATTAAAAGAAAAGGAAAATACAGAAGAAAATCCCCCATGAAAATAGACACACACACACACACACATACACACACACAATCAAATAAAATACAAGCAAGTAAAATCTAGACATAGATAAAAAGGATAATACGTGGGGCGCCTGGGTGGCTCAGTGGGTTAAAGCCTCTGCCTTCAGCTCAGGTCATGATCTCAGGGTCCTGGGATGGAGCCCCGCATCGAGCTCTCTGCTCAGCAGGGAGCCTGCTTCCCCCTCTCTTTCTGCCTGCCTCTGCCTACTTGTGATCTCTCTCTC
>CM052898.1:65440273-65494233 GCA_028534135.1 Potos flavus | reverse complement strand
TTTTTCTTTTAAATTCAAAAACAAGGGGCCCCTGGGTGGCTCAGTCATCAAGCCTCTGCCTTCGGCTCCGGTAATGATCTCAAGGTCCTGGGATCAAGCCCCACATTGGGGTTCCCTGCTCAGCAGGGAGCCTGCTTCTTCTTCTCTACCTTGCTCCTGCTCTCTCTCACTATCTCTGTCTCTCTCTAATAAGTAAATAAAAATCTTTAAAAACAAAACAAAACAAAAACAAGGCTGGAAGTCAACTAGATTTGTTGTGGTGATCATTTTACAATATATACAAACATCAAATTATTATGTTTTACACCTGAAAGTAATAACATGGTATATGTCAATTATATCTATTAAAAAAAGAAAACAAATAAAAGACGTGGCAATCTTGTTAATATATTGCTATACACATTGATGAGATTGTCACATAACCAAATTGTTCAATGTGCCTTTAATAACTGAATTTTTTAAATAACGCAAAAACATTTGTTTTCTTTTTTCCTTCTGAAGAAGATAAAGACGAAGAGGAAGTAGATGGAGACAAAGAAAGAGGAGGAGAAGGGAACACACTAGTACAATGGCAGAGAAACAAATATCCAGGAATAATATAATAAAAGACATGAAAGATCTATGCAGGGAAAATTATAAAATTTTGTTGAAGTCATTAAAGAAGACTAAAATTAATGGAGAGAAACTCCAAGTTCATGGATTGGAATTCTCAATATTACATAGATGCCATTCTTCCTAAACTAACTTATGTAATTCCAAAATGCCTCCAAATATTTTGGGTAGAATTTCACAAATTAAGTATAAAATTAACATACTTAATAGAAATAGGACCAAAAGGAGCCATGGATTTTGATAAAAAAAACAAAAATTCCTATAAGATACTAAAAATTATTACAAGGCAGTATTAACTCAAGGATACAAAAAGAAAAGAAAAAAAGCAAACAAGGCAAGAATGTCCACTCTCACCATTCTTACTCAAGATTGTACTAAAGGTCCAAGTTGAAGTAAGCAAGTACAATACTTGCATACAAATATTTGCAAACATAATTTTTAATTTCTTTTTTAAGGAATTCGTTGGAGTGAGATTACTGGATAATACAATAAGTGCATGCTTAAGTTTTTTTAAAAACTATCAAACCAATATATTTTCCAGTGCTTTCTCACCAGAAATATATGAGTTCTAGTTGCTTCTAAATCTTAACCAGCATTTGGTGTTGTCAGATTTACTTATTTTTTTTTTACTTATTTATTTATTTTGGAATTTTTTTTTCCTCAAGTAAGCTCTAGGCTCAAGGTAGAGCTTGAACTCACGACCGTGAGATCAAGAGTCACATGATCTACCAACTGAGCCAGCAAGGTGCCCCTGTTGTCAGGTTTTAGTTTTTTTTTTTTTTAAATTAGCCATTCTAGTAAGTATGTAGTGATAGCTCAGTATAGCTTTAATTTGCACTTCCCTAACGACTAATAATGTTGAACATTTTTCACGTACTTATTTGCCATCTGTGTATATTTTTTAGTGACGTACCTGTTCAAACTGTGGCCCATTATTTGATTGGGTTGTTTGTTTTCTTATGATTGAGTATTGGATACAAATTCTTCATCAGGTATATGATTTGCAAATATTTTCTCCCAGTCTGAAGCTTGTCTTTTCATTCTCTTAATGTCTTCCACAGAACAGAAGTTTTAAGCTTTGATGAATTTCAATTAATTATTTTTCTTATATATATTGTGGTTTTGATGTTGAAGCTAAGAAATACTTGCCTAAGTCACGTAAAATAGTTCAGGCTATTCTGCTGAAAGGACAGATAGAGAAGAGCAGCCTGGAGGATGAGAGGCCCAGCTCCAGCCAAACTCCAGAGCCTACCCGCCAGCCATGGGAGTGTCCACTCTGCACCCTGAGTCAAGGCTTTAGATGCAGCCCTGGCTGACAGCTTCACTGAATTCTCCTATAAGACACCCTGACCCAGAAACACTCAGCTGAGCTGCTCCTGGATTCCTGGCCCTCAGGAATGGTGAGAAAACAAATGTCTTCAGCTGCTAAATTTCGCAGCAATTTGTTATATAGTAATGAGAAATTAATACAAAGGCTACCACCCTAGTCCAAACCACCATGCACGCTCACGTAGACTACCAAACAAGACCTCCTAAACAGGACTCGTGCTGCGATTGCTCCCTCCAAAACATAATTCTCTATGTTGGAGCCAAAATGATCTTGGGAAAACCTAGAGCAGAGACCATCACTCACAGTTAAAGTTCGACAAAGGCTTCTAATTTATACTAAGAATAAGACGCAAACCCCTACCAGGCATAGAAGTCCATATATTCCTGGGTTTTCGGAAAAGTCTTTCTTGACCATACTATCATAAATATTTGTCCCTTTCTTTAATAGTCTTCTGTTACATTTGATTCATATTTTTCCTTATCTAATTTTTTTACATTATACTGCCATTTAAAATCATTTAAAATCTTTAATCAAATTTCATCAAAGATTACCAGACATGTTACATGCCATGATTAGCTTTCTATAAACAACTTTGCTTTCTGTATACAAATCAGTGTCAATGAAATAAAAAATAAAACCGTATACAAGAAAAGAACTTTATTAACTTTGTTTCAAACTTTATTCCCAGGCTTTGTCAGCTTAATTAGTAGCAAAGAATGAATCGTGTCTAAGCAAACACTGAAAAGAGCTGCCATGTTCAAGGGAATTGGCCTTAAAAATATTAGAGATCTAGATTTTATCCATGAACAAAATCTTGAAAAGCAGTCATAAATATAAAAGCAGCTCCCAGTAACTTCCTCAAGTTTTATCTTCTTCTGAAATTGGCTCAATTCATTGGTTTGCTTCATCCTTGGAAGCCTCATCAAAATTCTCTACAAGATCTGGAACTTCATCATCATCCCCCTCTCTGGTAACAAGTGGTGGTTTTCCATCCACACTCTGTGTGGGCAGAACTTTAGCCGGTCTTCTTAAACTAGTCAGGCTGTCTGCACCAAGTTGGTTTAAGATACTGGGTAGCATTTCTGTCTGCTGCTCTGTCTCAGCATAGCCTGTAATGGAAAAAGTGTTCACCACCAGGGCTTCCCGAACTTTCAGGTTGTGAAAGTGGATTTCTGTTCCTTGGTTTGTGAACATAGTCACTTCTTCAATACCAGAGATATTGTTTATCCCTAACTTCTTTAAGGAGAACTTAAGTTTTTTATCATCTGCTATAGCTCTTCTATGAACCACCTTTTGGTGAGCAGTTCCTTTCCCACCAATGCGTACTTGTGCTTCAAGTGTGGTGAGTTTCTCCTGGTTCATGATAGTTTCTTTGATCTTATTGGAGCAGAAATGGGACCATGAGGGGGATGAGGGTTCTATTTTTGTTTAATATTCATTTATGTATTTAGCGTCTATCATTCCTAACTAGTATGCAAGATCCATACATTGTGTTATCACTGTAAATTGACAGAGCTATATCTTCTGATAAATATATAAATACATAGTTGACCCTTGAACAATATGAGGGTTAGGGGTGCTAACGCCCAGCACAGTAAAAACTCCATATATAACTTTGATTCTCCCAAAAGTTAACTACTAATAGCCAATTGTGGACCAGAAGCCTTATAACATAAACTGCCAACTAACATACTTTGTACATTATATGTATTATGTATGTATTCTTCCAATAAAGGTAGACAAAAAAATGTTATTAAGAAAATCATAAGGAAGAAAAAATACACTTACAACACTGAACTGTATTTACTGAAAAAAATCCATGTATAAGTGGACCAGTGCAGTTCAAATCCATGTTGTTCAAGGGTCAAATGTAGATGCATATCTATCTATCTATCTATCTATCTATCTATCTATCTATCTATCTATCTATCCTCTCAGTCCAGTAGTAGTAATGAGAAATAGTAGAGGGCTAAGTTTCACAAAGTGTTTTTAAGACTATTCACAAGTTAAGGGTGCCTGGGTGGCTCAGTCGGTTAAGCATCCAACTCTTGATTTCAGCTCAGGTCATGATCTCAGAGTCCTGGGATTGTGCCCCACATGGGGCTCCACGATCAGTGGGAAGTCTGCTTGAGATTCTCTCTCTCCCTTTTCCTTTACCCCTCCTCCTCTGCTTAGGCTCCCTCTCTCTCTCTCAAATAAACAAATCTTTCAAAAAAGGACTATTCATGGGGCACCTGGGTGGCTCAGTGGGTTAAAGCCTCTGCCTTCGGCTCAGGTCATGATCTCAGGGTCCTGGGATCGAGCCCCGCATTGGGCTCTCTGCTCAGCGGGGAGCCTGCTTCCTCCTTTCTCTCTGCCTGCCTCTCTGCCTACTTGTGATCTCTCTCTCTGTCAAATAAATAAATAAAATCTTAAAAAAAAAAAAAGGACTATCTATGAGTTAGATGACTTGTTTTAATCTTCCCATTCCTCCATTGTGTGTATTGGAGAAAATTAGTAGAAATAGTATAGCATATCAATATTTTTAGGAGCTCATTATAATTTTAGCACACATAGACTTCATGTACTTACAATCTAAAATATCCTTTGACTTTTAGTTTTAGTGCTACATAGAAATTATCTTGTTTTTATAAAATACCATTGATTTTGAAAGGCAAAAACGGAGGAGTGGTTCTCACAAGGGTTCTACTCACTCTATGTAATGTAGATAATGGCAGAAACTCAGATGGATGTCTACAAAAACACAGATAGTTGAAAAGTATTCATAAAGAGAACAAAAGCTAATATTGTTTGGCCATTCGGAAGATTTTGGTAGTAGCAGTAATGTTTCTATTACTCTTTCTACATTTGTGATCATATCTGGAGCAGAGGAAAAGGATTTATTTCAGAAACTGTGGTCATAAAAGCACTCGTGTGACTCCTAAACTCACGAAACAAACTGAGGGTGGCTGGGGGGTAGAGGGGGTGGGGATGGGATGACTGGGTTATGGACATTGGGGAGGGTATGTGCTGTGAAATGTGTAAGCCTGATGATTCACAGACATGTACCCTGGGGCAAATAATACATTATATGTTAATAAAAAAATGCATAAGTTGCATGAATAAAGAATGAATGACTGCAAAAAAAAAAAATAATAAAAGCACTCATGTGCTATTATAGAAATTCAAAATGACAACAAGTGACATTTTACATATAGCACATTATGCCAAAAAAAAAAAATTGGTAAAAAAATCTCTCCTTTGAGAGAATGAATGACATAGGAAATGCTAAAACTGTAGCCTGTTTGTGCTACAGCCTATAGCTGTCAATCTTCAGATGGAAAATGTGTATGGTCTCTGGTTGAGTGCCTATATTCTCGCTCTGTCGCTTACTATCTATGTGACATTGGATCCATAACTCAACTACTCTGTTTTCTCAAGAAGAGCCTATGAAACTTATCTTTTGCAAGGAGTTGTAAGGTATTTTCATCCCTCTCCATAGGGCACTTTCACCCACCACCTGTGTCAGTAGCTCCCAAATTCAGAGCCATGCCAATTCATTCCTAGCTGTAGGTAGCACCTGGCCCTTCGCACCCCAGACTGAGCTCATCATTCACAGTCATTCAGGATACCCCAAGCAGCAGACAGCACCTCATCTTCCCTATTTTCTGGGCTTGAAATCTCTGCCTCTTCTCTTTCCTCCTATGTTCATTAACTCCTCAGTTCTTGTATCTGACTCTTTCTTTTGATTCTGTGACCATAGTTTAAATATACCAGGAGTCCAGGCTCTCCCTTTTCCTGCAAGAATCTAGGCGCATCTCATTAGAAAACTTTTCCCTCTAATTCATTCCACAAGGTATTTAACAATGGAATTACCTACCAACCCCTGTCTTCATCACAGCAAGCCCCCATATAAGTGCCAGAATGTCTCCTGACTGCTATTGTTTATAAAGTTTCCAGCTGCTCTATGCCTCCAATACTGTCCCTCTACTCACTGATTCATCCATTTCTCCAATAACCAGATCAGAAACTATCCATATTGACATAGCCCATAGGGACCAATCGTAGAGATACACATTAAACAAAGCATCACATATATAAATTTATCATTGTGACAAGATCACTAAAAATCAGTTAGATCTATGATACTATGAGAGAGTAACATAGCAAACACAGCAGATCAGGAAAATCTGTGACAAAATGGTGATTGAGGGAATATATAACAGAGGGCAGGAATTAACTAGGTAAGAAGAGAAAGTGGAAAAGAGGAACCTGCATGTGCAAAGGTCCTGTGATCAAGGAAACATGATCCATTAAGGAACTGAGGGAAGGTCCTGTAATCAAGGGAGCATGCTCAATTGAAGAACTGAAAAAAGGCCAGGTTGGTTGGAGGGTAGACAATCAGGGGTATGGCCAGATGATGCAAGACCCTGCAGGCCACGTTCAGATGACAGATTCCTGTCAATATTGCCCAACTTAAAATGTCCACCGCAACAAAACTATTGGATTCCTCCAATTCATTCAACACAGTACTTGATTATGAGCACCGTGTGCCCTCAAGGAAGCCTTTTCCTTCACCCGAATTGATCTTTCTGGGGGAATACTATAAAGAGAGTTGATGAAGAGATGAAGACTAGAGCCAGATGTAGTTCATCCCTGGCACTGTCAGCCTATTAGCTGGGTGATTTAAGCGAGTTTTCTAACCTCTCTAACTCTCTTCATTATCTGTGAGGATGGGAATGTGCCTCAGATATTGGATGAGGTAATGAACATACAACTTTCATCCCATAGTAGATGCTTAAGAGATGTAGCTATGGGTGGTTACTCCCTTCCTTCAAAGCACAGCTAAAATTTTCACCATGATAAAAATGTCTTCCCTGAGTAAAATAAAAACCATGAATGACTGTGACAATTTCAGGAAATGATCAGTTGAAATCTCTATAGTGCCAGGCAATGATAGAGGCATCTACTTGAACGCAACGGTATAATAGTTCAGAAAGATATCCACCTTGTAACCTCTCTCATCTCTCTACCTCTCGGCTCTTTCCTTCTGCCTCAGTAAATGAAGGCCAACTCCCAACTTCCACAATGACAAGATCATCAGTAACATCCTCTCCAGGCAGGACTCTCTGGGGAATAAGGGGTTCTTGGAAAGATGCTCAACAAACCCCTGCCTCATTGGCACTTCATCCTCTGAAAGCCACTCAAATTCCTAATGCGAGCTCTTCCACTGTGCTACCCACTCTTCCAAAGCTTCCTTCTCCAGTGCAGTCCCTTCCCTGGATGAGAGAGAGTAAAAGTATTTCTCTTTCTCAACAGTATCATTATTTGATTGATTTTTATTGATGGAATTATTATCAAAAAGAGTTGTAGGATGAAAAATTCAACACCTGATTTAAAAGTACTTTCTGAATTCTAGGTAACTCCATATCTTTGGTACACAAACATCATTTCACACGAGGACATCTATCAGTAGACTAGACTCTTGGAGAAACCAGTGTCCTTACTAAATATGGGCTCTTCTAAAATCACTTTCCAATGTGGGCTTTGTTCTGGTTACTATTACTTGGAATAATGAATGAAACTTTTAAACACGTGGTTCTAATATTAAATAGGAGTACTAAGGGTCAGATTCTTATAAAAACAGGAAGTCAGGCTCTTGCTCTTTCTCATTCTCTCTCTCTCTCTCTCTCTCTCTCTCACACACACACACACACACACACACACACACACTGTTTGTGGCATGATTATAGAGTCCAAAAGGCTCCAATGGCTTCAGTACACTTGGGAGGCTGGGCAGACTGATCAGATGTGTAGTACCATGCACTGTTGAATTAGTCTGTGTAAAAATAGGCACTCCCACCCACTCACCATGCTGTTTCAGAGAACACATTTTGGGAAAACTCACAAAATGAAAATAACATGTCCAGAACACATCAGATTCTACGTTTTACATTAAAAATTTCTCAGAGAACTAAATCATAACCCAACATGCCCATATGAAAACACGCACTAAAATAAATTTTATTATCCTGGTCTTTTGGTGCTTTTATAGGCCTTATAAACCCAACATTGAGAAGATTTTAGTTCCAATTTTTTCTTAAGATGGTAAACATTCAAGCCCTCCTTATTCACTTATGCAGTCAATTACGGTGAGTCTGTCCCACCAGGAGAGCATAAAATCATTTGGTCAAGATCATCAC
Organism: Potos flavus; assembly: GCA_028534135.1. Classification (NCBI taxonomy): domain Eukaryota; kingdom Metazoa; phylum Chordata; class Mammalia; order Carnivora; family Procyonidae; genus Potos; species Potos flavus. The sequence continues at coordinate 65,486,109 of CM052898.1, read as the reverse complement.
TTTCAGGATTTCTTGCTTGGACTTTCTTGGAACTGCCATTCTCATCTTTTCCTGGAAGCCAACTGCTATTCAAATCTCAGAATTGCAGAATGACCCACTGGTGGTGTGAGAATTTAGAAAATTTTTTAGAAATTAGATTTGACTGAATTTGTGTCAAGATTTCCCTATTTCACATGACCTAATAGCAATATAAGGAAACTAATGGACTTGACAGAAAATATTCTTGCTTTCCTAGTGACGTGAAGGTAAGTTGTTGACTGAGAGAAGGTAAGGTGTTGACTAAGAGAAATTCTAGAAATTGCGTGGGCTACCCTTACTACACAGATGTTATATGAGGGTATGCAACATAAGTGACTCAATAGTCTGTAGTCTTTTAAGAACACTCAAAGTTCTGTGTTGGCTTAGACTCAAATTGATACTATATCTGGTTAATGACAAGTAAACCATACAACAGGTTCAAAGAAAGATCAAGAGACTTACAAAAACTATAGACTCATTATGTGCCTGTTTAGCCAGGAGATTTTAGAGGCATATGAGATAATATGGATAGAAGGACTTTGACTTTCCTATCAGAAGTGTAACACTAATTCATTTTTCCTGTAATGACATAGATTTCTCAGTAGTGGTTGAGTCAACCACTACTAAAATCCACTAATCCTCTAGAAAACAATTAAAACACCAAGACTTTAGCAGTACAAGAGAGGTCTAATTTGATTTCTCAAACTTTGTTGGCACTCAAGAGGTAAACTCTTTCATACTTTGGGTTCCGTTATCTGCTGCGATGCCAATAGGAATTGCTTGTAACGTTCCCCATTTACGCACCTGATTTCACTTTAATCCTCAATTCCTCTTGTATTAAACACTCTTTCCACAAAATCTTAGCTGTCAGGTCAAGATCTCAAACCCAACCATATTCCCTAATCATTATTTTTACACAGAGGTATAGGACCACAGCCTGGTCTGTTCAGGAAGGAGCAATTCGTTCCATGAGACTAGAGCAACAAGCAAAGGTGAGATCATGAAGAAAGGACTTTGGGTGCCCTGAGGAATGTCATAGGGAGCTACCTAAAAGGCTTTAACCAGGAAAGGATATGATCAGATTTCTAAAGCAGTATGTCCAAAACCCTACACCTTAAATCCCCTCACCCAATTCTCTGGTGTCACAAGCTTCACAAACTCAATCTCTTTCTCACTGTTCTCACACCTCATTGACTAGGCACAAAAATCTTTTAAATTCTCGGTCCCAAATAACTGCTGAATCTACTCTTTCTGCTATATCCTCTTCTGCTGCTGCTATAGGTAAAGCCCACATTACATCTTCCCTGGACAATTGTAAGAGTTTTTGGCAGCAAATCTGTGGACTAGCTCTCAAAAAGCCATTAGCCACCCCTTTTTTCCTTTCTTAGCCCCAACTATAGAGGCTGAAAGCTCACCTAGACAGTCTCCCTTATATCTGGGGATGGTAACATGACTTGGCTTTGGCCAACACAAAGAAAGACATATAATGGGACCGAAAGATTTTCTTTAATAATAAAAGCAAATAGGGGTGCCTGGGTGGCTCGGTGGGTTAAAGCCTCTGCCTTCAGCTCAGGTCATGATCTCAGGGTCCTGGGATCGAGCCCCGCATCGGGCTCTCTGCTCGGTAGGGAGCCTGCTTCCCCTTCTCTCTCTGCCTGCCTCTCTGCCTACTTGTGATCTCTCTCTCTCTGTCAAATAAATAAATAAAATCTTAAAATAATAATAATAATAATAATAAAAGGAAATAATCATTTGAAGAACAGAATTGGTTTTTTTAACCTAGCTGCCATCCTACTTCCTGTCCGAATTTGGTAATGATGCCTGGAGCTCTGGCCAATATGCTGAGAATAATGGAGGGAAAAGACAGAAATGCCTAGATCATGGTTGACCTCCTTGAATTGCTAAACCAGCACTAGAACTGCCCACTTCCAGACCCCTTGTTATGAGATCATAACAGATCTTAACTGACACATCTCCTAAACTGGAGATCTGTCTCCAGTCTTTCCCTATGGTACCCCTCACCTGCCATTACAATTATGCTCCACATCCCATGTCTGATCACATTATTTCCAGTCTGAAAATTTCTAAAGGTAAGTCTCTGACCGGGGCGCCTGGGTGGCTCAGTGGGTTAAAGCCTCTGCCTTCGGCTCAGGTCATGATCTTGAGGTCCTGGGATTGAGCCCTGCATCGGACTCTCTGCTCAGCAGGGAGCCTGCTTTCCCCTCTCTCTCTGCCTGCCTCTCTGCCTGCCTCTCTGCCTACTTGTGATCTCTCTCTCTCACTGTCAAATAAATAAATAAAATCTTAAAAAAAAAAAAGATAAGTCTCTGATCAAACATTAATACCCAAGCTCCTCATCCACCAAAGTCTCTATTGTCTTGACACATTGAACATCACTCTAGTGCCTAGGCACAGTGTACCGCTTCGGGTCTCTAGCCTTTTGCTGTACTCCATGCCTGGAATTCTTTCCTGCTCAACTCCTCACCTGAAGGCCCTACAGAGTCAATCACATTTTCTCCTGTGCTTGGGAGTTGTGATAGACTATATGCTCTGAGGAGGAGGAAGAAACACATCTTCACCCTTTTAAACTTGATTTGCTTTGACAATGAAGTCTGGGCAGAAGTTTTAAGAGCGGAGGTATGGTTGCCATGCTTTCGCTTTCCTGCCTCTGCAATGTTGAAGCAGGTGTATAGGAGCTTCAGCCAGCCTCGGTCTCTGAGCACAGCTCCCTTAGTGACCGACATTGCACACACAGTATGAACTAAGATAGAAACCTTGCTGTTTTAAGCCAGGGTGGGCAAATGTTTTCTTTTCTTTTTTTAAAATACATAGTGGGTTATAACTTTCCGTTTATTTATTTACTTATTTTAAGTAGTCTTTACACCCAACATGAAGCTGGAACTCAGGACCTGGAGATCAAGAGTGGCATGCTCTTTCAACTGAGCCAGCCAGGTGCCCCAAAGACAAGTTTCTTCTGTAAAGGGCCAGATAATAAATAGTTAAGGCTTCAACAGCCACATGTGATCTTTGTCACATATTCTTCTTCTTTTTTTTTAAGCAACCATCTAAAAAAATAAAAGCCATCATTAGTTAACAGGACATTAAAAAACAGGCCACAGCTGGATTTGTCGCACAGGTTATGGTCTGCCACTGTCTTAAGCTGCTGAAACTTTCAGGTCACTTGTTACTGCAGCATAACCTGACCTAACCCAACTAATATAACAGTATTTTGCATAGACAACTTTCTGGTCTTTTTATTACCCTGAAATACAACTAGAAGCTCCATGAAGATAGTGACCACATCTGTCATACTTGTCTTGTTCACTGCTGGATGTCGCAGCTCAGGAGTTAATTGCTGAGTGAAGAACTCAAAGTCTTCCCCATAAGACTGAGATTTCAAGAGACAGAGGATATGGCTTTCATCTAATGTCCACCCCTACATGCCTGGCACATGATGGCATTCAATGAGCACTTGAGTCTTTGATAAATGTTCCACTGAACCAAGTATTTTTCTGTTGTTATTACCAGTAGCAACAGCTAAATATCATTTAAGAAACATGCAGAAATGTACGCAGCCTATCTGGTTGCAGGACAAACATGTGACCTCTTGAGTCATGCACTAAAGCCCATGGCTGAAATCTATTACCATAGTTGATTGAGTTTGGTTTTTTCCTTTTTCTTTTCTTTTCTTTTTTTTTTTTTCTTTTTTAAAATTTGGGATCAGGGGAGAAAATGAGAGCATGAGAGGCTTATGTTAAAATGTGGGTATTTGAAAAAGCCAAGAAATGTGAAATGGTGGGGCTGCGAGCAAGTTCATTTCCAGCAGATCCCCTCCTTCAGAGCCATCCTATAATGGGATGACACAGTGTAGGTCTTACTTGACAGGCTGAAGCACTTAGAGCTGACCTTGACTATACTTCACTTAGTGTGCCACTGAGTCAGGTCTGTTCCCTTGTGTGGCATCCAAGGTTGCAAATAAGTGCAGAGGCAAGATCTGGACATGTTTCACAGAAGAAGTCATTAAAATATACAGTCTTTTAAGATTTTATTTATTTATTTATTTGTCAGAGAGAGAGAGAGAGCACAAACAGGCAGAGAGGCAGGCAGAGGCAAAGGGAGAAACAGGCTCCCTGCCGAGCAAGGAGCCCAATGTGGGACTCGATCCCAGGACCCTGGGATCATGACCTGAGCCAAAGGCAGCTGCTTAACCAACTGAGCCACCCAGGTGTCCCATATACAGTCTTTTAAATGGAAATATATTTAGACATTAAAATTAAATACCATTTGTAAAACCACACAAACCTAAATATTAGTATATTAATATAAAGTTAGTACTTTCTACTCTGCTGCCTCATGAAGGCAAATTCCCAGCTAGTGTGCTTACTATAAATAATTGCACACCAACCTCAATTTTAAAATATCTAATTCATCTACATTAAGAAAATGAGAAGAAGAGGGAAATTTTGATTTTTCTAAAGCTTTTTTGTCTGGTTACATTTTCAGTATATTTTGTCTCATGCATCTTAAACATAACTTGTCAATTCTGTGTTTCTTTCCTGGGAGTAAATAAGTCTTCTAGCACAAGAGAAGAGAAAAATAAAATATGACAAGGCTGCCCCTTTGTGGTGACATGATTTCATACACACCGCAGCCTATTTTTATAGGCTCTATGAATGGCAGCTTTATTTCAACTTCCCAAAATATGGGCATCTTCTATATTTGGTTTCAAATTAATGCTATGACATTTTAATTTAACCATACCCATCATAAAAATAAGAGTCTCCGAAGTCCACATTTATACCAATACTGATAAACGCTGAAAAATATTTTCATCACTATTACATTTAATACATTTTTAAAATAGTGATATTAAGTCTCTTTGGATTATCTTTTTAGTCATAAAATCATTTTATACTCATTGAAAATGACAATAGCATATCAACACCCTGTCCATGTAATTGCTTTAATGAAGAAACTAGACTAGGGTAAGATGCTATTCTGAGGTATATCACTGATTCTTTATTTGAAACTAGAAAAATATTGCCTCATTTAATGCTAAAAAGTTTTGAAAGTTGAATATAATTTTTAAGTTAGTAACACTTAAGTATAAATCTAATAAATATTAACAAGAAAAAGGTTGGGCAGAATGGTGATGAGGGGCAGGACAGAGAAAAACAGAATAAAAGTTTATTTATCCTTGTATACAAAGTAACTTTTTTTCTGGGAGTCCTTAACAGTTTGAGTGCAAGCAAAAATATATTTTTTTAAAGCTAGAGAGTAAAAATAGAAGTGGTACATTTTGATATATCTAATATATAGACTTAATAATGCAACTGGCCTGCCCATTAAGCTTTAAAAGGTAGATTGATCAGGACGCATGGGTGGCTCAGTCAGTTAAGTGTCTGCCTTTGGGCTCAGGTTATGATCTCAGGGTCCTGGAACTGAGTCCCACATTGAGCTTCTTGCTCAGCAGGGAGCCTGTTTCTCCCTTTGCCCGCCACGCGCCCTGTGTGTGTGCTCTCTCTCTCTCTGACAAATAAATAAAATCTTAAAAAAAAAGGTAGATTGATCATATGTGTGTATGTCTTCTAGCTCTCAAAATCTTGCTAAAATGAAAGGAAATAAATTTTCTTTAATAAATTATTAACTCACAAGGACAATGAGAATGGGCTTGGTCACAACAGAGATAAGATATTTCAATGAATTTTTGTAAGATGGATAATAGATGGAGAATGTACCAAGCAGAAGTCCCAAACCATGTGTCTTAGAATAAGAGGGCCAAAAGGGAGCCCATTCACCCTGTAGAGCTCAGTGCGCCACACAAGAAGTGAAGTTAAGAAGAGCTCGAAAGACAGAGTTAAGATCAAGTCCACAGGTCCCTCCCTACATTCACACAGGACACTACTCAGTAATTGAGTTTCCTCTGCCACTAACAGAAAAAGGGAGATTTATTTTCCAAAGACACTGACTGACCAGAAAGAAACAAAGCAGAGTGTGGATGAACCCATGGGAATTCAGGGAAAATCTATCAACTGAACATAATTTCCTGAGGTCCCTTTGTCCACCCCACTCCCTAAATGACAGCAACAGATAGACATTGCCTCAGTCAAGATACTGGAGATGCATTCTCTGGAAAAAGTTTCGATAATAACTTTGGGGGTTTCCAAAGGAAAAATGTCATTGTGCTCTAATGAAGTCCACAGATGGCAGCCTTAGCTGGAACTCACGGAGCTTCCAACAGCTTATTTAGTTTCTTTGCCAGCCCAGGATCGGCAAGCCTGTTGGTGGGTATTGAGGAGGGCACGTATAGCATGGAGCACTGGGTGTGGTACACGAACAATGAATCTTGGAACACTGAAAAAATAAAAGTAATTGGAAAAAAAAAAGAAAAGAAAAAAAAAGACATTTGAGAAAAGTCTCCATTAGGAAAGAGAGATCGGGGGTGGGGGTGGAGATGGAACGAGAAGATATAGAAACAATGCGGGGTGCTGAAGAGAAAAGTCTACATTACCCTGAGAGAATAAAATCAGGATTCCATGAAAATAAAATAAATAACAAGATAAAAGGGGAAATTTAAAAATGTGAAAATCAAAATTAAATATTCAATAGAAGCACCAGAAAATTAAGTTGAAGAAATAACTGAAGTAGAATAAAGAGAGCTGAAAACTAAGAGAATAATTATTTTTAAATTAGGAGATTATTTAGCATATAGATCCGAGGCTAATAGGAATTCTAGAAAGTAAAGGAGAAGGGAGAAAAATAATGAAGAAATAAGGCAGGAAAATTTCACAAGACTGAAGTTTTAAGCCTCCAATATTGAAGTACACACCTAGTTCCAAATACACTGAATGAAGAGACACCCACTCAAAGCTGTGGATGAAGAGAAGAGCCTAAAATTTTCTAGATAAATAAAGAGCTCATATATCAAGTAATGGGAATCAAAATAGCATTGGCTTTCCAAACAGCAAAACCGGATGCTAGAAGACTGAAGTAATGCCTTCAAATTTGAAAGGATAATGACTTTCATCTGAGAATACTACACCCACTCAATAGAGTACAAAGGTCCCTTAAAAATATTTTGTGACACGTGAACATCCAAAAATTATAAGATCTAGAACATTCTTTTTAAGGAAAGTACTGAAAGATACACTTCAGCACAACAGGAGAGTTAAAGAAGAGTGTGTAAGTCATGAATCACTAAATTCTACACCTGAAACTAATATTACACTGTATGTTAACTAACTGGAATTTAAATGAAAGAAAGAAAGAAAAGAAGGAAGGAAGGAAGGAAGGAAGGAAGGAGGGAAAAGGAAAAAAAGGAAAAAAGAAAGAGAAAATCACAGGACATAAGAGACTCCTATTAGAAAAGAAGCAAATGTAAGTTCCAGAACAATGGCCATGCAGCAGCCCTACAGCTACCAGAAACGGGTATCCAGGAAAACAAAACTGAGAGCAGCTGCCATGTTTGACCACATGGAAATAGTACAGAAATGGCTTTTATAATCTTTTTGGAAGACTTGGGAAGAAGAAATAATACCTACATAGAAAATTAAGAAAACAAACAAAAGAGAAGGCAATTATTAACTCCAAGAAAAACAAAGAGGTCTACGAGAAAGGAAAGGTGATCAACATTGAACAATAATTATATAGTAATAATGATATAAACATTGAATATTGATTTAACCCCAAATCGTGCAATAACTATATTGGCAGGATGGTAGATGGGGAAGAAGAAGAAATAAGAAAACTAAATTCTCAACTATCATAATGGAAAATCAAAAGCCAGAAGAAGCTAAAGAGAATTAAATTTTTCAGAAAACAGAGAACTGGGAATTACAAAGAGGTAAGTGTTTCTTTTTTTTTTTTTTTTTTTGAGGTAAGTGTTTCTTTATAAGATTTTTAGCACTACTTTATTTTGTAAACTATTTTGATGTGCAGTACTGATTACAGAAAATAAATATAAAATTTAATAAGCTTAAACAGAAAAGAAATCAAGCTACTACAAAAAAAGATTAATCTCAATGTATTAAACGTAACCAAGGAAATTATTATAGCTGATCTCAGTAAGAAAATAAAATGCAGGGTTGGCTATTACCCAGAAACATGGCCTGAATAGCCATCAAAGGCATCTTATACCAACACAAAACAAAATAAATCTGTTCAATCCTATTTAATAATATGTAGGTATAATAAATTTGAGTTCCATTAATTCTCATTAACTTATAAATCAAAATATCTATAGCTATATAAATGGGAAAAATTCTTAAGGAAACACAAGTCTAATTTATAAAAAGAAAAAAACTGACAGCTTATGGCAAACAAAATTATAATTAATTTCAAACGATTAAGCAAATTTGTGTCCAAGGTGAAGATTCACAATTACTTGGTCTCATTTTATATTTCTGCACTGGCCTGGAAATATTTCCAAGTAACTTTGCATTGGAAGTTATCTAGAGTTCTTGTTTGGGGTTATTTTTTATATTTTAAACTAATACAGGATGGTCTTAGAAAAATCTGGACAGTAAATGTAATTGTTGTTACTGAAGACACATGGTGATGGTAGAGGTGCACATTTGGAATTGCCTTTATGAAGAACTAGATTCTATTAAAACTAAGAGAATTAGCTTTAAAATGTTACCATGTGTCTCTCACATCAATAACATTTAGGGAAGTGGTCTCCAAAGCTAAATACCTAAGGCAATCCACTGGAGGGCAGGAAAAAATACTGAAACCTTTATTTTGACTTTTTAGTGCACCCCTTTATATTTTATTTGTAGACTTTATGTACTTTATATTGAATAACTATATAGTGATACAGGTATAGAATTTATAAGTAAGCATATATACATTGGCCATATAATACAAAAAAACGTTTTACTGATGGACCGTCATGAGCAAAAAATATTTAGAGGCCACTGATTTAGATATGTATATCCCTACTTATAGTTGGTGAATGATTAATAGTCCATGAGAGTAACACAAGTGTTCATGAGTGAAGAAGAACAGGAGAATGCAAATTATCAATCTAGGCTAAAAAGTTAATTTTAAGTTATGATTGAGAATTATACAATTGTGAGGAAAAAATTAACCTCCTCACTTGTAAAATTTTAGCCAACATTAGGCCTACCTGCATCAGTTGATTTGATAAAAACTGATGCTGAAATAAACAAATACCTAGATATTCCATGGCCCTTGATATGTACACTTGTCACCCATATGGTACAGACTACATTAAAATAGTTCAAAACAATGTGCTCACATGGTGGTCATAAAAGCTTCTGCTGATGAAGTAGTGTTATAATTATAGAGAGAAAAAAACCTAGCAACCATTGAATTGGGAATTAAATATTTAAACATCCGAACAGTACTTTATTTTCTCATATGGGCAAAATACAACTCAATCAAGAACTACACTAGGGACTGTCCAATACAGTAGCCGCTAGTCATACAGGGATGTTCACTTAATTAAAACTGATAGAATTGAAGATTCACATCCTTAGTCACACAAGCTACAATTGAAATGCCCAATAGCCATATATTGAACAATGCAGATAGAGAACATTCCCTTAAGTACAGAAACTTCTATTGAACAAATCTGCTCTTGAATAATATTCAGCAATTCCTAAATTAAAAATTTTAAGATTCTTATACTTACTAACTGTTACTTTGTCCTTATCCCCCAACATAATGTTGTTTGGTGTCAGATCTCTATGCACAATCCTCTTCTCCTTGTGTAAGTACCGAAGAGCTAAGCACAGCTTGAAACAGCAAATAAAAAACAAATTTTATTTTCCTCAATATACATATCACCACTGATGACTACTATACACATGGCTAAGAAATCAGCTCAGAAATTTACTGTTTGGTAAAACAAAATTAATGAAAACAAAAATGTACCTGTATAAATATTTTCCAGAGTCTTTCTTCAACGAAATGATGTTGTTTTTCCTTCAAAGAACTGAAATGCTCTCCAAGAGGGACCCCTTCTATAAGCTCCATAACTATATACAACCTATCATCTATAGGAAAACAAGGAAGAGATAATAGAAATTTAAATTTAATCGATTTAGAAAAAAACTTATGAATTAAAATCTGCACTTCCCAACGTGTGTGCAGGGAACAGCACTGAAGAGTTAGAGATGTGCTATGATATAGGTCCAGTCAGTCCTGGAGGCAGTGGAGGTGAGGGGCTCCTGGTGCTCCTGGGGCCCAGCAACAGTCTCTTTCGGCTATGGACTACCTCCTAGCATAAGTTTACGCTGGCAAATATTATCATTTTCTATGTACGCCAAGATGTAGAACAGTTGGGAGGTGCGAAAGAGAACAAGTAAATGATGCCAAGTCATGGAGCCATTTCCTGAAGAACATGTAAAGCCACCTTTCCTCTCAGTAGTTTAAAATTTACCCTTAAATCATGTCAGAAATTCAGAGAGCTGCATTTTAAACTATTGTTTGATAGTCTCATAGATGTACCTCACAGAATTTTACAACAGAATCATGCCATGGTCTTGCAATGACACAGGTGAAAACATAACCCACCACAGAAATTTGTCATGCCCCTCTAGAACAGAGAAAGCTGGACTTCTACTGGTTTTATCTTATGGATAGTGGGAATCTCATAACTGATTGCATTCATCTCTTTGCTTTGGATGTCAAGAAACAAAGTAAATGCTACTTTCTCCTCCCAAACCAATATGAAACTATTAACAATGGTATGTGAGATGTATCCTTTGTGATATTCTGACTCTGGATGTATATAAAATATGTACGTACACAATATGTACGAAAATGAAATATATACTAAACATGTTCTGCCACTTATCCTTTTTCATTCAGCAGCCTGACATAAGAGTATGCACAGATCCATGCCATTCTTTCTGCTGGCTGCATAGTATTCTACAACACAGATGGATCATTATTTATTCTCCTAAAGATAGACATTTATATTGTTTTCAATTGTTCATTATCCGAAGAAATACTCAGTGTATGTACTAATCTTACTCCTAGCTTTTTTTCCTTTCTTACATTAATTGATTTTTTCTCTTTTGATTGAAGCATAATTAACATACTGTATTATATTAGTTTCAGGTGTTCAATATAGTGATTTAACAGTTCTATACCATACTCAGTGTTCATCACAATAAGACTACTCTTAATCCCGTAATTCCCTAATTCAATTTTGCATAATTCCCTAATCTATTTTATCATATTTTATGTATTTTTAAGCCACTTTCAATTCTTTTTGGAAGACGTCAGGGTTGTAAAAATTTTAGTTTGTTTTTAAATTAGCCTAAGTTGTTTCACTTCAGTAGTGCAAGTCAGAAGCCAATCCTGATCTTTAATGGGATATGCACTGAATTATAAGAACTTATTCTAAAAAAAAAAAGAAAAGAAAAAAAAAAGAACTTATTCTAATATCAAGAATTCTAATATCAAGGGACCAGGATTTACTGGAAAGTTTCAGCACTGGGTTCCTCTGAGTCACCTAGGGGAAGGGAGATGGGTAAAATCTTAAAATGCCACAGTACACAATAGGTTTGTATAGTAATAGCACTTATAGAGGCAATGAGAAAGTCCCAGCCATTGCCTTGTACTTCCTTAAATCTTCCTCCAAATGATTTACTTTGAAACTTCATATGTGATGCCATCATTAAGGTTCCTCAATGCTTTTATTGTTTTGGTCAAAGGTCTTCAGCATGTGACTGAGTTTGGCTTTATCTCAACCTTTTGATCCTTGCACCTAAGAGGGCCTGCCTACAGAATCAGTCAGGGCTCCATTGCCACCTTGTGGTAATTACCTGAACTTCAAGTAAAATAAATCTCAAAGGCGTAGCCACTCCGTTATTATTAGGGGGCTGAAAAATATTATCTGAGTCAATGAAAACAATTTTTCATTTTGCCTTAAATAAGCCATTATCCTTTAGTTTGCTGCTCTCCTGATGCTACTATGGTTTTGTGTGTGTGTAAGAAAAGAGCAATAAGAACTATTTTGCTTTGTTCGTGCAGTGTCTTTCACATAGGAGTCTAAGTACTTTATAACTATCTGTAGGTCATTGATTATTATATCACTGTTTCACTGATCAAAAAGCAATGCACAAGATCTTCCACAAATAAAGAAAATACTTGGAAAAAAAAGAAAAGAATTGATTAAGTTTATTTTGTGACATTCTAATATAGAAAGATATAGATACTTTTCCTTAATTAGAAAGATCATGAAAACTCATACTTACTTTCCAGAAATGTTTTGTAATAGCGTACAACATTGGGATGATAGAGCTATAATAAAATAAATAACAAACATCACATTACTTGAAAATATAATTGGACTATAATTGAATATAATTGAAAACAACACAGAAATTATTGTATTCATATTTATCTATAAAATAAGCATTTTAAGATGTCATCTAATTGAGATTTGAGATTTTTATCATGATTCTTATTTGCTACCTACAAAACTAATCTGAAAATAGCAATCTCTCACATAGCCTTGTCAATTAGAATTAAAAACTGATTGTACTTTATCACCTAATTTAACCAAAACAGAGAACTGTAGAACTCAAAGTAACCTGAAGAATTCATGTAGTGCTCCCCATCCCAACACTACACACACATTGCAAAGAGAAGAAAACTGCAGTGAAGCAATTTATGTTGAATATGTATACCATTGCCTCCCCCTCTCTATTACTTAATTATTCGTATATATTGTTTATGTCTATTCACACTTTGTGTCTTTTGATGTTCTCCAAAATGGTTAGTATGAAACTGAAATAACCTAAGAGTTACTAATTCCATTTATATTATAATAATAGTTGGCAAGGACTCCCCTCTTGGCCAAACTTTAGTCAGGCTTCTCTGAGTTCTCTTCTTGACTAGGCTTCATTCTTAGCCTGCCTAGGTTTATCAAGAATTCTGCCAAACCAGTTTAGCAAGAAGCTCCCCACTCTCGATATCCCAATCAAGTTCCTCATCACCCCATCTTTGATAGCTAATGAAGTCCTTCCGAGTAATTTTCCATCCAGGCACCCTTTCACCCAGCCTCTTGGTTGTAAATTGCTAGCTGTTGCTATTGTCTTTGGAGTTGAATTCAATCTCTCTCCCTTGTTGTAATAGTTTGACTCCTATTACAATAGTCTTGAATGAAGTTTTCCTTGCCATGTTTAAGAAGTGTTTAGTTCTTTAACCTAAGTATACCTCAGGAGATGACATGAAATTTTTTTTTCAAATCTTTACTTTTCTATAAGAATACTAAAATTTTTATAGTTGCTTATTTATAATTTAAGTTTCTAGGCAAATTGAAATTTATTCTATCTCAGAATAGTTGACATTACATTTATAAATGGCTTGCATTTCTTTCTGGTCTCTTTTCTTGCTTTTTGAAGGGGAATCTGGTAACTGCCCACCAAAAACCTCCCCTCCCATTCCTCCACTGCGATTGAGTTTGGGTGGAACATGGTTTCCCAGTCAGAGATTACATCTCTCAGCCTCCCTTGCAGCCCTGAGAAGGACAGTCGCTAAGTTCTCACCAAGGGAATGTAAGGGGAAACATATGTGCTCCTGTGTCTGAGTCCTAAATACTGGGGAACCCCTCCCCCCAGCATGCTGTATCTCTTTCACCTTGGATATGAACATGCCTGTGGTGGTTTCAACCATGCAGATGAAAACAATGGCTTAGGAGGTAGCAGAGCAGTAAGGGAGAAAGAACCTACATTCCCAAATGATCGCGTGGAACAGAGAACACCACCAGCTTGGTCCACTCACTCTAGGATTGTTACAGGAAGAGAAACAGCTCACTGCATTAAGAATGTGAGGCCTCTCGTTTAGGCCAATGTACTTGGAGCCTCTTTCTTACTGCAGCTTAGTCTTATTCTTAACAAATACATTCTCCTTTTCTAGTTCCATTTCTGCCATTTCTGTCTGCCATCACCTCCTCCTTATAGACCTCTCAATGTTATAACCCTTTCCACTGGTTTAGTCCTCTCATAAGAGTGCAACTGTATAATTTTGAGTTATCTCAAAGCCCAAACACAAGCCTCTTACATGTCCTCACCTGATACTTTCTTTTCTTAGGAAATGTGTGTGCTAAAACAAGGTCTACCTCATCAACTATCAAGTGGCCAGCAGATTTGAAACAATATGGGACCAGGTAAGCAACAGAATCATATTCTAGCTCACTGGCCAGGACTACATCCAGATCAGGGTTCAAATGAAAATACTCCATCAGCTTGAAGCAAAGGCCATGCCCTAGCCTTGTGCTATAGTGAAACAGCAGACTGCTGAAGATCAGAGTATCCCAAGCTGGAGCAGACACTAACTTCTTCTTCAAGTCCACTCTATTAGTATACATGAAAGTCAACTATAAAGTAAGCTATTAATGATAGTATGTACTGCAATTTTTGAATTGGGCTAGAACTATATATTTCGATGAAAAAAGATTGTCATATTTATTTGGTGATCTTTATGTCCCAGCACAGATGCTATGCAAATTTAACTCGTGGAGAACAAAGAGCAGGGAAGCTGGTCACTCTCCACAGGAGTTACAAATGAACAGTATCCATAATGAATGTATAAATAAGGAAAGCTGAAAAAGAAACCCATGTGTTCTTGGATCACAAAATTCAATCTCACTTCTCTTCTGACATGTTTATTCTTTCTCCCCAAACAAACCTTCATAATGATAGTTAATTGAGTTGTTACATTATGTCTGAATATCCCGCTCATGCCAATAAATAATAACCCATCTTGAAAATCTACTTTTAGATTTAATAAGCTGTATCTGAGGAATGTTAACAGCTTGGTTTCACTTGACAAAAGTCAGGGAACTCTTAGTCATATGCTTATGCATGTAACTAAGTAACCAAATATTCCACAATATAATGAGAAGGAAATGGATACGCTTACAATGAAAAAAGAAGGATGTTTCATATATGTGGCACTCTGCTGTAAACCCAGTCATTCTGTACCCCAAGCACAGATATCAACCCCAGAAAGTCTTTCTACAGTTCAGTGTCAAGCCTTCAGAAAAATAACTAAAATATTATCACCTCAATATCAATTATTATAAACAGAACCAGTTCTTAAACAGCACGGACAAGAATAGCACAAGAACTCTACTTTCTTTTGATGACACTCAGTTAAGGAACATAGCTTCATAAACAAGAAAAACATTTACCTGTTCTTTAATTATTGTTAATTCAGAAACAATATTCTTTACACTGCTGTCTCGATCTTTTTTATCCTTTCCAAATGCTGGGTTATGTAAATTGACCTCTTTCATTGCTAAAAGATTTTGGCCACTACGCTTTCTAACCTAAAATAAGACCAAAAAATAAAATAATAATAATAAATAATAATAATGGGGTGGGAATAGAAAGAAGGAAAAAAGAGATCGATTAATAAGTCACATGACTAAAACAAGTAATCTAAATAATCTACATAAGTAACAGAACTTTTAAAATTTTGTCTGTATGTACCCTAAGCTCAGCTCAAAAAACTGGTATCTCCTGGGTCAGTCTGCACTATTTGGTATGATTTTCCTGGGTAAATATGGAAAACTCTGGTATGAATTTAGAGGAAGTCTCGTGCACCGGGACAAGCAATTTTGACTATTTTTTTTGTGAGACATTAGCAACGGCTTTTGTCTTCAAGGATCAATGACCAATATCTAGAGCTGAGAGCTGAGATAAGATAACATCAGTACAGCTATTTGATGGGCAAAAATAATCATTCTAATTTGTATCTGTTTTTCAATAACGAGGGCTCTAATCCAGTTGCGTGAGTGTGTGCAAGTGGGATATCTGGCTTGCTTCGAAATGTCAGATATATTGCTCCCAAAGGGCAAAGTCACCTTATAGACACAGCCAAAAGCTCCACTTCCAAGATGATCCAAAATCGCATAGTTGCCTATATATTTCGAAGGAGCTTTATTCTGATTAATGCTTTCAAGATTTTCAGCAATTTGCTTCAGTTCATCCTCCTAAACAAAAAAATAAAAAGGAAATGGGCACTATGATAATTTTCATTCCTGACCACATATCAGCCTGCCCAAATATTTAAAACTCAGGACTTACCACTAACAAATTCAACTTTGATACCAATTCTTCATAAGCACTGATATCACGAACATAATGTCCTATATCAATGAAGATCTCAAACAAGTCGGTGGGAAAAAGTCTACAGGGAAAACATACACACAGACATTTCATGTAGGGCTTGGTAACTGTTGCTCATTCCTTCCCTTTGGGATTTAGCTCACTCACAGATTAATTACATTAAACAAACTTAACTTCCTTAGGTTGTCAACAAAGTGGGGGCAAATAGTACTCACCAGCTTATCTCACAAAAACGAACTAGAACTACAGTTAAGGGATAATGAAAAGCAACCAGAGAGGAAAATTTCTAGAGATGTGGTGTACATCATTGTGCTTAGAGTTAACAATACTGTGCTGTACACTTAAAAATTTGTTAAGAGGGCAGATCTCATGTTATGATACAAATCATACAAAGAACTTGTTTGTAAGATTTTTGGAGGTACAGGCATTAAACATTTTGGAAAGGAATGTTTATGGGGTGTTTATGGAGTGCTGAACACTTTCATAAACGCCATTTGATTCAGTTCTCATATTAATCCTAGGAGGTAAATACTAACCCCATTTTTAAATGTTTTATGAAAATAAAAGAAAAATACAGGTAAATGAAAAAAAAAGGAGAGATTTATGAATCATTTGCAGGGTACTGGTTTCAAGGGCTTAGTAAAATCATTAAGTCCATAAAAATGGATGGTTTAGGGCCTTGAAATAAAAGGTTATAGTATCTTTACTTCTTTTTCTTCCCCCAAATTCAAGCATCATTTGTAAATAAAGTAGCAACCTAAAATGCACCAATGCTTCTGAACAAAACACATTATATTAATTCAAGTTCTTATTTCTATTCTATTCTAATCAATAGATTTCTAGTAAGAACTTGGGCCTACGAATTTGGCCACCCTGGCCAACCCAGGGGCATGCAGACCACACATGTAGGTAACTAGTGTTTGCTTCCCAAGGGGCTGATTTTTCTGTCACACTCACCAGCACAGCCTCCTGACCCAAGAACACCTAGCCTCCTCGCCTTCAAATGAGCTCCTGCCCTATGAAGGATACCCTGACAAATACTTCTTTTTCCATTGATTCAGAGGAAATGACTAGACCAACTTTGGAATTTCTAAATGCATAAGAACAAGCACGTATTTTGACGTCATCCATTTAAAATGTTAATGTCCAAAAAAAAAAAAAAAAAGGAAAACTAAAAACCCTAACAGTCACAGTAATTAAGAATTGTATTGATAGAGCGATTTATTCCCTTTCTTCGTCATTTAGTTCACTTGCAGAGTTAAGATATCACTAGGGTAAGTCAGTGTTATTATCTGTGGATTCTAAGAAATCTGAAAACACATGCTTTGCTTACTGATTCATTCTTCTCTTACTGTCTACATCTAAATCAGGTATGTGAACACCATTCACTCTCATGATCGCTGGTCACTTAAATTTCTCTAAGCTCGTACCTTTTAAAGAGTGGTCTATTTCTTTCCATACTGAAGAGAAACCTCAAGGCTCTGAATGCATAACACTGGAAAATAAAATGGTGTGTGATTCTCGAATGGTAGCTCAGCAAATTAAAACATTCCCAGGATAAAATTATCATGAACTAAACATTAAAGTGACCTTATTGTGAGTGGCTGGCCTCCGTGGGAGCCAAAGCTTATGACTAAAAACAAAAACCATCAATACCTGGGGTAGGTCTCATATTTTTAAAAAGTGTTTATGTTGTAGAATGCTAGGATGTTAGCCTTGTTCCACTCAGTACTTGTCATTAATTCCTTTCTAGAAACACCAAACTGAACACAGAGACCAGAAATAAAATTCCTACTCTGAAAACCAGAGATTTTCAGGAGCTCAAGGTTTATTTTCTTTCTAACCTGCTATGTATGCCTCAATGTTTATATGGCTTCTGTGAGAAAATAAACACTCAAAATGATGACATATAAAAATAGCCACAGGCACACTGGACTCAAACTTGACAAATTGGTCTCTTGAGTAAAGAGTTTTAAGCGTTCCCCAAATAGAACAATCTACAGTAACTCCCGAGAACACTCAGAAAGGGGCCTGTGAGACTTTACTGAAGAAAAATAAACGTCTAAATGTCAGACGGTTTGCAGTGCCAAGAAAAAAAACAGAGAGCCCCCGGCCTGCAGTCAGGCCTGGACACAGGCCACCACGGGAGTGATCGGGGTCTGCTGAACTCGGATCTGGAATCATTCCATAAAATTAGTGGTCTGAATACAGAAGGCTCCCAAATAAAATTGCCCAGAGAAGCAGGCAGATGACACAATGACATAACCGAGCCCGGGGGAGGGTGGTGGAGGCAGTGAGAAAGAACAGGATGCAAATGCTTCTCGAAACCATTTCAATGTGAATTTTTAGAAACCCTCAATAGGCTTAACAAAATGCATCTGCAGGGTGGATTTGCCCGACTCTGTGGTCCAGCATCACATCACACGTCTGTGGTACACCAAAGAAATGAAGTCCCACACCCGCATGTTGTCATGGGTAGCTCTCTAAAGCCTCTGCCTGCCAGTCCATGGATACCACCAGAATCTCTCTGCTTGTTTTCACTCTCTTTCTGGGTGACAGCCCTTCAATCAGATTGGAGGTAAACATGGTTTCTTACTTCCTCTTCTAAATAACTTGGGGGGGGGGATGAGCAGCAACTATTGCAAAGGTTTACTTTTAATCTCATTTTATCTTTCCAATATCTTTGGGGACACTGGCCCCCTGATGCCCACTCTTCAAAACAGCATGCAGGACCCTGCAATAACGTGCACCCCTCTTACCTGCGAGGCCTCATCTCCCTCCCCTGACCACACACCCCAGCTCCACACACCAGGCAGCCTAAGCACACTCTAAGCTGCCTGGCTCTCGCAACTTGCACAAGGTGTCCCTTCTGTGTGAATGCCCTTCCACTGTCGTAGCAGATGCCACGGCTGCCCCACGCATACCCCTTCATCGACTTGGCAAGTCTCTTCTCATCTACCCAGATCCATTTTACAGGCTTTCCTTTGTAAAGATGAAATGTTACCAACTGTGGTCCATGCTTAAAGATGGAATAAATTTTCCTCTTACAGTTTTCCAATATATAAGCATTGTTTTGACAAAACAGAACTTACTGATCAGCAAAGAAATATATAAATAAAATCATCTGATCCCCCTCCCACCCAGAGAAACCACTGTTAAGCCCTTTATATTGTTTTAACAGCATTTGTTTTCATGCCAGCCTCTTGCACCCGATATTTTTCCCTCCCATTCAGTACAGAGACCGGGAGGGAATTTATATTATCAGTTTCCCCAGATGTCAGTAACTCAATACTGAAGAACAATGGACATGCTTATTACCTGTAATAGATTAGTTTTTGCTGCATTCTTTTGTTTGTTTGGTAAAATTAACTTTGCTATTGTATATACACCATTTTCCTGGAAGAATAAAGAACACATGTTATCTGTGACCAGTGCCAATGCCATAGAGACACACAAGCACAAAGAAGCAACTACACAACCTCAAAAATTAATATTAGAGAAGAAATATTCGTAGAATTTTAGAACTTTGTATAAGTTTACAGGAGAACAGTAAATATATCAATGTAATAC
Organism: Potos flavus; assembly: GCA_028534135.1. Classification (NCBI taxonomy): domain Eukaryota; kingdom Metazoa; phylum Chordata; class Mammalia; order Carnivora; family Procyonidae; genus Potos; species Potos flavus. The sequence continues at coordinate 65,466,409 of CM052898.1, read as the reverse complement.
TTTTAAGAACCAAAACCTACAACCACAATCTTAAAATTTCAACTGTCTTTAAAGATATATAAAGCACATCAATTTAAAGTCATTTAAATACTTTAAAAACAAAGTGTAGGGGATAAAAAGGGACGGAGTAAAGGGACCCAAATATCTTTATACTTTGCATTTTGAATGTCTAACTATGAAATATAATTTCCCCCTATATAGTTTGGTAATTAAACAATACACATAAATTATTGTAGAAGAGAACATAGAAAAAGTAAATAAGAGTAATAGATTAAAAAAATGAAAGTCATCCACGGAAAGTACAGAAAGTTATCCTTCTAGACTTACTTTAATATCTACACAGCAGAATGAACAAAAAGTGCTAACTTATTGCTACTTTTCTATTATCTATTAAATATTCGATTTACTGAACTCTACTATACATGGGCTTTTATATTAAAATTGTGAAGAACTTTACCTGCCTTTCTGCATTTAGTCTTTATAGCTATTCTATGAATCAGTCTATAATTTCCCTGCTTTATATATGACAAAACCAAATCTTAGACTAAGTCGTTTTTCCAATGGCCAAACCACCAGGAAATGATAGTAGAAACTGAACCTTAACTTGGCCAAGTCCAAATGCCCTGATTTGCTGAGATTCCCCTCAGGCCTCTAATCATCTGTGATTTGATCTCTTACGATTTTATGTATTTATGTATTTTGAAGTTGAAGTTGGATATATTGTATGCTACTTCCATATACTGCTGTATATGTCGTAGACTGATTAATGAATTATGCTTTCTGAAACTGGTTTCTTGGCAATAAATATGTTGTCGGTGTGTGTTTCAGTCACCTCTAGCTGAATAACCTGATATACTCTTAATTCAAATGACTACCATCCTCAACTCATGGTATCCTATATGTCCAGAATTAAAGCAATTACAAATTGCTTTGAAAAAGAGATAAAATGAAAAAGACTGCACATAATATAGGGAAGAAATACTATAGATTAACCACAGGGCAGGTCTTTCTAAGCCAAGTGAGGTAAAGGAAGGACAAGACTATAAAATGGAATTCTAGGGACACCTGGCTGGCTCAGTCGGTACAACATGTGACTCCCAATCTCGGGGTTTTGAGTTTGAGTCCCATGTTGGGTGTAGAGATTACTTAAAAATAAAATGTTAAAAAAGTTTAAAAAGTTAGGGATGCCTGGGTGGCTCAGTCAGTTAAGCATCTGCCTTTGGCTCAGGTCATGATCCCAGGGTCCTGGGATCAAGTCCTGCATTGGGCTCCTTGCCCAGTGGGAAGCCCGCTTCTCCCTCAGCCTGCAGCTCCCCCTGTTTGTGCTCTCTCTCTCTCTAACAACAAATTAAATAAAATCTTAATTAAAAAAAGTTTAAAAAATTAAAAAATAAAAGAGAATATAAAATGGAATTCTAGAATTTAAATAAGACATATTAAAACATCTTAAAACCACAGCATGGGATCCCAAAAGCTGTGTTCTGGGACACAGAGTTCGCCTGAAGCGGGGTCCGTGAGCGCTGCCGTGGTCTGCAGCCGGCGCCGGGAGAGCCTCGTTCTCACCTGGACCACCTGGTGGGCGTTGGTGTCGTTGAGCACTAGCTCGGTGAGGGCGGCACAGCAGGCTGGAAGGAAAACCACCAAATGATTGCGTCTGTCTGATCACAGTCATCACCGACTGTGCTGTGCCCTGTTCCGTCAATACTCTAGCTCTGCAGGGAACCCTGTGAGCAGAGTCACTCCTCCAGACAGTACCTTTCCCTGTGACACAGCTCTGGGGGATAGGAAACTGATTTGCAGCGTGTCCCAAATCCCACCCCCGGATTGTTAAATCCCACCCCCGGAGCACCACCCTCCCGGCCTGCTCACGGCCACGGGGGCAGCCTCCGGCGACGTTCTGTACTGAGCTGCTTCTCGACCGACCAGAAATGTGCTGGATCCTACAGCACAGAGCACCTGTAAAGGGTGCTACCATTTTATGGGGCCCTTGTGCTGGCCCTGCACTGTGCCTCAGGCATTACATATATCCTCATATACTTCTACCTGCCTGCCCTCTTGTTGCCCCCCCCCTAGTGCCTCTCTGCCCCCCTCCTCTGGCTGCTGCAGGGCACCCAGCTCTGTCAGAAGCACCAAAGCCCGACTTGTCCCAAAGGCCAGGGACTCTTGTGCGAACCTTGTGTGGGCGTACATCCCTGCCCCTGCTTTTGTGCGGGAAGAGAGGCTCTGTTCTCTCTTCAGATGCTCACGTGGAGTAAGGAAGGCGCTCCCTGGTTTCCAGGGGAATGGGTGTGTGCATTATAGAATTTCCCTGAAGGAGAGTGCCCTGAGATCTAGAAAATACAGGAACCAAGATTCTGGCCACAAAGCAAGCTGAATTCTCTAATCCAGCTTTACCAGTAATGAAGCTACTATTCTGCTCTTTTTTTTTTAAAGTCTGCTCTCTTTATATCTGACTTCTACGCTGATTTCTCAATGTGTTCAGAGTGTGAAAGGGAGAGAAAAGTCTGTGGTATCACTAACCTGCAGGCCCAACATGAGTCCCGGGAAGTTTCAGACATCGACATGGATTTTTTTTTTCACAGTTTTTAAACTTACAAATTGTGCCTACTTCATATTACCATACGTAACAGAGAATAATAAATTATTATCACCATCACAGAGCATAATAAAACAATATGCTAAACAGTATCAAATAGTAAAACATAATAATATGATATAAATACCTGCTTGAAGAGAAAAAGTATTTTCTTGTATTTCCCGAGGGCTTAAATCTTCTGACAAATGAAGCTGCTGGATTCTGCCTGCTGCATTTGCACTAGACAGGCTGCCGATGGAAGAACGATCAGAAACAAAATTTCTGTCTCTGAAAAAGAAAAGTGAATGTACAATTTGTCACTTTTCCCTCATGGTCAGTGCTTTCTGGGTCCTATTTACGAAATATTTGCCTCCCCCAGGCCATGAAGTTTTCTCCTATGTTATCTTTATTGTTTCACCTTCCAATCCACCTAGAATGGATTTCTGTGTGTGGTGTGAGGCAGGGGTCCCTTCTTTCCTTCCTTTTTCTCTTCCTCCCTTCCTGCTTTTTTCCTTCCTTCCTTCCCTCCTGCTTCCTTTTATGGTTACTGAACTAATTCTAGCACTCTGTCATTTCCTCATAGCTCCACATGCTCACCTTCGTTTTTTGTTTTAAGATTTTATTTTTAAGTAACATCTACACCCAACATGGGGGGCTAGAACCAACAACCCTGAGATCAAGAGTCGCATGCTCTACTGACTGACCCAGAGAGGACCGCCCCCTGCTCCTCCCCCACCTCTGTTTTTGAACTCTATTCTGCTGCTGTCAATTCACCTGACTAAATGTCAGTCTTCTTCATTCTGAGTTTTCTTTTTCCAAGCAATTCCAGTCTTTCCTTATTTTGGTAAAGGTCTCTCCTTTTATATTTGTGAATTTTTTTTTAAAGATTTTATTGATTTATTTGAGAGAGAGTGTGTGCATGCACACGCATAAGTTAGGGGTAGGGAGGAGCAGAGGGAGAGGGAGAAGCAGACTCCCCACTGAGTGGGGAGCCAGATTTGGGGCTCCACGTGGTGCTGGATTCCAGGACCCTGAAGTCATGACCTAAGCTGAAAGGCAGCTTAGCCACCCAGGCGCCTGAATTTTTTATTCCTTTTGCTTTATTCTCTTACCTAGGATATCAGTTATCCACAGGTTGAAAACTCATCTTCTACAAGCCATATACTTCATTTTCTAATGGTTCTCATTCCTTTGTCTTTTTTCTCCACATTATGTGCAATTTTTTCAAGTGTGCCCTTCCTTGTACTAATTCCAGTTTCTGTCTGGTACTCTGATGAATGTCTCAGTTCCATGGATTATTCAGTCTTTGCCTTTTTTTCCTAGCTTTGCAATCTCTCTCCTCCCCTTTTTATTGTCCTAGCAACTCATCTTTAATCTCAGGTCATAAATGTCATGTTCTGTTTAATCTTTTTTTTTTTTTCTGTTTAATACCTTTGATAAAAGTAAAGCACATGTTTTTCTGTTTACTCAAGGTAACATCTTCTACAATAGCTTCTTCGTGTCTTTTATCTGTTTTGTTCCTTTTTGTTTAATGTGGCTACTATATTTTTTCATTTATTTAATTTTTATGGCAGCAGCTCTATCTTGATTTCTTTGTGCCTAAGTGTTACATAGATAGATTCTCCTTGGCTTCATTCCCATGTCATCTGGGCCCACTAGTGCCCTTCCTTCAGGTAGCATTGGGAAGGTAATGGAGGTAGGTCTAGGTCTAGGTCTAGGTCTGGTGATCTTATCTGTCAACCATATTATGTTAAACTCAAATTTTAGAGATCACTCCCCCTCCTCGAGTCTATAGCCCCTCAGGAACTGTTCTGGAGCTTAGGATTGTAGGTGAATGGGCATGAACGGATTTCCTGGAAACTGCCTTGACAATAATCCCTGTTCCTACTCATGCCAGCAGACAGCCTGGCAACCTCCACCCCTTGTACCAGCTCCAGGCAGCCCAGGGGCAGGAGCAAGCTCTGAAAGGATATTGTTTACCCAGCTGGGGTAATAAATTCTCCCAGAGCACTGAGACATATTTAACATAGAATAAGTGTTGACATATATCATTTTCCCAGGAAAGTGTTTTCTAACATTGCAGCATAGAAATGGACTGGCCGACTGACTCTTTAGATGTGAAAGAACTCGTTTCTCCCAAAGATCTCCCAAAGATCTTGAGCAAAAGAGGAAAACTGGTGCCTTGTATTAAACTTAATCTACATGGTAAAACAGTTTTATCTCTGAAATACTGCTTAACCATCACAGAATTTAATTTTATCATCAAGAAAATAACTGCTCTCCAAAAGGTCAATCCATAGATGTTGGAATAGGTGTATCGACCACCAATAATACCCACCACCATCATCAGATCACCATTGGCATCCTACAAAAGCAAGCAAAAAAAAAAAAAAAAAAGGAAAAAAGGAAAAAAAAAAACTTTGCTAAATGTACAAGGAGCTAGCTTATTATGCCACAGAACTAATGAAAGATTTATAATTTATACTTTAAAGTATTTGAGATTTTACATGATACTCATAAAAGCAAGTAGGAGTACCTGGGTGGCTCAGTCACATAAGCATCTGCCTTTGGCTTAGATCATGAGCTTAGGGTCCTGGGACCGAGTCCCGCATCGGGCTCCCTGCTCAGCGGGGAGTCTGCTTCTCCCTCTCTCTGCAGTTCCCCCTGTTCGTGCTCTCTCTCTCTCTCTCTCAAATAAATAAATAAATAAAAATAAAAATCTTAAAAAAAAAGCAAATAGATTATCAATAGCTTATATTTTTTCCTTCGTTTTGGTAATGACAGGAATAATTAATAAAGCTATTGTCCATATCTCTATAGTCTGTTCTTATGCTTTGAAACATTCCCTCATAGAAAATGAAGTTGGTAACACACAGTTCCATAATATACATAGAGGTACAACAAGTACAAAGTCTGAATAACACTGATTTGATAATATCTGGTCATATTAAGAATGATAAGTCACTCTGCTTTTATTAGAGAGCTTTATTTATGTACTGCACATTACAAGGGTGATTCCTTTCAGGCAGACATATTCCTTTTCAACTTTGATTCAGTACCTATAGAGCTGAATTATGCTTTATAATAATTTTAGGTACTAGAACTTTCCCACCAATGGTACCAAAAGATGTCATTATCCATGGCTTCAATATATCTATTACATACTTATTGAAACATACTTCAAGAAAGTTTCAATTTGAAACTATTTTAATAACCATTCCTTTTCCATACTCATGGCTTTGAATGTCATTAGAATTCTACTTTTAAAAGAGAGACAATAAGGTGTTAACCCACCTTAAGAGCAACTGGGCCAGGGTCAGTAACATGGCAATCATTTGATCAACAATATTTTCTCCCATTTTAACTAAGAGTTATACATATGTTCTTTAATTGCAGGTTTTGGTTTCTCTTTGTAGATGAATGACATACATGCAAATTTAGACTTTTAGCAAAAAAGTAAATTTAAAGTAAAATTGCAAGTAAAATTAGTATACTTATTGGGATTACAATATGCATTGAGTGTGTCAAGAAATAGGTGGTAAGCTAAATGTTTTCTTGCGGTTGTTGGGTCTCGTTCAATCTACATTTGCAGACTGATGGCCTTCTCTATTCCTGGCACTGTCATGCAAGCTGGTGATGCAAAGATAAATATTTCAGGGCTCCCAAGAAAATGCCCCTGATATTGATTTCAAGTATGTTTGTGACAAGTATAAATGATTCTCCACAACATAAAGGACCAAAGAGCAGGAGGAAGGAAGCTGATCTGCCATTGTACGGCAGAGTCCCCAACCTTCAATGACTAAGGCAAAGCCAGTCACAGTTCCCTCTGACTCACCCTCGTAAAATATGAAGAAGCTGCTTGATGCCTCCCCAAATGCGAATTTCCACACTGGTCTCAGGGTCCTCACAAACCTGAACCAGAATCCAGACAACACTCCAGAGTAGCTTCAGGTGGTCAGAGTGGAGCAGACTGAGGAGAACGGGTATCCCCTCATAGAGCTTCACCTGCTCTTTCACTTGGGGTTCAGCACAAAGTAGGCGCAGTAACTCCGCAGTTAGTCTGGAAGAGGATGGAGGTGGAGGTGAGGATGAGAATCACAGCGCAGTGGATTATTGACTTTGCATTTGGACTAGAGCTATCATCACTGTGGCGCTCTAACATTTTCTAAGTCACAGGTCAACATATATTTTCTGTAAAGGATTGGATGGATCACAGCAGAGTGTTTCAGGCTTTGCTAGCCATACAGCTTTGGTCACAGCTACCCAACCCAGCCAGCATATGCAAAAGCATATACCCATAAATAACACATAAAAACAAATGGGCATGGCTATGTCCCAATAAATCTTTATTTACAAAAAGAGGTAGGGAGTCAAATTTAGCCTGCGGGTCATAGTTTGCTGACCACCGTTCTAAGTCATAGCCTCCCTGTAAGCCCATTTGTCTGGCTAAAAACTGACTAACCAGCAAACGGCTATCAAGTACATATAATGGGACCTGCGTTGTGCTCAAGACAAAAGAAATAAAGATTTATCATAGTCTTCGGAAACTTACGATGTGGTTACAAAAACAGGACATTAAAACAAAATGCCAAAACCACTACAATGCAAGGAGATTAAACACAATGTGCCCAGTGACTATCTGGAGGGTAAAATAAAGATAATGATAGCATAGGACACATAAGGTTCAGCAGAGCTCTGAAACATTATGACGACGGACATTTCCTAGAACCATCCTTAACCCTCCAAGCTCAGACTCTAAACACTCTCCCTGGACAATGTCATCCATTCCCATGACTTCAAACACCCCCTCTATCCCAGTACTGTGAGCGCAGCCAGGCATCACTCTCAGCCTCCAGAAGTTCTAGCCACACGGCAGTCCCACAGGTACTCATCCCACTGCGTCTCAACTCAAAGTCATTATTCTCCTCCCCAAACTGGCTCTTTCTCTTATATCCCCAGTGTTGATTCATGACATCACAGTCTTTTCAATTTTCCAAACCAGAAGATGGAATCATCCAAGACACTTCCTTCTCCTTTCCCAATCCACCACTGCCAATCAAGAGTGCCCCCTTTTTCCTAGGCAACTGCTGAGATTAATTCTCTTGCAAGTCATGCAGCTGCCTAAACCCACTGCTCCTCCCATTCTTGTGATCCTTGATTGTGCTCAAGACAGAAGCGTCTCTGTCACCTGTCTCTCCAATCTTCTCATGCCCACACTGCTCCATAGTTCCTTTCCCTTGAGCCAATTTTCCACAGCTCCAATCCCTCCCAAACTTTTGTGCTCTGACATTCAGAACATATGTTCTTTGGCAAATAGTGTTCTTCATCTCCTTGCATGTTCCACACCAAACATCCCCTTCCTTATTCTAAATGGATCTCCTTGTGTGGCTATATTCCCCACGCCACACACCCCACACACTGCTATCAGAGTAATCTCCCTGCAAAATAAATCTGATCATACTTAAAATCTTTCTGTAAGTTGCCATAATGTGCATGGATAAAAACCACACTCTTATTTGGCACAAAGAGCCCATTGTGACCTGGTTAAAAGCATCTTGTTGCCTCCTCTATAAAATATGGAAATCAATGGGGTATTGTGCAGATCAAATGAATTAACACGCAAAAGTGCTTAAAGCGGGGCCTGGCATATAGAGAAAGCTAAACCAAAATTTGCTATATTTTTAACTTATCATTAACTGTCTAATCTAGTTTTCTGGCACTTTCCCTCCTGCACTCTGTTCCAGCTGTGCCCAACCATGCAGTTCCTCTAACACAGACCATTTCATGCCTCCGAACAGCACATTCTGTTTCCACTTGTTCTCTCCCTTTGCCTAGATAACTCCCTCTTCCTTCAGGAAACTTGGCGTGGCCCCAGGCTCTGACTGGGAGCTTCTGTTCTATGTTCCCAGACTGTCTTAGGCATCCATCAACCACACTGCTCACATTGACCTGCATGCCCGTCCCCTCTCCGACACCACTCACTCTATCTCATCCATCCCTGGCGCTCTAACACCTGTGCAGAGGTTGTTCTCCTAGAAATGAGTTCAGGTGAGCAGGTCTGTAAGTATAGTTTGTGAAAGAGGATAAAATTGACTTTGAAGAAAGACTCACGGGAACTTACTATGGATAAGTGTCTGGGTTTCATTACTTGCTATTTCTGTTATCCGTTTTACCTCTTCAGAAAATCATGACTTACTTAACTAGATATCAAATGATGTAGGTTGCAACTCTACTTAAAAACAACCTAATAACTAATTGGATCCAGTAATTCTTTAGAGCAATATATGGTTCAACTGAAAATGAATACATTTTAGATTCTGTTTAGAGTTATAATAACAGGTGGTCATGAAACAAGTCAGTAGCTATCCTCATTTATTTTACTTGCCTTAAGCGAAATAGATTTTAACAATCTAATAATTTATTCAATATACAATCTCAAATTACTAAAAATAGAGCCACCTCAGAGTTTCTTTTCATAAAAAGAGAGATGTAAAAGAAATTCAATAAACAAAAATATTAAAGATGTGATGAAAAGATTTATTTAATTTGATTCTATGCCCAGATCTAGAAATGATGCAAGACCAAAGATAAATCAATATACATCTTTGTTCTAGTTTCTTTATAAAAACTTAAATAGAAAACAAATGTCAAGTTGACTCATGACATTCAGTTAGTAATGTAAATAGCATGACATAATAAAAATAACAATTATCATTTTCATCAAATATGACATTGTCTTTTTCCCCTGTTAGCAATCCTACCTTTTGGAAAGCAAGTCATATTCATGCAAAATCATCAGCAGATTTTCTACAATGTTGAGTTCACTTATCTTCTCCCTACATTCTGGACTACAAATTGAAAACTATTAATAAGTACTAGACACATACTTTACCGTATCCATTCATTTAATACCCTCATTCTCATATTATCTCGGGAAGAGAAACAAAAGCAATATAGCTCCATGGGGCCAGGCTACATCAAATTCCAACATTCAACAAAGGTTATATGTCATCAATTTAAATTTGTTTAATAACAGTATGATGACAACATAATTCCCTTTCTCCAAAAAGAATGATACGCTTTTCAATAAAAAAGTAGTAATCGGCATTATTCACAACAACCAAAATATAAAAATGACCTATATGGGCCTACATAAATATAATTGAATATTATTATTCACCCATAAAAAAGAAAGACTCTCTGCTATTTGTGACTACATGGAGGAACCTGAAAGGAACTGTGCTAAGGCAAATACTGTATGATATCAGTTATATGTGGAATCTAAAACAAAAAACAAAAGAATTGATTACATAGAAACAGTGATTAGCATGGTGAGTGACTGCTAGGGGCTGGACAGGAGGGAAATACAGGTTAAAGGGCACGAACTTTCAGTTATAAGAAGAATGGTACTGCGGATCTATGTACAGCAAGGAGAGTACAGTGAGTGTGGTGTTTTACACTTGAAAGTTGATGAGAGCAATCTGAAGTGTTCTTATTGCGCACACACAAAAAGACTTAAGTATGTGATATGATGAGTATATTAATTGTCTTGAGCTTGATAATCATTCTATACATACAATGTATATCAAATCATCAAGTACACTTTAAACATATGCAGTGATATGTGTCAATTATTCCACATAAAGTTAAAAAATAAAAACAAAAAAGCATTGATTCACTTATTGGCATAAAAATATACTTAAAGCGCTTTTATTTAAAATCATCATGATGTCTGTAAGGGAACATGTTATCCAGAATTATTTCAAGGGTAAAAGTGTTTGAAAATGTTTTATATGTTAGAATGAATGTATAGGAGAGAACTATTTTTTTAAGGTCAGAGAGATATAGTTGTCAAAGATATAGTTGTCAAATACTGCTGTTATTATAAAAGTGCAAGTATCTGAGCATTGGTTGAAGACTAGGTAAGTATTTCTGGTCAAGAAAAAGAGAAGAAACTGTGGTTTTCCTTTCTAACTTAAGTTTTAAAATGATGCTTCTTCTTCAGGATCATCTTCAATATATTAATGTTACTTCATGCTTATTTTCCACAAATTATAACTATGTAGATAAGTAACTAAAGAAACATTTATTTTTTATCTCTCCCACCTAAACCGCTATGGCAGTGGAACTGGAAAGATATTAAAATACACTTACCTCTCAGCTAAACTAGCCAGAGCCAGAAGGGCACCCAACAAAACGTTAGTATCTCGGGCACCAAGTAAATTTACTAACGTCTGAAAAATGAAGTAAAAGAAAGTTTCATTGTGTAAGTACTACAAGCTTCTTGAGTGGTATAATGCTTCTTTCAAAGATCATTGAGGCTTAACCTCAAGAGGAGTTTTTTTTTTACCAAACATTCACCACACCCAGCTCTTTCAGGGGGTAGGATCTCTTCCTGCTTTGAAACTCAAGGCCAGTTCCTTGTGGCCATTCCTTACTCAGGGCAGAAGCAAAAGGGACCAAGGTACATGGCCAAAGTTCTCACTCTTCCCTCTATTTTCATGTGCCCAGGAGGGTCCCTCTGCCTCTTTTGACCTCTCCCCAAGGAGAAGTAGGGAGACTAATGATAGGAACTACGATACTGGGAGCAACCAGTCATTGCTTTTGGGTTCATGTTTTGAACTCATTGTGAACTAGACATTGTGGTTGGCCCTTTCCCAATTGTGGAACTACTTTTCACCAAAGTGTTGAAAACTGTCTTTTTTCCCCCAAAACTAAGCAAGATATGTCAACATTACCAAACACTTCATTTGCCTCTCAGATTTCTAATTGATGTTGAAAGAGCATGAATCGATGCTTCCAGACATCATGCTAAGTAATATGACTTAACTGGAAGCTGTATCTTATCAGTTGCCTTCTCTGAATTCCCATTAATGCAAATTCATCCCTCTTCTCTCTAGACTTTTAGAACTTAAGAGTCCTCCAAAAGTGCACACCCAGATACATTTCAGGCCAGAGCTGCTAGCTGTGTAACAACTGCTTGGCTGATTTTTGGTTTCTGTTATATCAATTTTCCCCTTTATGATTTCATTCATTTTTTTATAAAGCTTTCATTATCTTTATTTCTCTGATATCCTCTTCTTATTCTTCGCTCACTTTTTTCTCTGATCTCCTGACACATTCCCCAAACTTCAGTCACTGACATAACATTCTCACAATTTTTGCCATATCCACTTAACTCCTTAATGCTACTCAAAACTGTTTCTCAAATTCTAAGTGATATATATATAGCTATTGAAATGAAAAGCATTGATTTGTATATGACCTTTTGTCATATACATATGTCATATACATACATATTGTATATGAATCATCTCCTGTACAATGAACAGCACGTGTGAATACATTTTAGGCAACCTTGCTCTAATATATGCTCAAAAGTGGCCTCTCAGGATATGAGAAATCAACAGATTATTGAAACTTGGCTGTAGGTAGCCACCATCTAAATAGTTTTGCTATAGATACAAATTTAGTCTGTTTTGACTAAACCTGCATCCATTCATCTTGAAATGCATATTTGATCCATATGCCTGTAATACTATACCATCTGATTATAGGGTTGAACCATATGAAATTGCCCAATAGACATGACAATTTCATATGGTTCAAACATATACAACTCCATGTGCCATATGGATGTATTGATATGTATACACACACTTTAGTTGTTCATTTGTAAAAACACACTGAGGGGGAGTTTATATATAGCCAGGACTTCTCAAGCAACATTTAAATAAAGCAACAAACTTGGTTGTTAATAAGTGGCATAGGAAAAAAGAAAAGAAAAGAGCTTCAGAAAAACCTGTTTGCTATTCTATATTTACTCCTTTGGCTGATGAAGAATACTAAAGGGTTGGAAGAGATTTACAATTCTGGGCTACGTTAGCAGGTTTGTGAACTATAATTATAAGTAACCTGATCACGGGGCTCTGAACCCCAGCATGTGAACCACTGCCATAGGAGACGAAGTGTTCACCCCTCCTGGGGCCGCTCACCTTGTGGGCTCCACTTGTGGTGACCCATTCTCTTTGGTCTTTGACAGCAGCAAGTTTTTGAAAAATATCTATAAAGGAAGGAAATAACTCAAAGAGGGATTCGGCACTTAAGGGCAGCAGTATTCAGAGAACCACAGGTCTAAAGTACTGATGGGCAAGCAGAGAAAGGACGCATGGGAAGACAAATAACATAAAAGGAACAATAGAGGGAGGAGGAACAGAGTCATTTTTTTTTTTACTCTGAGAATTACCTCTTTTTTTATTTTTTTTAAAGATTTTATTTATTTATTTGACACAGAGAGAGATCACAAGTAGGCAGGCAGAAAGAGGGGGAAGTGGGCTCCCCGCTGAGCAGACAGCCTAATGCGGGGCTCGATCCCAGGACCCTGAGATCATGTCCTGCGCCGAAGGCAGAGGCTTAACCCACTGAGCCACCCAGGCGTCCCTGAGAATTATCTCTTAAGTTCAACTAATTACTGTTATATATTACCATTATAATAATACAATATGGAGAAAACAAAAAAGGCGAACATTTCCTTCTGCTTAAAGTTGAATGAGTTCCTCAACATGATGACAAGTTCAATGTGAAACCTACTCTTCAAAGATCCTCCCTATAAAGATTTCAGATATAAAGAGGAAAGGAAGGCCACTGAAGGTGATGGACCTAGCAAGGTTCCTCAGCTGAGGGGAACAGTTGTTCTCAAAGAAACTTCCTGGTGCCCAGGGATCACCACATACTCTCCTCTCCCTGTAACTGAGAATCAGTGTGCTGTCTTGGAAACAAATATGGGAAACCCAACCATTCAAAGAAAATGGGCCAGGATCCCACAGCAACAGGGGACCTACAGCCCATCAAACCTGGAGAGGCTGCAAGGTGGGGCTGGAACGAGCCTCCAGAGAGAGAAGATTGAGTTCATACACACAGACCAATGTCTTCACATTCTCATTATCACATCAGGACCTTTTTTTTCTTTTTTATGTTCACAAAGTTTTAAATTTTATGAGGCAGGTATTATTATTAACCCAACTTTATAGATGAAAAGTGAATAGCTTCTGGCATTTTAATAGAAATCAAATGAAGCAAAAAACATTTTTACCAAAATCTGCCATTATGGAAGTCCCTCTTGCATTAAAATAAACTTGTGCTCAGTGACAATCTGCAACATGAAATTGGGCTTTTCAAGGTAAGCGTTGTGACCTGAAGTTTTCCTTCTGGGTATATTTTGCCACTGAATATAACAATTGGCATGGACTCCCGATATCAGAACTGTGGATGGGTATACTCATAAATATCCAAAAGATCCTTTTTCCTGTTGAAAATGCCATCCTGCTCATTTGGCAAGTGGGAAAAGTTGCCGTGTCCCCACGACACTTACACGTCATGTTGACCAGCTTGTCCACACTGTGCAGCTCCTCTCCGTAGCCGAGGTACTCATTCGCCACAATCTCCATGTACTGCAGGAGGGACCAAGCCAACAAGAGTCAGAAGGAAGATTAATAAAAGCACACGAGCAGATAAGGGACAAGATGTGTACTTCTGAAAATGAGCTGTAGATGGCACAACGGATACACTAAATAATACTCAGGGCTTCTGGGCCAGGTTCACTCAAGCGCAAATGGTAGCTTGGGTTTTTAGATTCTTTGCCTTCTCTTGCATGCCCTGAAGTTGAGGGAGGGACCATGGAAAGAATGTATAAACTCTCAAAAAATGAGTTGTAACTAAATAAGTTTGTGGTGTAATTTGGCCCCAAACACACAAAAAAAAATTATATCTAACTAGCATACACACCAATAGCGGTAATCAGAATAAAATGGGCATGGGGTAGTCTGATAATCACTCACTGTAGATAACTGATTACAAGAAGAAATAGGCTCAGAGAAACACATATAAAATTCTAATAGAACAAGGGAAGTTAAGGTAAATAAAAGGATCCTTTACAATATAATTTTATGAAAGACAGTCATTTCATTAAATGAGGTAAACCTCCAGCCAATATAAAAAAAAAATCTTAAAAACAAAAGCGAGACATGTTGCGGCAATTTCCCATGAATGAAAATATAATAAAATATAACAGATTTAGCATTAACCTGCCATTAAACTTACTCTTCCATTAATAATACAGAATGAGTTTGTAGGGCCAAAGGTTCATTATGAAAATCATTCTTTCTCTACGTGGTAGGAGAGTGGGCTGTTCCCACCCAGTGCCATGCCTAGAAATTTTGCTTTATCATACTAATAAACCTAAACATTTGACTGGCTCAACCTGCTTATCTTCCCTCAGTAGTTACAAAAGCGGAAAACTAAATGGAGTTAAGATCATTCCTCACATTGTCATGTATTTGGAAATATTTTAGTGAGCATAATTCTTTTTTTGTGCAACAATTGTGAATATCTTTATAACCAGTATTTTCTCCCATCGTTTTGTTTGTGCAATGCTGAGGATCTGGGCCTGACTGCCAACACCTATTTCTTTTCATTACTAACCAAAGACATGTGACCTTTTATAGAACTTTCTTGTTTCGGCAGGCTGGGTAAAATTAGCTGGAACAAAATGTCATGGGTCCCTTCCTGCTCTGTGAGTATCCTGCCTCACACACACTTATCCACCCTGCCTGCTCCTCCCCTTGGCAGGTAGCCTAAGGTAAGAAAGCCATCTGCCGTCACACACCTATGTAATCCTTGCCCAGAGCCATGGCACCAAATGGATAGGCAAAACCAGCCACTGCAAAGGAATCTTACCTGAGCTAGGTTTTCAATTCCACCCAAGCTATGGAGTATCTCCTAATAAAACAAAAACAACAGAACATACACAAAAGATGAGGGTGGAGGGGGAAGTATATTTTACATGTAAGTTCTTTATTAAATCATGAGATCGATAATTATTTTTCGAAGTCCACGTTCTAACATAAATATGCAGCTCTTTAATGTTTGCTATTCATACCACATTTAAGATAAACTGTTAATAAATATGAAAGTTGGGTTGAAATTAAAAGAATGAAAATATGCTCAGACCTGCAGCCTGACTCCTCATTCTTTCTACTTCCCTTCATGTCATCATAAAATGTTAGAGCTGGAAAGAGCTGTTAAGATATTGTTCCCTCACATTGCAGATTAGGACAACTGAGACCCAGGATGGTAGGCCACTTTGCCTAAGTGACCAGCCCAGAAAGGAATGGAATCAGTATCACCAACTCCCACGACCTTCCTGTAGGCCCCCGCCTCATGTGGTACACAGAGAACAGCATCAGCCTCATGGAGAAGCTGGTTAGAAATGCAGCATCTCCTCCTCACTCCAAACCTGCTGAGTCACATTCTGAATTTCCAAAAAATTCCCAGGTAATTCACAGACAGTAAATTTGACTAGGATTGCTCTAGACTATAGGGCTCCTCCTTAAAATGAAGAAGCTAATGTTCTTATTAAACCCATACTTTAAGGTAAGAATAATCATCACAAAATGTCTCCTGATGCAGGCTTTTAAATCCAATTCCCAATAAGAAGGCATTTCACGAGACTTCTGAAACTACTCTAAAAGTGGTAATTAGGGAAGACAGGGGTGGGAGGTTGCAGTCATGAGAGGGACCAACTCGGAACTCTATTAATAGCAAGTGATCTCAGATTGTCCATATGTACATTTATCTTCAGGCAAACGTGTTTCAAGTGACCCTAACCTGTTTAATTAAATCTGTACTCTCCTTAACATGCACACAAGGAAGTAATTTGAAAAATAAATATTACCCATCATTCCAATGCTGGGAAATGCATGGTGATGAGTACTCGAGTGTGAGGGAGAAGAATCTAGTTCCACCTTGAAGCCAACTGAGTGGGTGGGCTGAAAAAAAGGCTCAAGATTCTTACGGCCCCCTCCTGGTCAAGGTTTCCTTATTGTATGTGCAGTGAATTTGGAAACACTAAACATACCCATGTTTAAATTAAGTATGAAGAGACACTTACAACTCAATTAAAAATAGTTCTGTGGCTACCCACTAATTTGAATTTTCACCATTGCTATTCACTCTAGAAGAGCTATAATTAAAGAACAAAAGAATATTGTATACATTATTCCTAGTTATGACAGAATATTTTATACATATAAAAATAACATTTTAAAGGTACTAATGTTTATTCAACAGTTTTTTTTTTTTTTCATTCTTATTACGTAAAAGCCCAGTGTCAGGCTCTTGAGAGGACACAAATATGCAGATGACCGTGGCCGACCTCACCAAGCTTTGGGCAAGCATAAGGTAGATATACAAACAACTGGCATTTAAGACAGAATTGGTAAGTGTTATAAGAAAGTTATACATGAAGTGCTATGATGTCCCAGGAGGGACACATAATATCCTGCTGAGAGGACTACAGCAAATGTCATAAGGGTGGTGGCCATGGAAAACATTTAGAAGGATGGATAGATCTGCTGTGAAGATACAGGTGAAAATCAGGGAGATTCCAAGCTAAGAGAACAAAGGTGCACAGAAGTTGTGCAGAATGAACATCAAGGTGTTCCATAACTCCAAGAGGCACTTGCATAACTCCATGAATGGCATTTCTGGGAATATTGTCAGAAAAGCACGGTGGGACCAAACTGTGGGAAGGCTTAGCTGTGAGCCTGAATCTGACCTTCATCATCTGGACCACGAGATCGGATGAAAACACTGTGTGAACAAGGGGTGATTAGAATCAGCTATGAGAACCACCCTCTGGTTTTTCAATGAACTGGAGAGGGAAAGAGAGCCACCCGGAAGCCCAGTTGGTTGGCAGTGGCAGTGGGCAGGAGAACAAGGAGGCGGAGACAGTCTGTGAAGTAGTGTGATCAACCAAACATGAAGACATGCTGGAAGAAAAGCAACAAGGTAGAAGACATCACCATATTTGAGCCTCGGGACTGAGGGGTAGCAAGATACTCTGACAGACCCAAGGAAGAGTCTAGGTTAGAGAAGACTCCACTTGGGACATACTGAGCTGCTGATGGGATGTTCACCTGAGAACAGTAGAAGAGGCCGTGAAAGACGAGGTGAGGGCAAAACATTGAAATCTGAGAGTCGATGACTTGAAGGGGATTGAAATTTGAAGCTTGGGAGTGAGAAGACACCAAGGGAGAGAATAATGCTTAAATGACTGGTCATGGGGCACCTGGGTGGTTCGGTTGGTTAAACGTCTGCCTTTGGCTCAGGTCATGATCTCAGTGTCCTGAGGTCCAGCCCAGTGTCAGGCTCCCCACTCCGCAGGGAGTCTGGTTGTCCCTCTGCCCTTTCTCCCATTCGTGCTCTCTCTCTCTCAAATAAATAAATAAAATCTTTAAAAAAAAAAAATAAATAAGGGATGCCTGGGTGGCTCAGTTGGTTAAGTGGCTGCCTTCAGCTCGGGTCATGATCCCAGGATCTTGGGATCGAGTCCCGCACGGGGCTCCTTGCTCAGCGGGGAGTCTGTTTCTTCCTCTGCCTGCTACTCCCCTTGCTTGTGTGTGCTCACTCTCTCGCTCTCGCTCTCTGACAAATAAATAAAATAAAATCTTAAAATAAATAAAATAAAAAATGATTGGTATGGTCATTTTTAAATTTTTACCTTGACAAGTAACATATCTATCCAATAATCACTATTAATAATTTGGGGCTAAATCCCATTTCCCAAACTCTGTTCTGGGAATTATGCTTTCATTTTATGCAGTGGGTGGTATTAGACATTCTGTTTTAAAAATAATAATAATAATTTCATGACCAAATTCAAATTAGCTTGGGAAATAATAACGTTAAACAGAGTTTGACAAATGCTTTTATCAAAAGAGCCCTCGGAGCCTTTAACATGCTGCCGGACATTCTAAGCCTCCAGTGGGAGGACAGAGGTGCGGCTTTTCCCAAACATCATTCATTGAAGCACGCTTCTTTTCACAGAATGCATATTAACTCCTGTGGAACACAGAAGTAAGTATAGGAAGGGGTGAAAGGCTTTGTCACTCTCTGGGAATGTCGTTACATACTCAAGAATTTACCCCTCATTTACGAAATAAACACTACCCCCACCTCATGCTTCTATGTAGACTGGGGAGAGGCCGGGAGATTGATGGCTCACAGACTCCTTATGTTTCCTTTGGTCATGCCAATGTGACTGCTTTCACCTGAGAGTGTCAACTGGAGAAAACCAAGACCACAAGGTCTGCACATACCTGGGCTTAACAGTTCTGGGTCCTAATCTGAAAAGCAAATGTGACTGCACGCTTGAATTACAGCAACACTTCCTGGGTGCCCTGTCAGAGCTCAGCATTTTCTTCCTGGTCACAAGCCCGAGGGTCACAAGCCCGAGGGTCAATACCTCCAAGCCCAGTGACCTGGAGAAAGTCCCCAGGTCAATCTGCCCTTTAGTTCAATGTGCAATATGTAACAAATGTCTTTGCTCTGACTAGTCCCTGAGATTTTCCTTTAAAAAAAAAAAAAAAAGATACAATAATGTAATACAGATAACGAGTATGTTCTCAAAAAAATGGAGCACAATGCAGCACCCAAATGGGTGTTGTTAGTGCACGACTGTTTTTGCCCCAGCTGAAAATGTCAGTGCCTTAGACACTCTCATCCTAGCTCTAGTCAGCAACCAAATCAATGCCAGGCACACTGCAGTGAGCCTTAATAGTGAATCGCAAATGTGATCACTTTACTCCGCTGTTCAAGACTCAAGAGTGATTCCACGCTGCTCTTGCCTGGGTCGTGATTTTAAGGGCCCTCTGTGAGCTGGTATCTTATCTTTGCAGATGGAAGAGCAATACTCTTCTAAAAACTTGCTTATGCTCTATTTGTAGGGGGCGAGTCAAAGGAAAATATAAGAGATGGTTCAAAGTTTCCTACGTTGGAGTCTGGAGGCAAGGTGGTGTCACTAAAAGGATTAGAAGTTGATTCTGAAGGTTCAAGGGGAGAGGAAGAAGCAAAGAGCTCCATTTTAAAGTTACTGAGTGGAATGCACTCTCACAGTGCTTCTCAAACTTATTGGTCTGTATTCCTTTACACTCTTAAAAATTACTGAGAACCTCAGAGAGTTTCGTTTATGTGGGTTATATCTATTTACCATCTTAGAAGTTAAAGATGAGACATTTTTAAAGCACAGGAGTACACAAGCACCTATTCCCTCAGCCCTCAGAGACGTAACCTTGTCACACATCCTGTCGCCTCTGGAGAACTCCACTGCACACACATAAGGCAGTGAGTGTAAAAGGCAAACAACATTGTGGCATTATTTTTAAGATATTTTTGGCCTGGTGGAAGCCCTCAAAGGCTTTCAGAGACCCGTAAGCACTCCCTGGGTCACACTCGGAGAACCATGATACTATTGTGTCATCCACATGGCCATCTAAAATACCCCTGGAAATTTGGGACTTATATAAAGAGACAAGTTTGAGACTGGAGATAAGTACTTGTGAGCAAAAAACAATGTCGACCACAATAGTTAAAGCCAAGAGCGTGGAAGCTAGGGGAGAAGATGATTAAAGAAAAGAACTTTGGGAAGGTTAATATTTAGGAAGGCAGGACCAAGAAAAAGAGCAAGTAAAGAATACAGAAAGGCACAAAGTGCTGAGGAAGAGCTAGAGCCCCATGCGATGGGTGAAGGCAAACAGAAAATGTGGTTAAGCCTGTGCGCTGCGACAGGAGTTGATGAATGCAGGTGCTGGGGAAAGGTTGCTCAGCCTGACTATCTTTCTATTGTGGTTTCTAATACAATTGGAGGTAGCAGCTTTTAAGATCTTCACTGTGCTCCAGCTTCACAGGAATGAGTACGGGCGGGCATTTATCTTTCTCCTGCGTGGGCCTCCTACTATACTTGAAATCTCAGAACATGTCTTTCTTTAATTATGACAAACTCTACACATGTGCACCTTCAAAATGGCTACTCTTTCATTCCTTCCAGTTTTTTCTCCATTAAGCAATGTACTGAAGTCTCTGGCAGGCAAGAGCCAATCTACGAGCCACGAGTTTGCAATCTCTGGACCAAGGAATGCTGACTGAAGTACAGCTTCCAGGGAGAACCTTGTACACAGAATTCGCATGCAAATTATGCAGCCCTTCAGTCCTGACAGAAAGGAAGTAGGTTCAAGAGACATAGCCTGACCTTTCAAGAAACAGAGTAATGAAGGTAAGGTGAAGATTTGAAGGGATACCTGGGTCAAGGAAAGGACATTTTTATGACAATGGAAAATAGAAAGGGAGCTGCTGACATAGCAAGAAAGAGAATAGGTAGAGGGGAAAGCCTTGGCAAGGAGGAGGGATATTTCTTCTGAAACAAGAAGAACATAAAGTTTCAAGATAATCCAAATATTTCAAGCAACAAAGAAGAGATAATAAGAGAGCTCCCACTGGGATGGCTTTGGTTTTCTCCATAAAACAGATGATGCTGTGATTCGGTGAGAATGATGGGCGTAGGAGTGGTCGGGGTATGAGAAGTGGACCTGGTTTGGACCAGCCGCTGTGGATCCTGTAGCACTGATTCAACAGGAGAGGAAAGGAACACCCAGCAAGGGTGAAGGCTTGCTGAGATTCACCGGCATAAATCATAGTAAATTCCAGCAAAGCTTTGTGACTTCGGCCAACAATTCTTGGCAACTCAAGAACTTAAACAACTGCCTGAGCACATGCTCTTCTTTGTGGAAAGAGAGCCAGGGGGGAGAAATTCAGAGAGAATCCCCTTCTATGGAAAGGCTAGAAACCAGGGGAAGACTTCCTTTAATATGTTTTTAGTCACAAAATGCCATAAACAAAGAGGTCACTGAAATCTTTCTTGCAGAGAGCAGGGCAATCAACCCTGTCCCCATCCACCAAGAACTCGACCAAGAAAGGCAATACTTTAGATGGAGATCAGCAGAGTATGAAACAACTGTCATCGATTCTCTGAACAAAGAGAACAGCTCAGAGTACATCTATTTTGCTAACTTCTATAAGTCAAAAAACTAGATTTTCTGCTAACAATCCATCTTCGTGAGAGTCAAAGAGGGCGTTATTAATAATTAAGTGGGAACAATGAACACATTCTGGGATGGGTCCGGGCAAAATGGAACACATGGTCCACCCTTATTAGATATGCCCCACACAGAATTGCAAATGGCAGCTCAGAAATACATGGAACACACAGTTCTGTAAAGTTGGTCATGGGGGAAAGGATGCTATCTTCCCAGAAAGCTTTGAGCAACCAGGACAGAAGGCCAATTGGAGTATGCCCTGAGGCCCACGGTCAAAGGGCTAGCTAAATGATAATAGCACAAAGCCCACTCAGAATACCAATGAGGAAGTAGTGATTCTTCTAAAAGGAAAGATGTGGAACCACCATGAATCCCAGAACTCTCAAATCAGAGCAGGCTCTGTAGCTGACTAGTACCAAAATACTTTTTTTAAGTGCCAGGTTTGGAAAAGACGGTTACTGGGGTACTGAAAAGAGCCACATTCTGACTCATACAATTCATCAATAAAATCAAATCCAAAATAAAAGATCTTCTGAGTGGTCTGAGCTCCCTAGTAGCTTATCAGGACAGGGTATAAAAGGAGATGCTTCTTAGGGGGGAAAAAATCTGTGGAAATTACTGAAGCATGTATAAATACTAAGAACACTCTAGATATTTAACACTGCAAGCAGAAACAACAATGACTAAATAAGCAATCTTGAAGCTTTGGAGCAGTAGTTCTCAAATTGTGGTCCCCTGACAAGCAGCATCAGCGTTACCTGGGAACTTACTGGAAAGCTCTTCAGGCCCTCCCAAACCTACGTAATCAGAAACTGTGGTGATGGGCCCTCGTCACCATGAAGTCCTCCATGCGCTTCTGATGCACACAGAAGTGTGAGAGCTACTGCTTGATGGAAGTGGCTACTTACCAGCCAGTTCTGGAAGAGCAGACTTTCAAGGTTCAGGTGAAATGTTAGGTAAGCTTTTCTTTAGAGCCTCACTGCAAAAGCACCAAGTCCTGGCTATGCAGTGTGTGGGCCATGGACCAGGGCATGGGCATGCTGTGGAAGCTTGTCAGAAATGCAGCGTCTTGGGCCTTGCTGTATACCTGCTGGATCTGAATCTGCAATTTACAAGATTCCCAGGGGCTTCTTAGGTGCATTCAAGTTCAAGAAGCACTAAATGAGAGGCAGCACACTCTACTAACTAGTGAGAGGAGGGAAAGGTTCTTGACCTTGCAACCCTCATTTGAGACAGACGGGAGGTCCCTTGCTCACCTCTAACTCAGGGTCTGAGGCTGGACGTGGTGAAGGGCGTGGCTTCTGAAGCAGCAGCCAAAACTGAAGCCCTGCCTTTCCCTCTGGCAGCTCTGGAGCCCCCTGAGAAGGCCCCCGCTGGTCACAGCTGACATCGACCTAGTGAGCTGCTGAGCCTTGGTGTGGCCGAGTGTACACCTCTCTGAATTGCCAGTGGGTTAAGACATACACCAAAAGTTCCATCCACTTAATCCCACAGTTCATATAGCAGAAACATACAGATTGTTTTGTCTCTATTAAATCATGTCTCTCATATCTTTTTAGATAGCATGTGAGATACCTCCTAAATTTGGAAGCTATTGAGTTGTGAGAGAGGAAAAAGGTTAACATGGCCCCAGTTTTTTTATCTCATCTTCATAGAAAGTAAGAATTATTTTTATTTTTTCCAACCAACCTGATAACATGGATCCCTCATTAGTAGTCTCAGACAGATTAACACTCTCAGAAAATGAATAGATGGGGCTCGATGAACCCACTCTCTGAAAGAAGAAAAGAGAAAGCATGTTTGTTCATGTTTAAAAGGCCAATGTGACAAAACAACACAAGACGATGAAGGAAAATAAGGAACATACAAAGGAACAGCATTAGTTTATTTTAAACTTAATCTGCAATAAGGACTATTAGTGGGTACCTGAAACACTCAAACCACTGCAGTGCAAAATACATAAAAGCCGTCATTATCATCATGAAGCAGAGGGCCCAAAATTATTTGACTCCCAGTGCCCTTATTGGCTGAGGGCAGCGCCAGACCAAAAGACATCGCTAAACTTTCCAATAATTAGGTTCGACTTAATAGACTTTATGCCCTGCTAACAGTATACATTTGAAAAAATAATTATAAGAAAAATTATAAAAGAAAAATTATAAGAAAAATGCTTTTATTTCATTCTTGACCACATGTACTTATGAATGGGGTGTGTGCACCTGTAGGCTCTAAACAAATACTCAAGCCTTGTAACCAGATTGCATACTATCAACTTCATTTCCTCTTCCAGCTGATTTTCACATCATACTTGCTTTTATCTTGACAACCACGGAAAACCCAGCTTCAGAAAGATATGCCATCATCTAAAGGAAGGCAGCACAACCTTCATATGGAAACCATAAAGTATCTGGGCCTGATAGATACTGCGTAGCTCTGTTTTCCTTGCAAATTTAAAAGACCCCATGGCACCCCTGGGGGTTCTCTGTAGCCTCCAGAGCACTTCAGTGAGCAGTCTGGGAAACATGGTGATAAAGTGTTTTCTTAGATCAGTTTCCCCAGAAGCAGAGCCTGAGATGAAGGTTGGTGTGCAGTTGAATGATTAAGGAAGGACACGTCCTTGGGGGAGACCATTGAGGGTGGGGAGCACCAAGGAGAAGATGGAAAGAAAGCATGGGCACCATCTCAAGCAACACTTGTCTCCCACTGCCCTCTAAGCTAGTCCGACAGTGGCACTTGGTGCAAATGTTAACAAAACCCTAGAACAAAAAATGTCTGTTATTCCATAGTTAGCCAAGAAAAACTGAAGAAGATGATGAAAGCTATTCCAGACTAGAATCCACATAATTTCTCCCAACCTCTCCCACCTCCACAGCTGAGCTAGTTATGCATCCAGCAAGGTTAAAAGACTTTAAAGATCTGCCCTTCCATCAAGTGGAACCTTTGCTTAAGCTGAGGTCCCAAGCCAACCCTTGCCTGGCCTGCCTCCTATTAACCTTAGCCTTTGGTGGTAGAATTCAGCTTCGTCTCCTGCACGGTCCTAAGAAATTCAGCTCTGCCCCCAAACCTGCACATCTCAAAACTGAGTGCACTAGACCCACCCTCCTTAAAAGCAGGATGAACTTCGATGGTCACTGCCCCTGGGGGTGTCGCTCCCCTCCACCCCATTCTATTCTATACCAAATCCCACCCACTAAGACTTAGCTCATGGGGAGGAGGTTGGTAAATATGCTTTTCCCATAGTCTTATATTCCCAGGGAGGCTTGAGTGTTCCTGATAGATTAGAGGTCCCATCGGAGGCCTTGCTCTGCAGAGAGAGGCTGAGCAAGATGTCCCCAAAGCATCACTGGCTGAGAACTGCTCTTCCTGCTATCACTAGGGCTCCTGGCAGCAGCTGCCAACCATAGTTACCATCAACCACGGCCCTCTTCCACCCCAGGCACCATGACAGTAACACCTTTGCTACGGAGGCAAAGCTCAGTTTCTTCTGAGAAGAAAGGCAGGGCTCAACCCATCCCAGGGCTGCCAGCCAGGCAGAATTAGCCAAGGCCACACTGGGAAGCTGCAGTATATAGTTCATGCGGACTTCCTTGCATGGGGAAAAATAATGCAAATTTGAAAAACACTTTGAATTTAAAACAATCACCTATGGGAACACTTGTAAGGATGTGGCTATTATGAGGCTCCTATTACAGAGAGAATACCTTTAATCTTTATAAATAGGGAGATGGCACATGACTGCTTTCCCTTTCAGGTGCTGGGGTTAGCTAAAGATAGCATGTAGCCTGAACTGCGGTGCAAAGATACGACATCCCAAAGATCTAACAGAAATAATGATCAAGTTGCAACAGCTGCTAAAAACCTAATGAGGTTTAATGCTGATTACTTTTCATTATTTAAGAGGAAAAGCCACGGGACATATTAAGAGGTGATTCACGCTACAAATATGTGTGCACTGGTATTTTTCCTGTTAACTATATACACTCTCCATGAGGAAAGTTCATGACCTTTGCAATGTTTTTCATATTAAAATAAATATGAAAAGTTTTCTTCTATTTCCCCCCTCTAAAAAAGAAAAGGGAAAAAAATTCCAGAATAGGCTTCTTAAAATTATTATTATTAAAGGAGTATAAATAAATGAGTTCTAGAAAAGTCTCAGAGTTAAAAGTTCTGTTCCAAGCAAATGGCATTTTTTTGTTTTGCAATTTTGGGACTGAAGCCCAAAGCTATTAATATTTCTACGTGATTCTGGCCTCTGCTGTTGTAAATGTAAATAGAATTCCTGGTGTCTGAGTCCTCTGGCTTCTCCTCTCTGAGCACTGACCTCTGAAGGAGCAGTTGTTCCTTCCTTGGCTCCCAGCCCTGAACCCCCCACAAGGACGCAGCACATGGGATGGAGCTCTGGTATTCAAGAGGAATGGAGTGCACTGTAAGATGATATGGATCTCTGTTTGCCAAGAGTTGGGGGACTAGGAAACACACAACTTAGTGCAACCAGAGAATTACAGAGAATAATAGCGAGCAATTGTAAAGACAGGTGCCCTTGTTCTACTGAGGCAGCAACTGCAGTCCCAAGGAGCCAAGCGGTTGGCTCAAGGCTGCACATGAGAGCAGAACTGGGGGCTGACTCCTGGG
>CM052898.1:65417703-65440173 GCA_028534135.1 Potos flavus | reverse complement strand
CTTTCACAGGACTATTAATACATGGCAGCGTGATCAGCTCCCACGGCCTTTGTCCATGACCACCTGCCACGTTGCTTTTAGCATCACACGCCACTTTCTGCTATCCATATGAAAAAGGGAAGGAAAAATGGCACTGGCCACACAGTCGTTGAAAGGAGGGTAGTCAGGGTTTCACCTTCTTGCATGGTGAAAGAGACAAATACACAATGTGAGAGCTCTATGTAAAAACCAGCCACGAGGCTGCGGCGTTGGATCATAAAGCTGCAAGTACCAAGATCGGCAAGACAGCCAAATGGTTCTGAGGTTAGCTGATTCCAGGGGCAGATGCACCAGCCAGAGGTTCACCCCCGACCTCATTTGTACCATGCTTTGCTCTGGTTCTTGCTCAAAATAAACAGCACCTTTATGCTGGGGTATAATTTAAATTTCCCTTCTCATTAACACACAAAACACCACCAACAAAACTTCCACCTTCGACTCGAAATTTAAAAGTGGAGAAATTCAAGCCTGTTTCAAAATAAATATTATCCCAAATTCATAAAACAGAGTCCTGTGGGGTTTTTTTTTGTGTGTATGGGGGGAGATCCTAGAAGAGTAAAATTCACATCAAAATAGACATGGTAAAACTTAGATGAAAAAAGAATATGTGTGAGGAAGTTAATTCAAGGAACATTTACTGACTTGTTCCACTATTCTTTTTTTTTTTTTTTAAAGATTTTATTTACTTATTTGACAGAGAGAGAGAGATCACAAGTAGGCAGAGAGGCAGGCAGAGAGAGAGGGGAAAGCAGGCTCCCAATGCGGGGCTCGATCCCAGGACCCTGAGATCATGACCTGAGCCGAAGGCAGAGGCTTTAACCCACTGAGTCACCCAGGCGCCCCTTGTTCCACTATTCTTAATGGGTCTTTATTCTTCCTCTAGCCTCAGATAGGCTCCCAACCAAAAGTCCATCTAATGGGTCTTTGCTGGTCCCTACAGTCAGGGGGATACTGAACAGAAAAGACTGTCTACATGTGTTTCTTCTACATAGTTGATGGAAGTTTCAGAAGTAGAATGCTTTCAAATATTTACTCATCACCTGCTGGTAGGTAGGCCTGTTACATATCCAGAGGTACAGCAAAGGACAAAACCAAGCACTTGTGTTCATGGAGCTTACTTTCTAAAGGGAGAAGATCAATGATAAACACAAACTAAAAAAAATTGATATGAGGTGGTATACAATGCAGGACAACAAAGGTTAAAGTTTAGGAGTCCAGGGGATACTATTTTAGGGCAGTCAGAGAAAGGCTGTCTGATAAAATTAGCATCCAAATGAATTGAGGAACGAGTCTAGGTCAGAAGAGCGAAAGAGTTAAGTACATAGTCCCTGAGCAGAAGTGTGGTTGATTGTGCAAGGAATAGCAAGGAAGCCTGTGGGGCTGGAGCAAAGTGAGCAAAGACAAGTAAGAGGACTTGAAGTCAGAGCGATGGCAAGAGCCAGATCTGCAGGGCTTTGTGGAGTAAGAACAGGGACTTCGGACTTTTTATTCTGGAAAGCCACTAGAAGGCTCTAAGCAAATAACTCACACGATCTAAAAGAGATTTTGAAAGGATCCTTTTGGAAGTAGTGTTGAGAACAGTATAGGGAGCCAAAGATCAAAGCAGGGAGCCCAGTTAACCTACTGCAATTCTCTAATGAAAACATTGATGGCAGCTTGAACCAGGTCAATAGATGGAGAAGAGTAAAGCTCGGGGCGGGGAGGGGGGGGGGCAAGTTAAGCAGGAAAAATCAAAAGTCCTGTTTTCAGTATGTCAACCTCGAGATCTCCAAAGAAGAAAAAGTCCACTAACCCATGTGTTAAACAAAAGATGAATCAACAGCAGTTACATACAACTTATAAGGTACAATTTGCCAGAGCAACGCTGACAAAGGGACTTACATAAGTGCAAGTGTTTGGGGATTGGCTGATTTTAGCCATGGAAATGTGCTTCCTAGAATGTGTCTGGAACTCAGTGCCTAGCTCTCAGAATCTCACGAACTGACAGGAAGCTGTCATTTGGCCACGTTCAAATTGTTCTGGTGGTTACATGTGGCCCAAGAACAAGCATTGCTTTCCTGGGAAGGTGAGGACATTTTAATTTCATGCCTGTTAGACATCCAAGTGAATGATTTTTGCAAGAAGCAATAGTAGACAGCAGAAAAGAGAGAACACGATTACTGAAGTAATACTTTTCTGGTGCAAAACTGAAAGTAAATTTTAAATATACTTTGATTAATAAAGAACCTGGGAACCAGGCATAGGAGAAAAGAGTAGCAATTAAGTCTTGCCTGAGGATGCTGGGCTTGGCCTTAACCTCTCAGCGACTTCATCTATCAGTGAGGCTGGACTGGATTTTTTTCTTCAGGGTCTACTCCAGCTCTATAATCAGATGATGTCTTTTGTATGTGTGTGTGGATATATATATATATATATATATATTTGAGGAGAATAACATTTCAGGAGAAATAAAAATGCAAGAGCTACATATTTGCTCCAAGTTAGGCGATGGGAAGAAGTAGAATGTTTGTTTTGTTTGAGAATTACATGAGGTCCTAGGTTCTTGAAGGTTTTCTTCCTTTCTACATTTAAGCTTCTGAAACTTAGAGCAAAAAAGAGACAAAAAGACAAGTTCCTAAAGGAGTCTCAGCCAATGAGACAGCTGTTTTAAAAACTTTACTCTGGATAGCAGCATAATATAGTTTTGTATGAGTGTAATAATTTTTCATATAAGTGAAGAAAAAAGCATAGAATTTTTAAAAGATTAGAAGCAAGAATTAATCAAACTATTTCTAAGAGTGGTATAAAGGGTAATTTTTCATTTTTTATTATTTTCTGTATTC
This sequence comes from Potos flavus, assembly GCA_028534135.1. Classification (NCBI taxonomy): domain Eukaryota; kingdom Metazoa; phylum Chordata; class Mammalia; order Carnivora; family Procyonidae; genus Potos; species Potos flavus. Next base: position 65,437,312 of record CM052898.1, on the reverse strand, counting down.
TTACATTTTTTTATGGTGCTCAAAATAATTTAATGCAGAGAAATCCCACTACAGGAAGACTCTCTCAGAACCCATGCTGTCCAACAAAACTGGTGTCAATGGCTTGAGTTGGAGATAAAACACCCAAGCCTTGTCCCTGGGAGCTCAGTGTACAGGGGAGAGGAACAGGGGCCCAAGGCCACAAGAGGGGAGGACAGCTGAGGGGCCAGAACAGCCAGGAAAGCAAAGAGGTGGGGGCAGCAGGCTTACGGTGAGCATTAGCATGGGCAGAGGCTCAGAGGTGAGAGAAAATCACTCTCCAAGGAATAATGAGGGGCTTGCTCTGACCTTAGTGAGCCACCTAGATGCACAAGGCAGGAGCAAGAGATGAGGCCAAGCAGGAACAACATCTCAAAGGACTTTGTGAACCACTAGGGAACGGGAGTTTCATCCCGTTCCTTAGAGGATGGCCAGACTTTAGCAAAGTGACCAGGCTTCCCTTTTCCTAGGTGAGGAGGAAATCTTTAAAGGCCCCCATTGACCTGTCTGCTACCTGATGAAAGAAAAATCACAGGAAAAGCATCTCTCCATCAACTTTGTACATTTCAAGAACTAAATCAAGATACTGAAGAGATCACTTCCAGTCCTTTCATCCTGCCTCCCAGAGAGGATCTGGAGAGCCAGTGCTGAGGATCAGGTAAAGCTCAAAGAAGAGTCACTTGCATCATGACCTAGGCCTAGCTTAGAAATGGACAGCAAAGGTCTGTCTGGTAAACAAGTAACTACATAGGTCCTGTTGGTTAGAAGTTCCTGTGAAGGCCCCAGGACACTTTGAATAGCATTTCTAAATTGTGAAGACTCTGCCAGATGCTTTCCCTGTCTCAAGGGGTTCTTTTCTTTTTTTAATTTATTTTAGGGAGGAGGGGCAAAGATAGAGGGAGAGAGAAACCTAAGCAGATTCTACGCTGAGCCTGATGCAGGGCTCTATCTCACAACCCTGAGATCAGACCTGAGCCAAAATCAAGAGTCAGATGCCTGTGCCACCCAGGCACTCCCAACTCAAGAAGTTCTTAAGCTCTCGTGTGGAGTATAAATAAATATCTTCCCAGTCTAGACTTCTTACAGACTCATTTCCAAAATATGCCAATTTATAGTAGATACTTTCGAAAATGGAATATAAAATAATATTATAATAATGTTCTTATTAGAAAAATGACTGCATTTTTAGACCAAAAAGGTCATGCTAAATGGATTAGGTGGTTCTCTTTTAACTGAAATGTGAAAACCTTGTATATACTTATCTCTACAAAAGTTACAGGCAGGGGAAGAGAGGATATCCTGGCAATTGTGGGATAATCGTACCAGGAAGAGACCAGTTAAGTGAACTCCCTTTAAATAACACCAATTTCATATTAAATAGGAGGGGACAAGATTTAATGAAAACATGATCTTAAAATATAAACTAGGAAACTAAGATCTATTTTATCTTACATTTAGTAAAATTTCAGTTATAATTGCAACTCTGCCCTAATAACTAGAACAAAGCAAGAACGGATTCTGCTGACGTTTGAGGGCACACTTTTTCTGACCAATCATGTAACATGATCCAACTCTCTTCTTTGATTGTCAGTAGTTTCATTCTGCCAGAGCCTCATTTGTTGGATTTCAACAGTTCACCACCATCACTGTTAGTATCTTCAGGAAATTCTATATCTTTAGTCAGATTTTCAAGTTCATTCCATCAATAGATTATGTTTTATTTGTACCATGTTACAGGATCTGCAGATTGTCTGGCAATCAGCAAGGAATGGGCCAACAGAGAGGGAGCTCAGAGGAACAGATACACAGAAGAGATATCTGAGTAGAGGTCAATTACATAAGGAGTTAATTAGAGGATATGTCAATTTTGTGACAAGTTTTACTTCCCTATTCAACCTCGTAACAACCTTGTCTTGGATACCAAGCACTCTTTGTACTTCACTGGACAGGCAGATGAAATGGAAGGGGAGTGGATTTATTTTCTAACAGTAGACTCTCCTACACACAAATGACCTTATGGCAGAAAGGAAAGTTGGAAGATCAAAATTTGCTTCCATATTCTGCCACACATCGAGATTCATGACCATGAGTAGCCAGGAATAACCTCAGCTTCAGACACGATACTTTCACTTGCCCTTTGAGATCGACCATGAGGTGTTTGCAGCTTACAGCATTACCTTATCTGACCCTGGATTAACAAGTCCTGTCTCATTTCAGATGCCACCTGGCAATTTCATTTCTGAGAACAAGGGAGTAATCACAGGTCAATCTTAGGAAATGCACCCAGAAAGGAGGTATCCAGAAGTGTGGTTTAGGGGAAGAGTACAGTTGGGGAGGATGAAATAGATCAAGAACGAGAACAGCATCACTCGGCCATAAACTGACTGAGGACCTGGAAGGGCTCACACTCTACACATGAGACAAAATTCCCAATCGGCCATATCCTCAGGGTAAAACTGAATGGCATAGTATCCTGAATATGCCCAATCTTGTCTACAGCCTGAACCAGACTAAAGACCAAAGTCCACAGTCCTTCAACCTCCCCAGTATTTAGTTGTCATGATATAAATAGCTTATATCCACCATATTTTCCCTTGTATTGGAATAGTGGGTAACTGTTCCGCTGACCAGAGTTGATGCTGAGTCCCTAGAAGAAAGGGGGCCATGTGCCCCATTCATCTTTGTATTTTCACCCTCTTTTCCTTTCCCACTGTTTATTCCCTCCCTTCTCTACACACAGCAGATATTCAAAAATTTATTTACTGAATTGACTCCAAGCTTTCCGGCCAACATTAAATCTGATGTTTGCAAAGAAAAGGATAGGAAGCTATACCAGAAAAGGCCCTGAGATATAATTCTTCTATAAGTCTAAATTTAGATGGAAAAGGAGGAGAAAAGGTAATTCTGGCTATCTTAGCAAGGTCATATAGGGTGAGAAACAATGGAAGACCTTTACACTTAAGCCATCTTTGACCTAACCCTGCTTTTAGAATAGAACTGAACGTAACAATCTGTCAGCAGCCAGAGAATGACATAAAAGGATGCCCTTGATGTTCAACATTCCTAAATTCCTTCTCCTACTATGAAAGCAAAGAGATCTATAATCATCTCTTCCTAGTTTGAAGATTTCCAGGGACTACTCATGTTGCAAGCCAGTAATTCCATCCAATCTAAGATGCCTCATTAATCACTAAGAATTTGAAAAGGTTCTGACAAGAGATCTCTTAACTTCAGAATTGTTAAGATCTTTTCAATTGTTGGATGCCAACCCTTGCCTGATTAGTTTCCCTAACAATTTCTGCCTCTAGTGCCCTCAGACTGGGGACACAGTGACATCTCTCACATCTTTAATATAGGAAATGTTCTGCCTTCCTCAAAGTACTGACCTGATAAATGGTCTATTGGACATCCCCTGAAGAGCCCATGATAGTTGTCTTCAAAACAAATTAAAGAACTTCATTTCCTAATACCATTTCAGGCATAATTATTCTGCTACTAGCCATTGTTCTACTCTGTTCAAGCTCAAGAAGAAAACAGTCTGGGATAACTTCATGTCCTTTGTAGTAGTGTTCATTAATCTTTCAATAATCTTTGAGTATATTGTCAAGAACTGAGCAGGGACCCAATTCCATAACCATGATAAAGATTTTAGGCTTTTTGTATCATCCGAGCCAGTCTAATAATCCTCTGCCTACATCAAGTACAAAGGCATAACAGATGCAGTCCCAACCCTTCATCACTTTAAACTAAACCGATGTATTTGGCAGCCACTGTCCATTACTTACATACATAATACTAAATAACCCCCTTCAAAAGGTCAATACTAAATTACTCCTTCAAAGGTCATAAGACCACCACGTAGGCATATTTAGCAGCTGATTCATCATGAAGGACCCACCGAGATACTGTTCTACTTAAAGTCAGCTATTGCACTGAACCGAGTCACATGGTCAGGCATTAAATTATTAATATTTATCCTATCTTCCAGAATAGGAGTAATTTTTTCTCATCTCACTGGGGAAGAATTCAGATATCTCAATCAAGTCCCAAAGCAATGGGGATGATTCAAGGTTCTTCATAGGCATCTTTTCAGTTGATGCTTGAGGAGAAAGCCTGGGCCTCCAGGGAAGAGTAGAAGGCCAGGTCCCACCATGACATAATGCTAGGGGCCACCTTCATATCTAGCAGCAGTGTAACCATCTCTCACTTCAAGAAGCCCAAATGGATAGAAAATTCAGTCCTGACTGCAATCCAGCACTAGTCAATGGTTCACTGAAAATCCCTGTTTTGTGACACAGAGTCTAGAGGTCTTGCAAATCCTTCTCTAAAGTCCCAACACTGCACTGTGTTAAGACAAAGAAGAGCAATGGAAAGAACATTTGACTTGGTCCTGAGAGGAAACACTGTCATTGGGCCATGACTGGAGGTTACACATTCATCCTTTCCCCAGGGTCAAGGCTGGGGCAGCCCATTTAATCAGTCCTTGTATCAACCACAAAAGTGTACCAGGAGGATGTTCGCCATGGGGTTACCCAACGTCTGTTTCATAAGGACCCTGTCAATAAACTCCTCCTGAGTATCCTAATTCAAAGTAAGAATAATAAAAAAAAACAGTATAACGTGAGTTATATCATTTTACCTTAATGCCATAAAATTTGGCTAAATGCAGCACTTAACCAGAGTAATTTTAATCAGATCTCCTGCAATGCATATTCATTTGCCTCCTCCTAAATGATATTTCCTCTATTTTATCTTTTAAGTATGATGCATTCAATATCACAAACTGCTTCAAACCATATACTAGAAATAAGATGTATAAGATATGCCATTCTTGGGTAAATTGTTGGTCTTTTCTGAGAGAATCTTACCTGCAGATGAGTCTATTTTTCACCAAGGCTGTAAAGATCTCCTGAAATAGTTTATGCTGGGGATGTTTGCTGAAGTTTCTCTCATTCCTGTAGTTTATACTGATATGGAACAAAAAGAAAAGCATTTTGTAATAGAAACTTTTTAGGCTGCCTCAAAGTTCCCAATGCAGGCAGAGGCCATCTGTATTCATGCAGATATTGAAAAATTCTTGGGGTTTAACATATTCCTAAAGGAACTAGAAAGTCAATTATAATAATAATAAAGATTATAATTGAGCATATATACCTCATTTCATCATCTAACTAAATAATAAATACTCATAAATACTTCATAACTAAACTTGTTCAGAGAGGGGGAAGGGGATATGAAGAGAAAGAATGATGAGGACATATTATCTAGACATTGTGCATGAGGCAGTAAATAATTCTTCCCTTCATTTTTTCACCCACAAACTAATTGGCTGCTATAGCTATTTTAACACCAGTGCTTACCACACATATTTCCTTGTAGGTAATATGGATTTATCAAACACAGCCTAAACCCCTTCAACCGTGAAAGTTTCTGTGGTTGCTGATTGGTTGCTGTGTATGTGTATGTGTCTCTGTGTGTGCATGTGTGTGTTTAACCAAGTCTGGAGGTATCCTATCTTCAGCTTCTTTCTTCTGATACAGCCAATTAAAGAGGTTATAAATACTCCAAAACATTCCACTTTAAAACTGGGAGAGGATAAGAGATAATGTACAAAATGGTGACATTGCTATAAAATACATGATTATACTATTTTTGTGGATATTAAAATAGACCAGGTTTAAGATCCAGGCCAAATAAGCTGGAATTACATGAACATATCACCTCAAAGGCAAGTTCTACGGTCTTATATCATCATTTGTACTGTTCTGCCTTTGGAGTCTTTCAGATATCACTGGACAGCATGTCCCTACCTTAGCCAGGTGAGGACTGTAATGCATTCTTAGTACATGGATACCAGTAGACTGAATATGTAAGAATTTTTAAAGAATTTAGTGTTCCTCACTAAATAGAAACTGTGTAATATCATGTGATTATGTGGAATATTAAATTCATTGCCATAAAATGACAGGGAGACAAAATCTAGATGATCATTCTAGAATATTCATAGAATATTGAATAATGACAGGGAGACAAAATCTAAATGATCGTTCTAGAATATTCATCTTGATATTTCATGCCATTCATTATTTACATGGCACTTAGTGCCAAATGATGTCAGCACATTGTAAAACTGAGAGAACCAGCTCCTGGAAGGGGAGTGGCCCACAGAATGTGCAACTTCTAGGAGATCTAAATGGCGACAGGAGAGAGGAACATGGATTGACGGTTTCCAGGTTAAAGGTGAGGTGCAATCCCTTCAACTGAAAACCTCAGTTGCTTTGACAACCACAGTCCTTAGCCACCACATCTGTTCACAGCAATGGCTTCTTTTATGCCTCCTCCCTGCTGGTAACGTATGGGCAGACCAAAAGCCAAAGACAAAGCCTGGAATCAGCCAGGCCAGGTCAACAACCTGGAACCGCTTTCTCACGGAACAAGTGCCAAAGGTATCGCACCAAGGTGTCCTGAAACACCCAGGTCGGCTCCAGCTGTAGCCATTAAGCTGTATTTACACACTACTTCTGGAAATGACTTTAGCATGAATGAAAATTATTAAGTCAAGAATCCTCATGGTATTTTTTGAAACAGCTTTAATGTTTAGCTCCTGTGACAAAGTTTTGAGCTAATTAGAATAGGTTGCTGAAAGCAAGGGAGATACTGCATTCTTACCTAAAATTTTCAAGTTCAACAGCTTCTGTGGACTCATGCCACTGACCTCGGGCTCTGTGTCCACCCACCTTGATGATGTGCTCAGTCTTTGTCATGCTATTTTGAGCACTGTCGAAGTTAATGGCTGGAAGCTATAGAAATAGAAGCACAGAACCCGTGAGGATAACAATAAAGAAAGTAACAAAATGGGGGGAAGGGGTAGATGGAGGCCAAATAAAGGGAATGAGTTTTTTTCCCAAACAAATAATTAACATGATAGCCAAGCCAAATGTAGTTTCCCAAGATTTAAACATCTTTGACTTAAAACATTTATTCTCGCTACCTTATGTTACTTTATTTTTCTTCATAGCTTGTGACACTGCCTGCCATATCTTACAGTTATCTATGTATTTTCAGTCTCCCTTGATTATAGTGGCAGCTCAACATGACAAGCACTTTGAACACAGTCAGGCCTGGGCCTTGGGAGTTTTTGAAGCTTCTTGGGTGATTCATATGTACCACCAGAATAGAGAGTTTCCAGATCCAGCTAGAACTCTCTGGTGGAGTGTGAAACCCCAAACTGAGAATAAGTCATCATTCATTCTTCACCACTTGCCAGCCACACAGAGTGCTTGCCAGGTGTCAGGGACATAAAGGTAAAGAGGATTCTATCCCTTTTAATGAGCCTGAACATCCTGATTAGTCAATCATATTTATAAAAGTCATGAATTCACCAAAAGTAAAATTTTGTTTAAAAAAAAGAAAAAGAAAAAATTTGCTTAAATTAACTATAAGAACTCAAGAATGCCCCCCATTTACAATATGAACTTGTAATTATTTATATAATAAATTGTAAGTTATCAGTATTAAAATAGTTTCACCTACCATTATGTACCTATAATTGGGATAACCCTGAGGATTGTTTTTTGTACGATGGTAAAGCTGAGCATAGTGCAAACAAATACCTTATTCTTTCCAAAGTACAAATGAAGGATATTCTATAGTTACTGAAATTATTTCAGAGGAGGTAAGTAGAGCATAATATAAAAAAATAAAATATCCACTTTTCCATTCTATTATAATTATCAAATAAAGCTACTATATGTTGTACTTATCTTATTCCACCAAAATATTTGACACAATTCCACATAAAGACATCATCTCCCTATCCAAAAAGAGTATGCCTGACTTCCCATTAGGCAGTCAGCTTATAGAAAGATGTATTATAATAAGGACATTATTGGGCGCCTGGGTGGCTCAGTTGGTTAAGCGACTACCTTCGGCTCAGGTCATGATCCCGGAGTCCTGGGACTGAGTCCCACATAGGGCTCTCGGTTCCGCAGGGAGTCTGCTTTTCCCTCTGACCTTCTCCCCTCTCATCCTCTCTCTCACTCTCTGTCTCTCAAATAAATAAATAAAAACTCTAACAAAAAATAAAAATAAAAAAAATAAGGACATCGTTTAATGGCTAGCAAAAAAAAAAAAAAAAATCATTCTTCATCGTATGCCAGCACAGTTGCATTTTCAAAACATTAATAATAAATCTTTCATCCTGTTAAACTACCTTTCTATCCCAGTATAGTGGGCCAATCAATCCACAAACACCACAAAACAACAGGCCACGGACACTCAAGAGAGTAAGGCTTATTGGCTAAGAGAATGAACCCTAGGCCAGATGCCCTGTGTTTAAAACTACCAGTAGGTAGCTGCATGATCTTGGAAATGTTACTAATCTCCCTGTCTATTAGTTTCCACATCATCAAAATGGAAATAATAATAATAATTATGTGCAGAGTTATTATGAAAACTAAGTGAGTTAGTATTTATAAAGCACTTGCTATGCGCGTGGCATAGTTTCCAAGAGCTTTATAAATACTCGAATAATCCTCATGATTATTACCACCATACAGATGAATTTGCCAACCAAATAAAATGTGTCCTTACGAATTAGATGACCCCTGGATGTAATAACCCAAATGATACTGGCCATGAAGTCACGGCAATGAGCAAATGTTCCTGTGTTACACAGGAAACATCACTATGTAGCAAATAGGAAGTGGATTTTCCGGGTCCAAGGTTTTTCAAACCCCCTGCCATTCCCACAACTCCCAGAATACTGATCACAAGAGGGAAGTTGGCCAGCACAGAGAAAAATAGCCCAGTCCACTCAGGGAAGAGGGGGGGAAAGCTGCCACAGCTTGCAGCCATTCTCTTTGCTGGCAGAATAGGCAGCCAGAATTGGGAATCAACTCATGGAGACTCAGTTGGTAAGATGGACTTGGCAGCTATAGTTGCAAAGACCATGAACTTAATAGAAGGAAACTTGAAGCAACCAGCCCTCTTCAGACGAAAACAACGTGAGTTCAGAGTCCAGTCCAAAACCCACAGCCTTTTCCCTTGCTTCCCCAATTCCTCGGGCTCTCTGTATTCTTCATCATCTCCTGCAGAAGGAGGTCCAGTGAAATCTGTATGATACCGTTCACCACCTGATATCGTCACAATCAGGGTATCCACGCGAGCTGCCCCTTACAGATTTCTTCATGTTAAGACATCAGTTCTTTTAAAGCATACTGCATTTGACAGATTATTCTGGGCAGCCCAACATCCAAAACTTTGGACATAATAAATATACCATAACACAAGTTGACATAGATCATTTTAAAGTGTGTCCTGTCCTTTCCCACAAGTGATGGACTTACAGGCACTTGGATTTGAAACCTATTCAAAAGGCACAGGACCCAGTCATTCATCCTTATGACCGGCATCATCATGGATGATACTTACGTAGTTCTCACCGCATACCAGGCACTGTTCTAAGTGCTTTGCAAGTATTAAATATATTTAATGCTCATAACAACCCTATGAGATAAATGCCACTTTATAGATGAGAAAAACTAAGGCACAGAGGGGCTAAGTGACTTGCCTAAGGGTCACAGAGCTGGCAAGGGGCAGAGCTCGTATTCAAATCCAAGCAACCTGCCTCTCTCTCCAACATTCTCAGTCCTCCACCATCTATGTATGTATCTCTAGTGATGAGAAGCACTATCCTGAGTCAGCCCTCTTGCTTTTCACAGTTCCACTCTTGCCCAAGGTTTTCTTCATACTGAGATTCTGAAAATCTCTCCCTATGTTCTGTTCCTGTCTTCCAGTCCAGTGTCATCTCTTTGCACAATATTTGAAAGGACTAACTTGTTTCTTTAAATGTGCAGAAGGGTTAGTTCTGGGGGAATCCCCAGACTCCACGCTGTGAAGACAAACAACCCTGTGGAGAGGCCTCTCACCCACAAACAGCGCCTACTTGCCAGCCCCGGTAACCCCATCGGCAACCCCATCAGAGACATGAACCAGAACCATCCAGGAAAACTGCTCTCAATTCATGACCCACAAAATGGGTGAGAGAGTAAATGATCATTGTTGCTTTAAACCACTAAGTTTTAGAATAATTTGCTATGCAGTATTTGATAATAAATCCACCACGGACTAAAATAACAATCCACAACTCCACATAACATAAATAAATACCTGAGTAAGCCAAACAGGTCGGGCAAATATAAAACTGGGCCCCGAGTTCTGGCTGCATGGAATTAGTCCAGAATTGTCCCAGAAACCACCGTAGTGTTTGACCACTCCACGCCTGGGCGTGTGTTGCAGACTGAACACGTCTCAGGACTCAACTCAAACAGCATCCTGGTGAGCACCTGCCCCTTCCTTGCAGAGCGGTTCACTCTCTCCCTGGTGGCATTTCTCCAGTGACCTCTCTTATAGCACTTGCCACATCTGGTATAACGTCGAGTTTACAAATCAGCCTTTTCCCTTTGAATATGGCCACCCTGAGGGCAGCATCCTATCTGTGTTCTTAATCACCTCTCAGAGCCTGGCACACAGTATGTACTCAAAGGTGAAACTGTTGAATGAACGCTTACTTTATCCCGTTTCTTTGCTAAACGGATTCATTGTTCGCCACCTCTAGATGTGTCCATCCGTTCCGCACTTTTGTTGCAGACACATCATTTGTCAGAAGTGTGATGAGGCACTGGGCATATAGGAAGCAGGATAGCCATGGCCTCTGCCTTCAAGGACTTCAGAGTCCCATGGGGTAGGGGAGGGGTAAACCAGCATGAGAACGGGCTGCAAGATGAGTGAACAAGGGTTGGTTGAGGTAGAAAGTAAAGGAGAGAGAGGGAGGGCCATGGACCAGGATGCCAAAAGTACTTTAGAGTATTCCAGACAGATTTTTATGGGTGGGAAGACAGAGGACAGCTATGCGTGCTCTAGAAAATGAGACGTACCTGAGCAGCTGGAATAGTAAGAGTGGAAAGTGAAGAGACTACATACAGATTGAAGCGAAGGACATTCCTAAAAATGTGTTTATGTCACTTCTGACTGGAAATGTCAACACTCCCTGTTGGTTACAGAATCAAATACAAAATATGAAGATGGGCCTTCAGACACTGCACAGTGTCACCTAGCTCTAGGTATGACTACTTCCAATAGAAACGTATAGTCACCATTTTTCTTAAATGCTTGTGACTTTCCTTTCTTCAGATATCTGATTATTTTACTCACTTCACTGATAATGCCTTTCCACCAATTCCACTGATGGAAAACTGGCCCATTTTCCAAGGACCATCTCCTTCCTGTGATTTGAGCTAAAAGTGGAGTCCTTATGCCTGTCAAAATCCATATGCCCACCGTTTGTACCATTCCTTCAGGACTCATGTCTTGTCTTGTCATGTGCTACGACTGCCTTTCCTACACCTCTGTCCTTCATAACATAGGAACTGTGCCTTATGCCTTTTCTTTCCACAGTATTTATCAAAACCTCTTTTATTTTAAGGTAATCGGTCTATAATGAATTCATTTGTTCTTTCTTCTACTTTTTTTACTTATTGCAAACCAATTTTTCAGCTTCCTGTGGCTTCGAATGTAGGAGAAAAAAAATCTGAATTCCAGCTCCTGGCAGATTATGTCAAGATTCATGGAAACCTCTGGTGAAATCTCCAACCAACTTTGTAATTTCATTTTGCTTCAACAACCCTGGGGCAATTCTTTTCCTTGAATTATTTGTCTTTACTGGGTTATGGTTATTCTAACCCTACCCCATCAGTGTTCTGTCCCACTGTTGGACTGTCCCACAGAACGGCAAGCTCTAATGTGGTTAAACAAGGCACACAGAGATGGAGAAGTCAAGACAAAGAACGAAAGTAGAACACTGGAACACAAGGAAACAATAGAGTAGTGGCTTGAATTAGAAATTCAGATAAAGGACATTCAGTTCTTTGCAATTTTCTGCCTAAACCACAAAGTAAATTTCCTCTGCAACCGATTAATAGGCCATTTTGGTCCATTTGCAAATAACAGGCCAGATCTTGTTAGATGAGAAATTCAGGTAAGTGAGCCTCACTCCCGAATTTCCCTTTTCAAATTGACTGCTAAAAATCTCAGAGCCAAATATGTGACCCACTTGCATATTTCGATGGGCATCTCTGTGTGCCTCACTCTACTTTGTCCTCAACCCTTGTTCTTCTTTCTTCTTTGCCCCTGGTTTTAATTTATGATAAACTGTCATACTTTGTATATCTTTGTAAAAACCTCCTTACATTCTTTCTGGAACAAGCAAGATATAAATAAATGCTTGACTTATTCTTTCCAATATCTTTCTTCTCCATACTATTTTACTAAAAGGAGAATAAGGTGTTCAGAATAACATTTATTATTCCAAAATTAAAAATGAATTAAGGTTTGACAAACAGAATTAGTAATGAATTTTGTGAGCCTCGGGACCTTCCTATCATTGAGGACATTTTCTTTTCTTCTTAGAACCACTTATTTTCTAAATAATTCAAGCATTACAAATATGCATTTTTATACATGTGAAAGACTTACAAAAAGCTATGCCATGTGAACTTGTCAGACAACAAACTGCAAATTCTAAAATTGGTTAAAGAAGGAGAAACTATTAAAATTATTAAATTAAAGCTATTAATTATTAACTATTAATTATTTAAAATATTAAAACTATAAATTAAAACTATTAAACTATTAAATTCACTTTAGTTAACCCCACTCGTTAATACCAGGTGTTAACAAGGAAGTGTTGTTGAAAGAAGACACAATAGATCTAGTCAGCCTGAGCTTCAAAGTTGGAAAATTAGAGGCAAAAACCACCATTAGTGGGGCGCCTGGGTGGCTCAGTCAGTGGAGCTTCTGACTCTTGATTTCAGTTGAGGTTGTGATCTCAGGGTCATGGGATGGAGCCCCCCGTAGGCCTCCCTGCTCAGCCCAGAATCTGCTTGGGATCTCTCCCTCTCCTTCTGCCCCCACCCCTACTCATGCTCGCGCTCACTCGCAAGCTCTCTCCCTCTCTCAAATAAATAAATAAATAAATAAATAAATAAATAAATAAATAAATCTTTAAAACAACACCACCATTGGTGTTTCTTTTACTCTGGCCATGAAGTTATACATGCTCATGACAGAACCCAATTCTTAAACTGGAATTCAATTTGACAAAAACTGACCAAGAACTCACCAAATCAAGGATATAGTAAACTAGAGGCAAAGTCAAAAGTTGTTGGTATTGGGAAATACATAATCTCATCTGGAAATAAGACATGTAGATCAACATTTCCAAAACAAGGAAGAACATAGTGCTACAACTGTGAAAGAAAGAGCTTTGGGAAGAGAAAGATTGCTTCTAGAATGTAAGATAAAGGAAAGCTTTTTTGAGGAAGCAGTGTCACCCAATTTGGGTCTTAGAAATAGATGAGATTTTATAGGGAAGAAATTTGGGAGAAGGGAATAGTAAAAGCAAAAAGTAGAAGTCTTTGACATCATGGTTACATCTTAGGATGTACAGTGAAAAAGAACAGGAACTACAACCAAAACCGTACGCTTACCTTCTAAGAAAGAATGGATGTGATTTGGGGTAATTGTCCATGAAAGCTTGTGAGCAGTAAGCCAGGGAAATTCTTTTAGCAGGGTAAAGACAGACAAAGAGCAAGGGTGACTGCTGACAGCTGGATGGGAAGAAATTGCTCTGAGGGCCGTAGCAAATAACAGAGAAGAAGGATTGACAGGTGAAAAGATATTTATGACCACGTTTACTCTGAATCAAGGATTATCCAACTATTTTTTGAACTGGAATTTAATTTCCCAAGTCATTTAAAAGGTATCTCAGTGGCTAGAGACATATACTGCAAAGAAGCAGTGTTTGGGTTCAGATCTGTATTCCAACCATCAGCTGGCTGTATGATCTTGAGAAAGTCACTTAATTCCCTGTGCCTCATTTTCCTAATCTATAAAAGTGGGAGATGTGGTTAGTAAACAGCATGAGGCACCAGACACACAGTAAATGTTCCCTAAATAAGAACCACATTTTTTGGCTTTTATGTGCCATCAAATCATTAGAAAGTCATCCTCGACTATAAATAAATAGAGAAAAATGTAGTTCTCGGTTAGTTTGATGGATATAACCAAACCCATCAGGATTCCCACCATTTGAGCTCTTAAACAAATTTAGTTAAACAAGTATAGCATAGTAGACTTTGGTACCAGGTCACTGCAGTTCAAGAAGCATCCCTATCATTTACCAGTTAATGGTGCTGATTTAGTCTACTGTTAACATTAGTATTAGCACTGCCGTGCCGTTCCCCAAATCCTCATGGATGGCCTCGAATCTCAGGACCCTCTCAAGTCCTACAGAAGTGAAACCAAAAAGAAAAGTCTAAAGATAAATTCAAGCAGAGGTGCATTCTTTCTCCATGTAATAAAAATTAAAAAATGCTATTATAAAAATAGCCAAATTCACTCGTTTCTAGTCTGTTCAGTGAGATAAAATGTGCAGCAAGAGCAGTACTGTAGGCATAGGGCAGCATGAGGAGGAGTGGAGGGGAGAAGAAAGGAAACTCAGTAATCAGTGTTTGGGGAAAAAAATCGAATTCCCTAAAGCTCCAAAGAGTCAAACACCGGGCATTCAATAGAACAGTACACTGTTTCTAGACTGAAGGGCTTTGGTAATTAGGACACATGGCAATAAGCAGAAAATAAAGCAGGGCCCAGCCATGAGAAGAGAATAAAGAGGCTATAGACGCTGAGAATTGGCAGAACCTAAACCAGGTCTGAGAGAAACAGCCACATGAAGAGAAACAAGACATACTTAAGAACTAAGAAAAGCGGATATATTATTGTTCATAAAAATGTTAAATCAATCCCTTTGGAAACATGTGAGTTCTCTTTTATGAATGCATGTTCAGTCTTTGAAAACACTACCTGTTGTTTGCTTGACTGGACGTTCAAAAGGCAACGAAGTCTTTTAAGATCTGAATAGTCCCTAGGAGAAAGAAGAACACAATGTCAACCAACTGAAGACTCCTGAAGAACTGGTCATCCCCACTGATGGCATTGCCCCGCCAAGGCCTATTGCACAGACAGAAATCTACACTCACTAACCATTTCCTTTAGGACTCTAGAAATAATCAAACATTTCAGTAAACACCATAACCCGGAGTAGCCATTGTCAAGGGTCTACTCTAGTTCTCAAAAAGCCATTAAATCTTGTTGCTGGCCATTGTCCGAGTTACTAATTAGCAAAGATTCAGGAAGGGGTTACCTGGTGGTGATTCCTTGTTGCTTCTTATCAGTTGATTTTTCTGTGGTCTTCACCTTTTTATCTTGATCAGGCATTGTAAAACATCAATGCCCCAGAATTAACATTGCATGCCTTTCAAAATAAACCAGAGGTGAAAACTTTAGTTGGGTTCTGTGCTCCAAAATATTCTCAGGCAAAAGTCACTTTATAATACTTATTTAAATATGCAAAAGCTAACATTCATTTATAATACAACAATAAAGATGTTAATATGAATAGCATTTCATGGTGTCTGGGTGTTTGGTTGAACGTCTGACTAGGTTTCAGCTCAGGTCTTGGGATTGAGCCCTGTATCAGCCTCTGTGCTCAGCAGAGAGTCTGCTTGAGATTCTCTCTCTTTTTCCTTCTGCCCCTTCCTCCCCTTTCTAAAATAAGTAAGTATATCTTTAAAAAAATATGTGAGTAGCATTTATGATTTATCATTCAAAGGCCTTCAAATACATTTAGGGCACAGTTTATAGGTATAGTAGCCCATGAGTTTCTGTTCTCTAAGTCATCCTTGATTTCAAATATTCTGACCCATTGTCCCAATAAATATACTATTCTCCTTGTCAGGAAAAGTGCCCCCATTGGGGGTTTCCAAAATATATATTTATAAGCAAATACCTGGAGCCCAATTAATGCTTTTATGCCCTCTTACTTGTCTTCTCAACAAGTATCCTTAACTGTATGCTTCTAATTCAAGGGGTTCCTCCCTCATCATAGGTCATCCCCTTAAGAGCCCAGAGAAAGCCCTCACCAACCTGCCAATAAGCATTACAGTGTGAAAGGTAAACACAAAATTTCACTGGATTTCCAGAATTCCTAAAGCTTTCAAACTGCCACCTGAATCCCCAGGTGGGTCAATGGTAGTCACAAGTTCTTCAGCAAGAATTGGGCCAATCTTGCACAGCCCCTGCATTCACTCAACCATCCTGTCGAAAACGAGCCAACAGGCCCCAAATGGAGTCACTTATGCGAAGCCCCAGATCACCAAACATAAATACATTTTCAGCGCTCCCAGATATGAAAACTTAAACTAGCCAATCAGGAATCACCAGATCAGCATTAGTTAAATAATCTGCCTGATAAACCCATGTTACCCTTTAGGGAAAAGTAACCTTGCAATAATCTACTTTTTGACTAGTATAACTTCCTTGTTCCTGCTCCTTTCTGCCTATAAAACTCCTCAGAGTTCCTTCCTATCTGCTAGAATGGATGTTGTCTAATTCATGAATCACTGAATAAAGTCAATAAGATCTTTAAAATTTACTCAGCTGAAGTTTGTTTTCAAACGATCTGGACAGTCAGGCTAGCCAGCCTGGGAATACAACCCAATAGCCATTTCAATCTTCTGGATAAGCTTTGTACCCTTCCTAGGGTACATTTTAATACTATTTCCCACTCCCACTCAAAAGATAAGTAAGAGAGATAAGGCAGATTACTTAACCATTGAACAGAAAACAATTTATTTGTTTGCCCTTTTTCCCTTAATCAATTTCTGATTCAATTGTTTTAATTTCCAGACTAGAAACAAACAAATAAAAAGCTGAAGGCACCCTTACTTTCAGTTACGTAGCAAATACAAAATTAAATATACTCTTGGTTTAATCTGATTGGATGTAAAATTTTCCAACTGTGCTTTAATGTCACAGCTTGACTTCAGAGTTATTTTCAGGCATGAGAAAGCATGTGTTATTGTCTTATAATTGCATGCCTCAATGTATTGTGAAATCGAAGGTCAAATCCAAGTGTTTCAGAGATATTTAAAGGCAAAAGGAATGTGCCAACGGGTGTTTCATTGCAACAGAATGGAACGAAACTTTATTTTGTGAAATGAACAAAGACGGTTTATCTAGGATTAAAAAATGATTTTCCCAGTAGAGTTGTCATGTTTACAACAAAGAATTGAGTTGGAATTATGAGTTGGGGACCAAGGCTCTCTTCACAGATGAACATCAAGAAAAGCACAATAATAATATTTTAGGACTGTGTTTAGGACATAACACCAGGGACTCATACAATCAAGAAATATTTACTGAACATTTACTATGTCCAATCTCAGACTGAAAACTGTTAAAGGTGAAACAGGCTATCACAGACATATGATTCTCCCACAAGCAAATAAAAACCCACTTAGTGACTTCTAACTATGTTTTGTGATGTATTCAGATAGAGATTGATTTCACTTTTGCTTTTCTATAAAAGAAAGAAAAAAGGAAGGGAAGGAGGGAGGAGGAGAGGGGTAGAAGAAAGGGGATGACAGGCAATCTGCAAATAATTTTTAAAAGCAAAAGATTCAAGTGCTCTTTATATATGGATATTAAAATGCCCCAAAAGTTCTAAAATAAATGGAATCTCAGTCAAAATTAATAGAATCTGATTTTACTTTTCCCTCAAGGACAGAGGGAAAATTCCACATAGACACATTGGCCTGCTGGCTTCCAATGCCTGTGCATACCAAAGCTACAGACCGTGTTAGAAGTAGGAAACGAAAGCCACAAGGATTAGCACATGAAAATGTGTAGAAAAGCTTCTGCCAGAAGGAGAGCATATCTAGCCAGATCATACCCTGCTAAACACCCCATCTTATTCCCCTGTTTAATCTCCATAATTTGACCCGGTGTGTGAACAGGAAATAATCATCTAATAGTTTTATCAGTTTAAGATTAATGTCTACTCTGTGAGCTGGAAGAGTGAGAATAGATAACTGTCTGGGAATGTTTCACTTAATTAAACAGTAAACAAATCCAATGGAATCAGTAGAAACAGACAATTGCCTTCAGATAAAAAACAAAATCCTTTCCACTCGATGGCTGTTAAAATGGAAACTATTCGGAAGAAAACTTTGAGAAGTTGGGAATGCTCTGAAATATTTCATCTAATCCCACTTTAAATCAACAATAACAATCATGTTATACCAATGATTATAATCCAAAACTGGGGGTGGGGGGAAGGCAGCTGACATCTTAAGTTGCCCAGAGGCAGACTCCTTATTGAGGAGGTGCTCTCCAGAGAAGTCAAGCAAGGATGCTACCTAAAGCAAGAGCTCTCCAGAGGGCGGCCTCAGTGTGATTCCAAGGGGAGCTCCAGAGTATAGATTATGTCTCCGGACTGTCTAAACTTGAGGGAAGGGAGCAGGCTTTCATGTTCCTGTATAGCCTTTAGTCATTGGTTAAGGGTCCTCAAGGGAGGCCATAAGCCCCCAGACACTCCTGTCTCGGGGTAAAGGGACTCTGCAAGCTTGGGGGGAGTCCTCCAAAAAAGAGACACAGGAATTGGCTGTAAGAAGCAAAGGAATATGGAAGCCGACACCCAGACACACAAATAGTCCTAAGGGATGGGAGAGGCCCTCGGTAGGACACCCATGTCGTTCACTGTGATCACCAACCCCAGTGGAAGAGCTGTGGATGATGACGGTACAAGAATCTTGCTGGGGATACACACTGAGCACAGCCTCAAATTTCCCTTCTTTGCTTGACTTTCTCCAAGACTTTCACTTCTCTGATCCCTCTACGTTCTCCCTCTCAGTCGCTTCACTTCAGCTCTACTGGCCTTCTCCCTGGCTCATGAACATGGCAACCCCATCCCTGCCCGTAAGCCCTGGCACTTGCCACTTGCTATTCCTCTTGCATTCCCAGGCTGGCTCCTTCGTGTCACTGAGGTTTCTGCTCTGATGTCCCCTCCTTGGTGCGGGCTCTTCTGATGAACCTACGCAACCTATTTACCCCCACCGACTCATCCTTACCACATGACCCTGTTTCATCTCCTTCTGAAGCTCATCAACATCAAAAATATTCTCGTCCATTTATTGTTTTTCTTGCACTAGATCCTATGGCCCATGTGAACAGAAACTGTATCTGCTTTACACACAAATACATCCCCCGCATGCCGAATAGCTCGTGGCACAGTACAGGCACAGTATAAAAGCTCAAAAAATATATGTGTCATAATCTACAAGGAGTAGCTAAGGTATCTTTACCAATGTTCATGAATTATTTGCTTTTTAACAATTATTTTTAACAATTATTAGGATTAGAACCTCCTTTAACGCCCCCCCCCCCACCTGATGCTACTCCTCAGTGCCCCAGGGCAGCTTGTACTCCCCACTTTGCAAACATGTGCACAAAATACTGCAATTGCATAATTACCTCATTAGTCCAGGAACTGGACCTCCCTGATTCACATTTCTTTTTTTTTTTTTTTTTTTTTTGGCTATAACTTAAAGCTTAGTTGCCTGGTTTGGGTTTTGTTTTTTTTTTTTTTCTTTATTTTAACTCAATTAATTAACATATAATGTATTATGGCTTTTAA
>CM052898.1:65361039-65417603 GCA_028534135.1 Potos flavus | reverse complement strand
TAAGAGTCTCTTATGGTTAGCCTCCCTCTCTGGTTTCATCTTGTTTTATTTTTTCCTCTCTTCCCCTCTGATCCTCTGTTTTGTTTCTTAAATTCCACATACCAGTGAGAATATATGATAATTGTCTTTCTCTGATTGACTCATTTCGCTTAGCATGATACCCTCTAGTTCCAAGGAAGGCAAACAACAAATATTTACTGTATAAAAAAAATTAATGGACCAATGAATAAAAGAACTATTTAAAAAAACAAACCTGTGTCATTACTCTTTTAATTCAAAAACCTTTCATAAAGCTTCCTCATAAATCAAATCAACTGATGAATATTTGTCATGTTATTATAATCTTGAACGCACTCAGGAATTATCTCAATTACTCAGTCTTAAGGAGGGAAATTAGAGTTCTATATAATATAAGATGCACGAACAGTGCATTTCAAGTGACCTATGAAGTTTCTTTTTCTTTTTAATCTGTAATCTATTATGGGCCAATACTTTTGGTCCATATCCTGTTTGACAAGGTAAGCAGCGCGGATCATGTGCTTGGATGTCACAGCAATGTTGAATTGCTGTCAACATTTCGAAACACTCGCAATTCTGTACTTATCTCCTCATGGACCGATAACATACCAGTCTGAAGACCACCCGAATAGCCTAGAAAACTGAAGTCTCTCCTTTCAAATAGCAATATTGTTTTCACAGCTACCCTAGATGATTCTCTGAAAACCACTGCCCCAAGTTCAGAGCCTGCAAGGACTGAGTAGTTGTGAATTCCAGGACAACCAGGAGAGGGCGAGAGGGAGCCCAGAAGAGGAGAACCATGACTGAGAAGTTAGGGCTGAACATGGGCTCCCCACTTAAGCCAGAGCAGTCCCACTTCGCTGGGGTTCTGTGTACAGTTTAATTTGAGAAACAAAATGCTAAAAACAAAAATAGAAAGCCACTCATTTTTCTAACATTTATTTTACAGATGAGATGAAGTCAAAGAAATTACCATACTAGGTACATAAATAATTATGCTCAGGTGGATTTTCCTTTGAAATTCTGTGGGAAAGCTGAAATTTAGTAATTTTTTCTTTAAAAAAAGGGAGGGGGCACAGAAGTGAAAGATTATATATAAAATCCTCGTACATATTACTTTAAGAACAGAAACTTTCAGTATCTTTCCTTTGCACATTTCAGCTGTGGGACCCAGATACTGTCACGGAAGGGAGAGAAAGGATCTTTCCATGCCTCACGGGATAGCCAAATGGGTTTGGTGTTTAAAGCCCTGGTCAAGTACAGACTAAATCACGGTACTGACTCACTGTTGAATTTTTTTAATCCATTTTAAAGAGACTCTCAAAAGTAATTCTTATCTTCTATTGTCGTTTGAAATGTGGGTTAATGCTAGAAGTCCCCAGAGACACACACCTTGTTTGCTCATGATCTCTTGGTAATTGCAGGGTAAACACCTATGACAGAGAAAGAAATCCATGCTATGATAAAATTACCTAATTGTCTGTAATTAATCTAAATTGTACAATATAAACCCACTAACTAAATAACATGGTATTTGTGATATGGTTTTCAGATTCTCTACCCAGAAATTCTTTTTATTCCACAGTTGCCTTAACTGTTCAGAAGATCCTTAAGCGGCCTCATCTTTACTGAAGATGAAACAGAAAGTCATTTGATTCATGATGGGAAATAGTTCCAAATCCCACTTATACTTTTTTTCTTGTTAATCACTTCGGTTGCATCTTTGTAAATACCGCACTTTACTTACTACATTTACTAATGGTTGAGAAAAAAACAGCACTTAGAAAGTAAAAACAGTAAGAGGGTTTAACATGACTCCAGTTAATTACCACTTTGGCTATATCAGGTTTATTATTTTGAAAAAGCACTAAAATAAACTGTTATAAAGCTTACCACAAAAGGAAGTTCTAATTTCCTTGTACCAACAAAAGGGAGTCCTTATTTCCTTTGATGAATGACAGTTAACCTTCATATCAGATTACAAATTACAGATCTGTGCTCAAGTACACATTAAAGAAACTGGGAGAACTTTCAGCCCCACAACTATCTGGCAATGCAAAACGAAAAATCATTTCTCTAAGTCCTTTCCTGTAGATTTTTTTCTCAATATTCCCTTAATAGCAGTCCTTTGAAAACAAAGTGTGTTAAAATACATTAGTTAGATGTTAATTTCTTAATCTTGATAATTGTGCCATGGTCATGCAAGATGCTAACACTGGGGGGAGCTGAGCGAAGGGTAGATGCAAACTCACTGTACTATTTTGCACCTTTTATGTAAGTCCAAAATGATTTCAGAATAAACAAAATACACTGGCCACTTGAACAGTCTATTTCATTAAAGTGCGTGAGAATAGAGAAAGTATTTCCTTTTTACAAAGAATAATTGCACTTAATCTCACAGACATACAGTGCTTGGTCTTTTCAAACTTGTTGTGTTTTAGAAAACTATATACCCTACACAGAAAGTGTCAAGTTAGATGGGTCAAATAACTGGAAAATAAAACACGCACAACACACACACACACACACACACACACACACACACACACACACACACACTTTGAAAGTAAAGTGATCTAAAAGTCAAGGAACTCCTGTAAGAAACATGACTTGCTTATACCTATACCTGTTACAGCTCAAAAAGGGAGTCGGCTTCTCTAAACTGTAGACTTGATTTTATCCCTTATGTTACATTGTAATTGCTCTTCAGTAGGAAATAGGTGTGGAGCTAGCAGAACAGAAACAGTTGTTATATGAAAAAACCATAGAGAATATCTGATGTGAGGGTGTCTAACACCTTCCAGGCCAGGAACTGAATGTAAATGAATGACAGACATAGAGTAGATCTAGTCAGAGCTTCAGTCAAACCTGAGAAGGCACACTCTCCCTAAAGGGATTTAAACTCACATTAAAAACGAAGCAAATCAAAACTCCTGCACAGGACAAATAAAATATATCTACAGGCCATGGGTTGAAGACCATGATTCAGTGTCCCTCATTTAGCACAAGAGGAGACTGAGGCCCAGAGAGATAAAAGGTATCCATGGCCACAAAGCACCTTTAAAAGAAGAAGAAGAACAGAGCCCACCTTCACCTTCGGGGTCTAAATCCTAATGGCAAGCTCTGGGTAGATGGGAAAGGGAGGACTTGTTGACATTGGCCCTTAGCCGAGGGTAAAAGGTGATCTAATAGCAACTGATGCTTGCATAACTTCACCTCCTGGACCCCAGGGTGCTTGCAAACATCCATTCATTCATCCCGGCTCACTCATGTGAAATAGGTAGGCGGTGTATTTTCATATCACCATACAGAGGAAAACAAAGACACAGTTGCTACAGAACCTCCATTGGCAGGAATATGTCGCCAGCTAAAGGGCAAGTATTATCATGGCCTTGCTCCTGAGTCAGTAGATTTGACATCTTCCTTGCGTAAATCGTTTATACTTTAAACAATTTTCTACCTTATATTTAAACAAGCACTTGAAGATACAAAGAATAAAAAATTCCAGTTGTATTCTGTCTCCCACTCACTCCCACAAGTATTTATTGACCATCTGCTGTATGTTAGACACGTTTTTAAGAGTTTGCCCTCAGGGCACCTGGGTGGCTCAGTTGGTTAAGCGACTGCCTTCAGCTCAGGTCATGATCCTGGAGTCCCAGGATCGAGTCCCACATCGGGCTCCCTGCTCAGCAGGGAGTCTCCTTCTCCTTCTGACCCTCCCCCCCTCATGCTCTCTCTCATTCTCTCTCAGATGAATAAATAAAATCTTAAAAAAAAAAAAAAAAAAGAGTTTGCCCTCATTTTCCTGTGGCCAGTACTAACCCAAGTTGGACTGCAGGTGCTGCTCCAAAATCAACTAAAGTATGTGGCAACAGATACCATTATAGTTTTCTTCTTTTGAAGTTTTATTCCCATTCAAACTTATACCTTTCTTGGTAAAGGGAAATAGCTGCAGATATGAATATAGTTTCTATGGATCCTTCCACTGCCACTACACAATGATACTTGTGATATGTCTGTGTTCATGCCTTGTGTGGCTGCTGACCCAAACCTACTCAAGACACAGTTTGCCATATATCTGTGTTAAAACAAATGAAATCTGAGACCCACATATTAAGTAGTGATATTGAAAAGAAAAAAAGGTCCAGATGATATGAGGGGAAAATTTATATTAACCAATCAATGAAAGTAACTTAAGTAGCACACCAAGTTTCTCTTTTCTCATTGACCCCAAACACAGCAAGATTACATTCTATTCTCTGTTTTTGTGGGTGAGAGAAAGATGACAATGATACTCATTCATTCCTTCCTTCAAAAAAGTAATTATTGATCCCCTCATATATGCCAAGCACTGAGGATACTGCACTGAATAAGATATGGTAAAAAATGTCTTACCCCCAAAGTTAACCATCATGGCAATAAATCACAATAACAAATGAGTCATGGTGATAATAAATAAGTATGGACTGAGCCCAATGCCCTAAACCTTCTAAGGGTGAAGAGAACACCAAGTAAACACATCGATATTCATAACAATTAGAGGCACTACAAGAAACTAGAAGTACTTTTAAGCCATAAAATTCAATTAAGTTTCATCTAGTAACACTTTGTTTTCGTGCATTTTATTATTTACTATGGTCCGAGTGTGCACAAGACACTTCTGGGCACTGCAAAAAGAATCTGCACATCTCAGTGTGTGTGAAATCATAACTACATAGGTTAAACAATACAAAACTGCTGCTATTGGGCCTTAAAGGGTGGGGGGCAGTTCTTATGGTGCAGGCTAATACAAGGGACTAAATAGGAATTCTAGAAATGTCAAAAAGCAGAGGAAATTAACTTCCAAAGGACATTATAAATCGAATGAATTTGGGGGGAAGGAAGATCACTGTGGGCTGAAAAGTCATGGAAAGGCTTGTGAACTGGCGACATGAAGAAGGTCCAGAAAAATGGGTAGGGCTTGTGAAGAACTTTTCAGGAGAGTGAATGAATAAGGGGATGGAGGCAAAATCCCGGGAGTGGTTTGGGGGGACAGCAAGTAGATTAGTTGAACCGGAGCTGAGGAATGTGGAGAGAGGTGAATGATGGTCCATGAATGAGTGGCAGCGTCTAAGTCCACAGCCAACTTACGGAACAAAATAGTCACAGGTAGTCTCGAAATACAGCCCTTTGGCATGAACATCAGAAAAAATGGCACCTTTTCCTTCCTCACCCCCTTAGTTGTTTGGCCATTAAATCCTGACTATTTTTCTACTATTTCTAATATGGTCCCTATCTATTCACTTCTTTCCATCCTCATAGCCAACACCCTCATCTCCCTCATGACTCACCTAAACTACAGCAATCCATTCCTAAGCGGTCCCTCAACTTCTATTTACTTTCTATGCCCAACAACATGGAGTCCATTCTCCGCACAGCAACAAAACACCCTTTTTATGGTACAACTCTGACCAGTTAAGCCTCTGTGGGGCTTCCCATTTCTCTTAAGATAACAA
Source organism: Potos flavus (assembly GCA_028534135.1). Taxonomy (NCBI): domain Eukaryota; kingdom Metazoa; phylum Chordata; class Mammalia; order Carnivora; family Procyonidae; genus Potos; species Potos flavus. Next base: position 65,412,090 of record CM052898.1, on the reverse strand, counting down.
AAATTAACAAGCCTATAAGATGTTCCATGGGATGATGCCCCTGCCACTCTTGCCAGTTCCACTCATACGTGGCCCCTGAATCCCTGCTCTAGAGCGAGTTCTGCTGGACACCCTGGGATCTCTATTCCTGGACTCAAGGAACAAATTGGTATGAGAAGGCCTGAAAGACTCATCTGTCATGTCTCAAAATTATGTGTCCATTCTTTAAGGTAATTTCCACTGTCCTCCTTGATGGGGCCACAGCTTCACCAGGCACTGCCTTGCAGCTCTTAATAAGAGGGGTAGATTCAGGCAATAATTCAATAAAAACACATGTCTGTCTCCTCTAGTTACTATAAACTAGTCAGGGATAGGGATGACAGCCAGTTACTCATCCCCAGCATCCAGCACAGCATTGTTAGTTTATAACAAAAGAAGTATTCGACAAATGATTGCTGAATGAATGAACGAGTGAATGAATGAATGAATGAAAAAAATCCCAAGTGAAACATGATTGGGAAGCTTCATGTATAACTGGAGCATCACTAAGTATGGGGAAAAAAGATAATGGGGAAAAAACTATCGGCAAATAATACATTTGCCCCAGCTGACCAGGATCCAGTTGTTACAGAATGTTGATTTGACAGAAATCTCATAAACACAAGTAAGCCACGAAGTAAATAAGATATTCATGTTAAATATGGACTACCTCAAGTACACAGGAACAGGACAATACCATTTCCTAAAGATGAGTATTCACATTTATGTCAAGTGTAGCACATAAACGGACATTCTAAGAATTTGTGGTCTCTACTGATGAGACTTCACAGGTTTGAGAATGTGAATTCTCGTTACACCAGAGAGGTAGTCCCAAGGAGCAATGGAGGTGGATGAGACCTGGTTTCCACGTGTGCCTGCCACATGACCTCGGTGAGTCCCAGGATCTCTCTAATTAGTAGCTTCTTCATTTACCACAAAATAGAAATAACAATATACCCCATCATAAAGTGGTAGTTGGAATTAAATAAAGCAAAACCCTTCAGCACTGTCAATAGCTATAGAAATGTAAGTAATTGTTATTATGATTGCTGTTTGTAAATATTGTCATGGGTAATATTGCTTATTACTTCAATTTGAAGAACCTGTCATGCTCATTTTTAATCATTTGTCTATATACACTGACTTTGATTCATTGATAACACAGTAGACACAAAATGAGAAAAAAAAGCTTTATTTTCAAAATCAAAAATAGTCTTGATTTTAATTTTTTTAAAATCTAATATTATTCAAGGTTTACTATCATAAGAATTTTGGTATATTCATTTAATCCTCAAAATGATCCTATGTGGTGAGTAGTGTTAGATCTCCAACTTACAGAAGGAACTGAGGCACTGAGAAGCTAAGTAACTCGGCCAAGATCTCCTATCTAGTAATAAAACAACAATAATAAGAGCAAATGGTGCTTGGCCCATGCCAGTGCCATGCTCAGTGCTTTCTATACCTTAACTAATACAAGTCTCCTAACAAATCTGGAAGGCAGCTACCATTATTGGCCCCTTTCACAGATGAGTGAACTGAGTCCCATAAGGTTAAACGATGTGTCCCAGGTCATACAGCTGCTAAGTGGCAGAACAGGAATTTAAAACCAAGGAGAGTGGGGCGCCTGGGTGGCTCAGTTGTTAAGCGTCTGCCTTCAGCTCAGGTCATGATCCCAGGGTCCTGGGATTGAGCCCCGCATCAGGCTCCCTGCTCAGCGGGAAGTCTGCTTCTCCCTCTCCCATTCTCCCTGCTTGTGTTCCCTCTCTTGCTGTCTCTCTCTCTCTGTCAAATAAATAAATAAAAAATCTTAAAAATAAAATAAAGCAAAACCAAGGCGAACCTTCCCTGTTAATCTAATGCTTTACTAATTCTCATTTATTGGTGGAATTTTTTCAGCTCTCTGTTAGCCTAAGTGAATTTTCTAGACAAATGTTTACCACTTTAATAATCAAATATTATTTCATACACACTTTTCTGAAATTAACTTTCAGGAACAATACACTAAATACTGTGTAACTTTTTCCTGATGGCCCAGGGTCAATATTATGGCTGCTGTGCTTTCTCCATTCTGCCTTCAGTTTTTATTTTAACTTTCATTAGGAGGGTTTTTCAGTTTCTTTTCCAGATGTGAGCCAGTCAATTGTCATTTTTGTCACTGTAACTTTGCTAAAGGCTGTAAAGCTAGAACCCAGGTCAATTATAATTATCCCCAATGGAAGATTTAATAAACTCCAAGTTGGACTTGGGTGTATGACCTTTATTATAACTATTGAAATTTCAGCTGAGATGAGGGTAAGTCTGACCTCTAGATAAGCACGAGTAATGATGAGAAATCATCTATTTTAGACAATGCTCATTTTCATGGATTTTTTAAATCATCGCACATGTCACCCAGATACGAGTATGTTTAATGTTCACTTTCCTATGGAAATAGACCAAGACTTTCAAAAATGTAAGACTCACTTCCAAAGCCAAGCCACACAACCTGTCCCCAGGCAGACACTTTCTATCCTCTTACCCTGCTTTATTTTTACCTGTTTACTTGTCTCTCTCCCCCAAGAAATATAAATAACTACATTTACATGGTACTTCCCATGTACGCATCACAGTTCTAAGAAATCTGTCGATACGGATTCATGTAATAAAACAACTCCATTTTACAGGAAACTGACGTGCAAAAAATGAAGTAACTTGCCAGAGGTCCCATATCTGGCAGTGGGGGAGCTGGTATTTGAAGCTAGACAATCTGGCCCGACATTCTGTGTCTTATGGACCCTGCTCTACTATCCCTGAGAATATAAGTTCTAAAGGAACAGTGACTTTGTTTTGTTCACTGCCAAACATCCAGGTGCTCAATAAATATTTATTAACTGTCTGAATGACCTTTTAGGTCCTCTCTGCCTATCCAAGTGCTTAAACTCAGTTTACTCTAACTCTGGCCTCAAAGATGAGCTGGCTCTGACTGGCAGAGTAACATTTCTGGCCCTTTCTTTCACCTACTCAGGACTTTACTGGTTATAGTTTCTTTTGACCCACCTTACCTGGCACGGTGCCCTGGACCAATCAGATGGTCAGCAAATACTCATTGAGTGAATGAGTGTCTTACCTGTTTGGGAGCTGTTGACAATACACAAAAGATCGTGATGAAGTAGGATAGTGTGAACAAGTAGGAGGAGGTGGTCCTAGAAATTGCACTTGAATGAATTAAAAGATTGATTTGTACCTCCTGTGGGCTGACCATGGAAATTTCACAGTTCTCACCCTCAGTGTTACTTTTTCTTTTTTGTTAAGACATTTTTTAGGGCAGCTCTGGGTTTACAACAAATCTGAGAGGAAGGTACGGAGGTTTCTCATCTACCTCCCGCTCCCACACCTACATAGTCTCCCCTGTTAACAGTATCACTCACTAGAATAGTATATTTTATGCCAAGAATGAACTAGATTGGTACATCATGATCACCCAAAGTCCAGTTTGCCTTAGGGTTCACTTTTGGTATTGTACATTCTACGGGTTTGGACAAATGCATAATGAGATGTATCCATCACTATAATATCATATGGTATTTCCACTGCCCTAAAAATCCTCTGTTCTCTGTCTATCCATTTCTCCCCAACCCCCAACCCCTGGCAACCACTGATCTTTTTACTGTCTCCAAAATTTTGCCCTTTCCAGAATGTCATATTGTTGAATTCATACAATATGCAGCCATTTCAGATTGGCTTCTTTCACTTAATGATATGCATTTAAGTTTCTTCCATGTCTTTCTGTGGCCTGATACATCATTTCTTCTTAGCACTGAATAATGTTCCATTGTCTGGTTGTATCACAGTTTATTCATTCACCCACTAAAAGACATCTTAGTTGTTTGCAAATATTGGCAATTGCAAATAAAACTGCTACAAACATCCATGTGAATATTTCGATTTTTTAAACATGTGAAAATTTACTAAGTATAAGGAACTGTGCACTTGATATGAATTGTGCACATTTAGTCTTTAAGACATCATGTGAGATAGTTGCTATCATCAGTGCACTGTACAGATAAAGAAGCTTATCGGAGGCTAAGTAATTTGCCATGGGCCACTGAACTAAAATGCTGAAGCCAGGATTCAAATCCATGTATCTCTGACTCCAAAGCTATTCTCTTGCAACCTATGCTGTACTCTCTGTTTCCCACTTGAAACTCATGCCATATAATAACAACCACCATCATACTGATTATGAAAGATACACTCTGAGGTGAAATAGTTTGCAGTTACCAACGGTCTTGAAATCTAAGCAAAACTTATAAATTCAATATTCATATTTTATAAGCAAAAGCTTCACTGGCCAGAGATTATTTTGGACTTTTCTGGAACCAAAAAGGACATCATGAAAAGTAATGGCTTCTCATTTTAGAGATTCATTCGCTTAACCAGTATTTGTTGAGCTCCTGCTATGGGCATGGTACTGTGAGAGATACAGCAAATGCTAAGACAAACACAGCCCCTGTCTTCACAAAGAATGTCTAGAGAAGGGAAGAGAAAAGTAATAGGGCAACACAAAGATTGGAGAATGGGAACAGGGTTGGGGAGGGTACAAAAAGTAGAGTCCATTGTGGGCAGTGTGAACAACAGATGCAATTACCCCACAGGGGAGAGAATGTGGCATGTTCTGGGAATGAACAAGATGGAGACGTTGATGGGAGGCCTAACTAAAGAGTTTGGAGTAGGATAATGCAGAATCTTTGCAGGAAATGAAATGCGTGTGTGTGTGTGTGTTTTGTTGTTTTGTTTTGTTTTTTAGAGAGATCAGTCTAACTCTCCTGGGGAAAATGGTTCCAGAGTGGAACCAAGGAAGCTGGATGGGTGCTGAATTTAACCAAGGAACTGGAGGAAATTTTAATATAGTGTGAATGGAGATGGTGATGTGGAATTTGGTTTCACAGCTATTAAGAAGGTACAAGCTTGATAATTGATGGAAATGCAGAAGAGGTGGTGTCAAAGATACTGCCCAGAATGTGATTTTGGTAACTGAATGGATAGGTCTACCCAAGATAGGGAACCCAAGGGTGAGGCAGTCTGGTGGGAGTGGAGGGAGATAGCTTCTAGGGTCCCACACATGTGGAGTTAACTGGCAGTTGGATTTGGGGGTCTGGCGCTTCGTGGAGCAGCCCAGGCCGGAAGTGGACGCTTTCCAGTCATCCGCAGACATGTGATGCGTGAAGGCGTGGAAGTGGACAGCCTCACCCACGTGGTGCACAAAAGCCAAGGGAGCAGTCAAAGCAACATCACAGAAAGGGAAGGCAGAAAAGCGACGCCTGTAAGGACTTCCATGAATGAGGCTGCAGAAGTATCGGAGAAGACTGGAAGAGACACACTCATCCTCCACGTAACCAAAATAATTCCTTCATCGAACTGAAAGGGCCATCAAACATCGTTGATCGCATTTGCCCACCATGCAGCCGCACGACCCCAACCCTTCTGCTAAGAGACAGGCTCAGGGAGATTCGCCTACCCGCGACAGCCCGCACTCTCTGCCCCTGCCCCAGGGCGAGTGAAGCTGACTCCCGGAGGCTTCGGGCTGCTCCACAAGGACCTGTGGGCATCTCCTTGGAGACCCTGCCTCAAACCGCGCGCCGGCGCAGAGGAACGCCCGCTCCTGCCCCACTCACCGCGCCAGAGGGAGGGTCCCTCCTTCAGGCCAATTTCTGAATCTTCCTCCTCATCTTTTCTGCTGCTGCCACCCGCGGCTCTGGATCGGGGGACCCGTCCCGCCCACTCCCCCAGCCCACTCCCTGTCCCCTCCACCTCGGGGACACCACTGCCTGCTGCACCGTTGGTACAATCAAATCCTGCTTTAGGCCACCAACCGGCGCTGGCTGAACCAATGCCAACACCTCTTCTTCCGTTTCGCCGGGGCGCCTCGGCCAATCAGGAATAGCCATGCTGCGGGGTACCGAGCGCCATGGCGACGGGTGACACCCGCCCCGGGGTTGCCGTAGCAACCACAGAACGCGCAGATTCTAGCCCCAAGGCTGCAAGGGGGAGAGGAAAGAGGTGGTACTTAGGACTGTGCAGCGGCCAGTTCACCTTGACCTGGAGCTACTAGCCTGCGGACAGGTTTCTTAAACCCTGTGGATTTTTCTGGACTTGGTGTGCGCAACTTTTAGCGTATGAAACAAAACGGGTGGGATGGAGCTGCTGCTGCTTAGGGTGCTTAGTTTCAAGAACTGCTATGGACTAAAAGTCAATTCTCTTCCAAAGCAAATCGTTTGAAAGGATCAACGTTACATGCTACATAGCTTTCATATAGTGCGAACACATTTTCAGTTACTCAATGGCACTGCATACCTCAGGCAATGACAATAGAGTGTTGTGAAAATAAAAGTGACCGGGCATTCAAGACATCTGTATGGTTCACCTAGCATAGGCAAGTCTCTTCACCTTTTGTGAAGCTCTGAAGCTTCTTGGAAAAAAAAAGTTTGAATTGCATTAATGTCTTAAAAAGATGAGTCACATTATGAAGCTTTAAAAAATGAAAAATATTCATGCTCATTTTATGCCAGACACTATTCCACAACATCAACTGGTAGTCATTATTTTTCATCCTAGTTTAGAATTGGAAATGGAGGTACAAGAAGTTTCCTAAGGTGCCCAGCGGGTTACTGGCGCACCTAGTAAGTGCTAGAGGCAGGGAAGAACCTACACAGTTCTACACAGTTCTGTGTAGGTAGTACTTAAACAGTTTGAAACTAGAGCCCAGTCTTCACCACACTGATGCTCCAGATTTCTTCAAGTATAGGGCCTACTTGATCTCATCTTAATATTGCTCAAAATGACCGCTGTGTGTCAATGAGTACAGTGACTACATCTCCCAAAACTTGATTTAAAATGTATACAATGAATCTTTCCCTGATGTTTCTCTGCTTTGAATAATAATGAAAAGCAGGCCTAATGGGATGACAATTAAAAATATGTGTTCTAACCTACAAGAACAAAATCCCATTTTGGAAATGTAGAAAGGAGAAATGAAAGTGACTCAGGTAAATATAACAGAACTGATTAAACTTCAGAGAACATAAAACCAGCAGGGTTAATATTGCCAACTGGAAAACAAAAGTTGAATGATGTGGAGTTGAAAAAACATTCTCTTAAAGACATTTTAAACATTTAGCAGTGAGACAAATGATTCCAATTAACTTCTTCTCTTCATCAGAATACTGAATGTGCTTTCCAGCTTTCTCTTTCTCAACAAAATGGTAAACTAATGTTTTGGTCTCTCTAAATAGAAGTGAAAGTTACATAGAAGATTAAGGATGAAGGGCACTTGCCTCTCAAGGAGAGGAGCGGTGAAGATCCATGCCCCGGAAGGGTCATGTTTGCCTTAAGTTTATGGCTTATGTGGTAGGGCCCAAACTTGAAAGGCCTAACATTCGTCCCCTTTTTATGTTTTCCAATACTCCTTTTTACTGTGCTGAAATAATTTCACAATGTAAATTACATAGTTCGAAAGCAAAACAGAATGTCTTAACTGTAACATAAAGAACAAATAAAAGAAATTTAAACAGGTACCAAAATAGGTGTAAATTTTCAGGATTAACAAGAGGACAAAATCACTTACCCAAATTTCTAAGATACTCAGGACTAAACACACATGCACACACACTTTCACTAGAAGAATGAGAATGATCCCGTAGCTTGGCAGAAGGTTGAGTACAATTTGAAGGAAAAGCAGAACTGAAATTGAGTCCGAAAGAACAGCAGAGAAACCAAAAGAAAGACTTTCCAGTCAGGAATGTTCTCATTCAAAGCTTAAAGGTAGAAATGTAAAGGTTAGCCATAGAAAGAATTGGCTGATACTCAAGAGACCAGATACGCCTTAATGAGCAAGATAAAACAAAATGAGTAAGATTTCCTTTCCTCTCAACTTTTTTAAAGATTTTATTTATTTATTGGACAGAAAGAGATCACAAATAGGCAGAGAGGCAGGCAGAGAGAGGGGGAAGCAGGCTGCCTGCCGAGCAGAGAGCCCGATACGGGGCTCGATCCCAGGACCCTGAGATTATGACCTGAGCCGAAGGCAGAGGCTTTAATCCACTGAGCCACCCAGGCGCCCCTCCTTTCCTCTCAACTTCTTAAAAAAAAAAAAACAAAAAACAAAAAAACAAAACAAAACAAAAAACCACCTCAAAGTTCTATAGATGGGAATAATAAATTGACAAAAAACTTTTTCTTAAAATAAATGTAAGAAAACTTTCAGATGAAATTTCTAAACCTCTAAGTACCTTTCTCACTCCCAAAGGTTATCGAGTTCATGTTGGGATATCAGAAGCTGTTTCTTATTAAAGGGAAAATAATGGACTAGCCTACTCTTAAAGGGGTTTAATTTCGAGATTTCTTAACTATTAAAAAGTCATTGTAAACCACACAATACTTTGTTTCACCTTTTCTGTTTCCTTACTGAAGCATATTAGGAAGCATATTAGGAAGCAGGAAACAGAAATCACTTATTTTCCTTCACCCCCCCATCCCCTCTGCATGAGAAAGATACGCAGCAATTCTAATAAAGTAGAAAATAAAGACGATATCCAACAACTAATTCAGTAGACTTTTATTGCTCTTTCAACTTCAGTAACATCTCTAAAAAATAGTTTTCTTCTAACAATTATGAAACAAATTTGAAAGGCAGGATCGTTCACATTATAGACTTGGTAGAGACTTGTACTTCATATAAATGAAAAGTACCAGTTCTACATTTTAAATGTTTAATTTACCTTGGATTTTATTACAAAAGAAAATATTATCATTGTAATTATAAAAGTCATAAAAATTAGAACTGTACTGTGAAATTATACCAAGCTATCAAATACTATATAAATGAACAACAAAATTCAATTTCTATTTATTCAAACATAGTAAACATTGGAAGATAACCCCCCTACAAAACAAACAAAAGTCCCCCAGATTTTTAATATTAAAGCAACAAAGGAAAAGCCACAACACGAAAATCAATCAATGCACAAAATCTGATTAAAAAACCACTGGGGTTTAACAATTACTATAAGTCAACTGTAGAAGTCAGTATGTGCTAATTAAATTAAAGTTTAAAAATGATCTTTAGATGATTCCATTTCCAACTATATGTTTTCCTATTATTGATACTTATATTACTTTTTGATAATGTTAGAAAAGAACCAACTTTACATTAAAATTGCCAAATTTTGAATTTTGAACACTATTTTAAATTTTCAATGTCCTTAAAATCTTTAAGCTTACTTTCTAAAAAATAAATAATTGTTGGATTAAACCAAAAAACATTTCACACATTTGTATTATATATGATTAACAATGATGTAATCTACATAAATAAATTTAAAACATTAAGTTATTTAATTTAAACATTTTTGAATTACAATGTTATATCAATGGCTTACACATCCAAACTCTGAGCACTCTAAAACAGGATTCACATGTTGAGCACATTTAAAGAACTGATGCACATGATATGATCCTTGAAAAACAGCAAGCTCTGGTGTAATACCTCAGTCTCAGAAACCATTTTACGTTTTACAGAATTTTGAACCTGTCTTTGTGAAAGGAAAAACTTAGAAAGCTATTATATACATACATAAACTTGAAGTATGAGGAAGAAACAAATGCTTTTTGGATGGAGAAAACAAAAATTAGTAATTTGAGTGGTAAAGAAACCTGCTTTATAAATACATGCATTAGCACATCATGTTTTACAAAGAGTTGGCAAATATGAACATTGATACGCCACAGCTTTTTTCAACTGAAGAAATTTAAAATTTTAAACATCATTTTCTCTCTCTCTCTTTCTCTCTCTCTCTCACACACACACACACACACACACACACACTAGAAAGACTGTGTGCTTCACTTCAGCATATCTAATATTGTAAGAGAATATACAGAATCATCCTTTTATCATAAGGAAGTTCGTTCATTGTTTTCTCAAAAGCTGCTATTTTAGAGTGAAATAGCATTCAAAAGAAAGTAAATTTCAGATGGTCAACATCAGGATTTATTATAGTCTCTGTAAACAGACATCTATAAATAAATAAAATAGGGTGGAGAGAAGAACATCCTGAGGTGGCTCTGTAGCCAGGGTATTCAGTAGCACTAAGCTCCATCCTGGAAACCAAGGCATCTAAGAAAGTGCAGGGCTGTTTATATTAATTTATTTTGTAAATGGAATATGTACAGGTTTAATTATTTTGCACCTTGAGGTAAATCAGTACATTGCAATTACTACTGCTCATTTACACCTATTTAAGGCAACATTTAAAAATTAATATATGTAGTAAATTATATCTTTCACTGTCTTGCAATGAACACTATCCATGATTGTTATTTTTTTCAAAAATAGTGGAAAAATACTATAACCATGTAGAACAAGCAGTTAATTACTTAATAAACATGAGTTACCTTTGCTCTTCAATGGAGTAGTCGTATCAGATCATTTTGTAAGTCAAGTAGTCAAAAGAAAGCAGAAACCATTAACAATTGGAAACAGTAAAAACATTTTGAGTGCAAAGTATTTTTGCAAGTCATGGTTTTTCTGGCACTGGACAATTACTATACATAATTAAATAAAATCACAGAAACACTATGATCCCAGGTAGTTTTCAGTTTAAGATTTAAAATCCCTTCCTGTAAAATAAGCACATTTGTTAACCCTATGATGTCCAGACACAAAGAAATGATGTGAGGAAATCCCCCTGTTCAGGTACATCAGGGGAGTTTACAAAATATAGCAGCAAATACTGGGGTCTTTGGAAATGATTATGCTGCTATGGATAATAGGAATCATTTCAATGGAAGCTCATAAAGAATAATAAGCACCGTGGGTAATACTCGATTATCAATTGCCAGTAGAGTCTAACTTTTTTTTCAGGCAGTACCAAATGATGCCAGCTCTATTTTCTAAAGAAAAGTAACTACATTTCCAACTTTTCATTTGAGGCAGAAGTCGAATCCTTTATTTTAACTAGAATCTGACAATATAGAAAATACGGTCTCAGATGGGGAAATTATATCAGCTACCAAGTAGTTTACAACGGATTCAAAACACTTCAGAATTGCTAAAATATCAGCTTTTGGCATTCCTCATGATCCTCTATTAAGATTAATTGTTCATACTTTTGTACTTTAATTACAAATGATTAAAGGGAGCATTGGAATTTCATTAAAATTTTCATCCTAATAGTCATGTCACAATTTCGGTATTTCTGTGGCTTCTCAATACTCATTTGGTTTTTGTAAATTATCCTCTTGCCAAATCACTTTCACAACCCCATTCATCCAGTCCTACAGGCTTAACAAGAATAACATTTATTTATTTCATGTAGAGCTAAGAGTTTATAAAAGATGACTAAAAAGATTTGTTAGAAGTTAAAGATAGCTCGGAAAAGCAGAAACTAAATAACAAATACACAAACTAGAAAGAATGCCATCAATCTGAGCTATACATAAAATACCTAAATTCCTTTTAAAATACAAATATGGCAGTGCTTTATATCAAAGATGTAAAATCTGTCAACTGCTTTCAAAGATAATAAACCATAAGTGCAAGTGAGCACCAACTATTTACATTAACAATTTAAATTATTCTGTATTTGTTACCTTTCAAATGTTTATATAATATCTAGGTATCATATCAATGAAAATAAATAGTTTATAATGTGATCACAGATAATAATCTATTAAATATTATCTATACCATAGAAAGAATAACAATGTAAACAAGAAAATGAAAGGTAATTCCTTAGAATAAAGTAATACTGATCATAAACCAATTAAGAGAATTGTGATTCCTGATTATCTAATCATATTACTTTAATGGAAAAATAATCAAGAACTTGAACCTGATATAAACTTAACCATATTTTAAGTAAAAGACAGCAAAGGAAGAGAATAGAGTGAGCATTCTGGGCTCTTATAAAGCATTAGGATTCAGAAAAAATTTCTACAAAGGCAAAAAAAATTTAACTATTATCACTTGGCATTTTACAGCTTCTAAAATCCATAAAGTTATGACTGGTATGGGGTTAAATTATAAAATCACCTGCAATTTCACTTGCCTATTCGAACAGAAACCTAGATGTAGAGGTTTTTTAAGATTTAAAATAAATTTTAAAAACATAAAGGTCAAAACTATAGTTCTTATCCAGACAGTTTCTATTGTTCTACCTTTAGAGCCAAAAACTCTCCACTGCTTGTGAAACATGATGGACATCTGCATAAATGAAACACACATACAGAGAAGCCATGACATGTTACCATTTGTCCCACAACAATGGCATAAAGAGTCCCTGTTCTTCCCGTAAAGAACTAACGAAAGTGAAATAATATGTAAAAATTTTTAGTAACTCAAGTAAAAATTATAAATATATGGACAAAGTACATCACGTAAGGTTGATATGAATTACCACTGATGAACAAATAGATTTAAAGGAAAAGTAGATTGAATGCATTTCCCCACATCTTTCTACTGCAGAACAAAAAAAATTTTTTCCAACAGAATAAATATTTGAATAGTAAGAACCATGTACCTCATTTCTAAGAGACCATTTCATTATATACACAGTCCCCATGGTGTTCCTAACAAACTTCAGACACTACTTCAAAAACCAGGAGTCACGCATAAACAGCATGACTTACAATGTTATACATAGTGACATGAAATACACACATTATATATATATATATATATATATATGCATATATATATATATAAATAAGATATATATCTGTATAGCTATATATATAATTCCTCTTGGTTCAATTCTATAACGAAGTTTCAGCATCCATGTATTTCTTTGTTGGTTCATCTTCAAAATCTATTTTCACACTCACAGGTTTTTCAGGGCTATTTAAAACAAAGAATGAGAATAAATGATTTTTGAAATGGACAAATACTACATTCAAAAAATGGCCAACAGTTGGTATCCACAATAAGCCTTTTGAAATGACTATTAATACTATAAACATATGACTCACTATTATTATTTTACTGCTTTCTTTTCTTATAGTAAATTTGATTGGAAAGACAAATATTAAAAATTCTTAGTTTTTTTTAATGGATATGCTTGCCACTGAAATTCTTGTTTTACTTACATCTGAAGAGGAGTTTCTTAAAATTAGTCATTATATGACTAAGTTTGATTTGTTAGTTTTATTTTATAAATAAACAATTGTAGCATGTGACATTTCACTGACAAATCCATTAAAAAAGCAACCTTTGTTAATATAGATAAGCATCAAATAATTTTCTGCAAAATGTAACAGATTTACAAACTTTCTCTCCCCAAATTTGGTTCACAAATAAAAAATCAAAACACATATATTCTATATTTTCAAATTAATATCAAATACAATGATTCTATGTCCATGGATTTAAGTGACTGATTTAATAGTAACATAGGAATATCTGTGTTTTGAAAAAACTTTTCAAATGTATAACAACACACTGTGGTTTGCTGCCTTCTCCAGACAAGATTGAAGGAAGGACTTCCAAACATTTTTTCTGTTAAATGACATAACCCAAACACTGTCTTTCTTCTCCTGTGATTTGGAATTGAGGGGCAACCTCAATGAAAGGCAGAAGTATAAAATATATTTTTATATTATTGTATAATATACAATAATATTATTGTAAGGTCTTTACATTGGTAACTATACTAATAATCTGGGCCACAAGTGCTGACAAGGTGTGAAAAATTATTAAGAGTAAAAACAGCATCAAGCTAAATTCTAACAGCATGGAATAATCAAAATGACAAAGAGTTCAATTTAAAAAGCTTTTAAGTTCAAAGACAGAAAAAGGGAAATAGTCCAGCTTAGAAAATCACAAGGCAAGAAATGATTTAAAAAAAAAAGGTCAGGGGGATAATAGAGATTGGGGCAAAGCTCTAAGAAGAGAGGGGGAAGGAATGAATAAAACCTGACTAATTCCTATCAAAAGACAGTGGCCAGAAAGACAGTAACTAATCAATCAGAAGCAGCTAGTGACCATTAGCCCAGAGAAGTTTCAATCTGATGTCCAAGCAGAGTATACGGACACCCAACAGTGTCTGGCACAAAGTGCACACAGAGTATTTGTGGAATATGAATGACTGAGTGCACTACAGGATAATACCTCATTTCTGAACAGACCCAAGGGATTAAAGTACTAATGGTTATCAAACTAGAATCCCTTAGATTCAGGCCTTAAAAAAGTGAGGGTAAAAGAAAGAAAAATGGATTCCTAACAAGAAATCTAAGAAAGGAGTTATAAAAATGGTTATGGAATATGCGGTCCATTATAAAACCAAATGCATTTATATCCATGGATTAAAAATTTCTACCAACTATCTTCTAGGAAAATGTTTGCCTCATCTGAAGAAATGCCAGGCTAAAGCAAAACAAGGAAAACAATCATGTCTATCATTTTTCTTAGACCATCAGAAAGCATGATTGAGGTAGTGTTCACTTAGAGTATTTATGTAACCCCTAGTAATTATCTTTCTTTATATAGTTTTGATCTTTCGTATACTTATTCCACACTACCATATGTATATATTCATTTTGATTATAAAATGGCTCAAATTCTTTTTGGAAATAGGCAATTATGAATCTAAAAAGTAACCTATCGGCACTTATATCTGATTTCCAGTATTCAGTAAAATGATGGATAGATAAAAGGAAGAGGGGAAGAAGAGAAGAAGGCTGGCTTTCTTAAGAGAATATAACTTATGCAAACTGAGTTACATTTAATGGTTTTATGAAAGAGCTATCTATCCGTAAGTCAACTGAAAATTGGCTACAGTTAAAAATGCATAAAGAGTTACAGCTACCTCGTGCTAGATCTGGTTACTTTGGCATTCTCAGTATTCATGGAAAGTGCCTTCCACTGTGCAGTTTTGGCCATTTCATCTGATATGTTAACAACTGAGGGATCAACACTGAAGAACAAATACACTTTTTGGTTAGTATTCAGTACTTGCAAAAGCATTAATATTGTCACTCTTAACTACATTAATATTTGTATTCATCAATTTAAAATTAAGAAAACTCTTTGTCATGCATTTAAACCAAGGTCTAGCAAAATATCAGAATTTCAGAGTTCTGTTATAAAGGTTTCATAGGGAATTACATCCTTCTGTATAAGCAAAACTAGGAGTTAAGGTTAATTAAATTGGCAATGAAGCCCAAGATGATCATCTTGGCTATAAGCGTATTATTGAAATGACAAAAGAATACATTACATATAAAAAATACAGTCTCAAGTCAATTAAAAAACTTTTGTAACTGGGACAAATTTCAATTTCACCAACTAGAGATCCAAAGTATGTAAGGAAAACTTAAGATATGTTTTTTTTAAAAAACTATTTTTAATAGCTTTCAGAAAAATCATTAAGATGAATGATGGAAAAGGTGACACTTTAAAAGTAAAAACAGAGTTCTGAAAATATTTGAACAGATAACACAAAAACAGGCTTATAAATATATCACTTTTAGCTGACATTCACATTTTTAGTTTCAAAGTGTTATTCTATCAAATTTATCAAAATCAAAATCAAGGGGCGCCTGGGTGGCTCAGTGGGTTAAAGCCTCTGCCTTCGGCTCAGGTCGTGATCTCAGGGTCCTGGGATCGAGCCCCGCATCTGGCTCTCTGCTCAGCAGGGAGCCTGCTTCCCCCTCTCTCTCTGCCTGCCTCTCTGCCTACTTGTGATCTCTCTCTGTCAAATGGATGAATGGAATCTTTAAAAAAAAAAAAAAAAAAAAAAAAAAAATTTAAAAAAAAAAATCAAAATCAAAAGAACAAAATACTGTCCTTTCATTGTAAGGGATAAATGTAATCATTTCCTGTCTCTATAAAATATTGAAAAATTCCTTCGAGACCCCAAATCCAACATTGATGATATCCATAAATAATTCTGGGCTCAAAGTTGTCAATCACAAGTAATATGAAAGTACTATGAAGTTAAGAGAAATATATTTGCAAGTCCTTTTCCCTCACCAAAAGAGTAATATTTCATGCATACAAGTGAGAAATACAAATATCAAATTAGGCCTTAAGTTCACAATGTGATGGCAGCTACATGATAAATAACTAAATGGCAGTCATTTTAGATAGTGCTAGCTTTGTTCACATTTTAAATCCAAATGTCGTTTAAAATATAAGACTGCAGAGAAATGTGATATGGTCACTGCAGAATCTCTAGAAATGGTGCTTTACCAGGTCAATTTTTTAAAAGTGTACAAAATTTGAATGCTCAAATTCACAAGGGCAGAGCCAACCAACTAGAAACTATCTATTCTGAGTAAATGTTTCTGTGGCTGGTTGCCAACTTCAAATAACTGAAGGGAGACATCCCTAAAGCACTTTCTGGCTTCAGATGTCCACCTCTAAGAACTCTCCCATTACTAGAAATTAAGACCTTTTTTTAAAGACAGTACACGTTTTGTTTTTTCCCAAAATAAAACGAGATGGGAAAAAAAAAATCTGTTATCATTAAATCAATCACTTCAGAGGCGCCTGGGTGGCTCAGTGGGTTAAAGCCTCTGCCTTCGGCTCAGGTCACAATCTCAAGAGTCCTGGGATCAAGCCCCGCATCGGGCTCTCTGCTCAGCAGGGAGCCTGCTTCCCCTTCTCTCTCTGCCTGCCTCTCTGCCTACTTGTGATCTCTCTCTCTGTCAAATAAATAAATAAAATTAAATCAATTACTTTCATATTTTATGGAGTTTTACAGTTTCCCAGTGTTTTTCTTTATTATCTCACTTGATTTTCATGGCAAGTAATCCAAAGCTACCTAAGATTTTAAATTAGGACAGATAAACAGGTCAGCCAATTGCTGGAATTCTTTAATGTTCAAATTTTAAGCAAAGCAGCCTTTATCTTGGCCTATGTCATCACTTAAAAAGACAAAAGTAAATATACAGATAATCATTCTTTTTGTTAAACATCAGACAGTATAAGTATACATTCCACTTAAATTTGTCAAGGCCCGTGTATAATCATACTGAGAAAGTGATAATGCAGGACTTATAGAAACTTAGTGGCAAATAATCTCAACCAATTGATGAGTCACTAAGAACCATCACGGCAGTTCCTATACTCTTTTTATAAGTACAACAAAGTTAATATATTAATTTATTTAGTGAACATTTATAGAATCCAGCAAAGCAGAGCATTATAGCTATAGGGTATATTAAGACGTCTATACCTGGCATTTTAAAGTATATTATATAAGAAAGATTTGAGGGAAAATCATGAAAGGTGACACAGAGTAATATCAATGATGAAAATTAATAGTAAAAAGTATAAAGGAACATTACTTGATGAATTCATTTATCAAAACTAATTAACACGTATCAGTCTAAATAAGACCTCTGTAAAAACTATAAAGATTCATTAAAAATGAAAACAAACCTAAAGTTAATAAATACCAACAAACCTTTTCCATTAACTGGTCAGGGAAGGAACCTATATACATTCTAAAACTGACTTTTCTACTATCAATAGCTAATCAGAAATAGAATAAATGTGGAAATAGGAATCAGATACGTACATAAATAATACAGGCTTTTAATCTTTTAAAACTACAAAAAAGTAAACAGAAGAATTTACCACTGTCTTTAGTTCTTAAATTTACATGTAAATCACCAAAGTCATACATAATAAGCTATGTATGAACTATGAACTCAACTTCTTCATAACATGAGCACTCACTGCCAATAGTCAAGTCACATCTTTGAGTTCCAGGGCCTCTCAACATAATCACAACGTTATCAGAAAGGTTATCAGAAAATGGATTAAAAAGGTTAATTTTCCAGCACACTCTGATGCAGGCCTAATAAAGGATAGAGAGGGAAAAGCTATACTGATTTCGAACGTCATTAAAACAGAAGGAGTGATGCAAGACAGTACTCTTGTCTGCTTGGCACGGAAGTTGGTTTAAGGCTCTGGTCCAAGTCCAGCTTTTTCTTCCGTCCTGCCTACAAACCTGTGGGGGAAGGACCGTGAGACTTCCTTTTCAAATTCCTGAAGACCCCCTTTAGTTGTTGACATTAGGCCAGATACCAGTTTTGTCATCTTTTTAAAAATAGAGATCACTAGTTTAACAAAGCATTACATGGCTTATTCATGTACTTGACATGTACATAAAACACATTTTACAAGATGAAGTTTCATCTCACCTATATTTTAGGGCCTTAACTGGAATCTGTAAGAGACCTCCCCCTTCAAATGGAAGGTGCACAGTGTCGTCATCAGCTTGAAGCATTCGTTCAGCTTCCTTCAGAGCACATACACAAAAAAATTACTTTTCCCAGATTATTTCCGGGAGGACCAATTAACATGTAACATCTTCAAAAATTAGAAACCCAAACTGACAATATATTTAAACATATTTGCCATGACTGAAAAATTCCCTTTACTATTATAAACACATACTGGTAGCACAAAAGAAAACAACCACTTGTAAAGGCTAAATTTTAAATGACTATAACTTTCATTTCTTTAAGTTATCATGAATAGTATGTTAAAATCAATTTAACTACATAAATCTTATTATCAATTATTAGCATATAATAAGATAAAATTTTGTAAAATCTGACGGCTTTCATTACAATACAATATAAGCAAAACTTCATTTGGATGAGGCAGGGTTTCTCAATCTCAGCAATATTGACATTTAGGGCCAAACAATTCTTTGTAGTAAGGGGCAGTCCTGTATATGTAGGATGTTTGGTAGCACCCTAGACCTCTACCCACTGGATGCCCATCCAATTCTGACCATCAAAAATTTCTCAAACACAGAAATATGAACCCCGAGGAGAAATGTCACCCCAGGTAGAGAACAACGTATATTGGAGACATGACCCAAAATCATGATATAATTACTGGGGACACAGCAGGATGGACTGGGACAGCATCTACACTCTTCTCTTTCTTACCACCACTAGAAGACTCACTACTTGTAGGTGGCAATATGCCCAGCTTTTAAAAAACAATCATTAAAAAAAAATAAAACCAGAGCTAAATTTCCCAGCATTCGTTGTAACTCCACGTGGCCATCTTGAGATGCAAGTGGAACTTACTGGATGACATTTCTGGAAAGACTTCTTTAAAAAACAGGATAGCAGGGGAGAGCCCATTTTGCTTTGTCACCCCACCCCCTTCGTTCCTGCCATCTCTAATGCTAACATGAGAGCTCAAGCTCAGCATTCATTTTGACCTGTGAGGCTATTCTGAGACTGGAAACTGTGTGCCTAGGCTAAGAGAACAGCAGCACGGGCTCTCAAGATAACTCTGGGGAGCCATCACACTACATCACTCACTCTTCTCAAGACTTCTACAGGAAAGCATAAATGCTTGTGTTGAAGCCTCCTTTATTTTGTCTTCTGTCATATACACTGAATCTTATTCTAACTTAATACAGAAAATAATAAACAGGTAATTTTAACCTAAGTATTTTATAAATGAATTGCATCCTCTTTGAAAATACATATATGTAATATATACATTACATATATAATATAGTTTTAAAGAAAACAAAAATCTTTCAAAAATTTTGGAGGCTCAATTCAAACGAGTATTTCAGTTAGTATCCTAAATAAAGAGTCATAATTTTTGTTAAAAAGTAAAAACCAGTAATTTTGGCCTAAATTAGCACTGAATAATCAATCCAAACTATGAAAAAAAATACCAAGGCTTAAACCTAGTTGTCTGTAAAGTTTTAACAAATCCATTTCCATAAATACTATGCAATATAATACAGTATAAATTATGTTGCTTTCTCTCAAAAATTAGGGGAAAAAAGTATTGTTGAGATCTCTATTTAAACAGGACCACAATATTTAAAATATATATCTTTCTTCGTATCTTTGATTTTCAAGCAATATTCTTTTAATTTTAAGCAATATTCCCATTCTAATGAGAAAACAGAGTAGGGTACTAAAAATCAACACAATCATCTATGCTACATGTTCAATGTCTACTTTTCCTTCTTACTAAGTAATAGCATTGAGCTGGTTATTTAAAAAAATCAAATTCAGAATAAAATATTCATGTAAATCTCTGTATACAAATTAACTAATGGTACATAATACTGCATATTAAGACTACAGTTTAACAGTACTTTCTGTAAAAAGATTAAATTTAAAGTCCTTTTTGTCATTATGTATATGTTAGATTATTAAACTGTTAAAATTAAAATGTACACTAAAATATGCTTATGTATTTAATGTGCTTGTGTTACCTGTGCTTTACCTATGTTTTAAACACTGCTAAATTCTCTCATTGTTAAAATTAAGTACACATGTGATATGTAATTTTTAAAAGGTTTTTTTTTTGGGCTTTGGAGGGGCAACTTAAGTTGATAAAATGGGTAAGAGCTGACGTTTGAAACAAGTTACCTACTAACCTCTGCCTCAGTTTCCTTATTTGTAAATTGGGAATATTAGAAGTACCTACGCTTTATAATAATAAGGCTCTTAGGAGGATCAAAGGAGTGGATTCCTGTAAAGTGACCACGAGAGTTCCGGCTACTTGGTATGAAATATTAAACAATGAGTGAATAGTATAAATTTAAAATCCTGGTCTTTTTACCTCTTTCTCTTTTTTCTTTTTGTCATCTTCTTTCTTTTTCTTACTTTCTGGCATGAGATCATCAAGCCAACTGAGTTCTCTCTTTGTGAAACACAGATCCATGAGTTTGCGTATAAAGACTAATGCAAGAACCTTAAAAAAGTGGGGGAGAAACTATTAAGTAACATCTAAAAATACGCAAATTATATCATGTAAAGAGAGAAAAAGTGTCAAATCATAAATAACAAAAAAGTACTTCATGTATTTTATTTAAAAATCACTCCAGGGGCCCCTGGGTGGTGCAGCTGATTAAGCGTCAGGACTCTTGGTTTTGGCTCAGGTCATGATCTCAGGGTCATGAGATCGAACTCCGACTGGGGCTCCTCATTCAGCAAGGAGTTTGTTAAAGTCTCTCTCTGCCCCTCCCTGCCTCCTCCCCTCTCTCGCAAATAAAATAAATAAATAAATATTTTTAAAAATCACTTCATATACCATCTTATTTCAAAGGAACTGAGTCACCTATTTATCTTTCAAGCTTCCTGCTCAAAGAAAACATATAAAAGAAATGGCATTTTTAACCTCTTCCTATATAAATCCTGTGCATTCTGCATAAAATTATAAAGCAGATTAAGCATGGTATCTTCACAGCACAAGATTATTAATTTTTATGATGACCTTAAACTATATATAAGGCATATTATACATATATATATACATATATATATATATTTTTTTTTAGAGAGAGTGGGTGGGGGGAAGGGGGACAGACAGAATCTTAAGCAGGCTCCATCCATACCCAGCACAAAGCCCGATGCAGGGCTCGATCTCATGACCTGAGCCAAAATCAAGAGTAGGACACTTAACCGACTAAGACACCCAGGCGCCCCTAAATCGATATAAATTTAAAAATCTCTTAAGCAATTCATTAGAGAACCCATTTGCCAATACTAGGTTTAGATTTTCCAATTACATATGTGATAAAGATATACCATTACTTTAATTTGTTTTCCTTTAACTGCTACTAAGGTTCAAGATGTTTTCAAATGTCCACTGGCCATTTGGGTTTTTCTGTTCTTACCATTTTCCTTATTACTATCTTTTGCCTGGTTTTCAATTGCTTTCTATGACTTTTATTCATGAATTCATAAGAGCTCTGTGTAGTTCAGATAGAAGTATTTTAACTGCCTTGTATGTTACAAATACTTTCTCCCAGTTCACAATCTGATTTTACTATGTTCATATAAAACATTTAATTATCATGTGGTCAAACATATCTTTCCTTTACAGTTGGGTTTCCCTAACCTCTTTGAAAAGTTACACTCAATCACTAGATTACATAAATATTTTTCAAAATTTTCTACTACATTTTAACATTTAAATCTTCAATTCATTTATGGTTTCTTTCTGAATATGGTATCAGTGACAGAAGCAACCTTAGCTCCCACACACAGTCAAATCTTCTAAGACCATATACTAAATCTTCCCACATAGATGAATTATCACCTTTAATGAAATGACCTGCTTATGGTATTCAAGTGGTAAGTTCTCATATATTCTGATAAATTTCTGGACTCATTAGTCTAGTGCTCTGATTTGTCTATTCCCACGCCAATTCCACACTGTGTTATCTGGACTGACTTTACAGCAATTTTCAAGTATTTAGTTATCACAACAGCATGGTATCAACACAAGAACAATCAAATCCCTCACCCTAGACCCAGCCAGGAATTCTTAATTAGCTTTGTTTTGTTATTCCTCTGGTATTTATTATATCCTTATTTTTTCATTAATATACAATTTACATATAGTAAAATAGAAAAATGTCATATGTACAGTTTGATGTTTTTTAATCATGATATATTACTTATAGAAACACTGAAAATTTATTTGTTAATCCTAAGATTTTTTGGACTTATATTAGTAAGTGAGAATTCACCATCGTTCTTTCTACAACTTTACTAGGCTTTGGTATTAAGATCTTGCTAGTGTTTCAGGAGAAAAAAATGCAGACGTTTCCATCTTTTCTTTTCCTTTGGTCTAGAATAATTCAAGAAGTACTGGAATTAACTGTTCTTTAAAACTCAACTGGGCCTGTGATCCAAGGACAGATCTTTGGCCATTTTTCCAGTCTCTTGTATGCAACTGAGTTATACAGATCCATAAATTTTCTATTTCTCTTTGGGCTAATTCTTGGAAATGTGTGTATAGATTGGAAATAATCCATCTCCTCTAGATCAGTGGCAAGCAAACCACAGCCCTTGGGTTAAATCTTGCCCTACCTGTTTTGTGTGGCCTGTGACCTAAAATAGCTTCTAAAGATGCTCATTTGGAATTGATATGATGATAGAGAACACTAACTTTGAACCTCAGTCCAGTGAAATATTATCCTAAATGAAAAAGAATTCCATTCTTCTCATTAGTCTTTCATTTTAAAAAACTGTACAATTACTTTTTAGATTTTACCAATAAGAAATTGTGGAAATATCTCTCCTGTTATAAAAGTGCATATATATTTTGTGATCTACAAAGCTGAAAATACTTACTATTTGACACTTTACAGAAATAAAGTTTGTCAACCTCCCTCCACTCTAGATGTACAAACTTATTCCTATACATTCATGTAGTATTTTCTTAAAGCCCGTCAAATCTCTTCCATAACTGTGATTACATTTCTTTTCTCTTTCTTAATCTTGTATATTTTGCTCTCTCCTTTTCTTCTTTACTCAAGTTGAAAGGAGTTTATTCATTATTGAGTTTTACAAATAAAAAATTTGGTTGCATTTTTTTTTAAGTCTTCTTGAATAATATATGTAGTGAAGGGTATACATTTTCCTTATGAACTTTAGGTGTTTCTCACCGACTTTGTTAAAAATTCTCTGCTGCAATACCTACAATGTTTTTTTAACTCAGTTTTCAACCCAAGAATTATTTTAGCATTTAATGTCTAAATACTTTACAAGTTTTTAGTGCTTTTCATTATTCATTTGTAATTTATTTGTGATCAGGAAATATAATTACTGACATAATTTTTATAGCTTTTTCATTTTTAAGACTTTATTTGTGGCCAAGTACATAACCAGTTTTTACATGGAATTTACAGAAGGATGAATATTCTCTGTTTGCAAAATTCAGTATTCTGTGATAATTTAGTGAACAATATTGTCTTCTTAATACCATTAAAATCTTTATTATTTTTTAACTCCTGGATCTGTTAATTTCTGAGAAAGATGTATTGAAACATTCTATTAAAGAACTATGCTGTTCTAGTTGCTTTGCTCTTTTATATCTGGTTATCGTCTTTGTTCCAAAAACATCCTAAACTCTAAACTTGTTTAAAAATACAAAACAGCATTCTATAGCCCCAGGACTAAAAAACAAACAAAAATGTAGAAAATAACAAGTGAATTCAGTTTCTAAAGCGACTGGTTTAATAGCTACGAAAGGGCCAGTTCATATTTTGAAACACCTAAGGTACTTAAGATGGGTTATTCCCTTTCTCGAATATAAATATATTACTAATATGTTATTATATTACTAAGATAAAAGTAAAATACTGTTGAAACACACAAGAGTGTTATTAATTAGTGACCAAGTCTGAAAAAAATTAAATAAATAAATAAATAAATAAATAGAGCCTTACCATCATGGGAAAAACTACCGCAGCAGCTGAAGCTTTTATCACCCACAAAAGAACCAGACAAGTGAGCTGAATGACTGTGAAAATATGGACTTTCCAGAGAGGCACATAACGAAGGTATATCAGATCAGGCTGATGCTTAGCAGGCATTCCAAATAATTTTATACGGTCAAAAAACTATGTATTGAATGGAAAACAAAACAAAGCAAGAATAAGTTTTCAACAAAAGTATCATTTCTGTTACTTAGGAAATTATATACAACCTTAGAGTTTTGTGATTTAAACTGTAACTTCCTTGATATGTTCTGATAGTACAGGAGAATACTGCAATACAGAACATCTGGACCCAAGGAGAGGGGCAAAAATCAAGGCTATCATTCTAAATTCATGCAATTAATTTAATCAGAAAACTCAAACCAAAATGTCTTAATTTGGGGGATTAAAACATTTAGATAAGCTTATATGCTATAATCAACTGCATAAGCCATTTACTTTCTTTGACCTTGTTTTCTAATATGTACAATAAAAGAGCAACAATTTCCAAGGTTCTTTCCAACTCTAACATTATCAATGCTATAAAATAGCCTGAAGTCACAATTACTAAACTTCCACCCAACAAAAAGGAAACTATGAGCAAATTCCTTGGTCTTTTGGAACTTTAGTTTCCTCATTTACAAACCAGGAGTAAGATCTCATGAAATTGTAAAAGAAAGTTATAAAAGAAAAAATTAAAGAAAAAAAAAAATCAAGTGAGTTAATGAGATCATTTCTTGACCAGTGAAGGGTACATCCAGGACTACTGTTAAAAAAAAAAAAAAAAAAAAAAAAAGGACGCTATCTCTGTGATGCCTTGCCAGCCCTAGCTGGCAACATTAGACAATATGCTTTCCATGATAGGTGGTGGCCACGTGGTGCTAACAGTGCTTTTGGAACGAAGTGTTTTACACGAAGAACTGAATAAATTTTATCAGGTTGTTTTCCAGGAATTATTATAAACAAGACAGAGTAGGGAAATCACTGGGTTCTAACCTTGGCTCCATTGCTTACTTGATTAAGAAGAGTCCGTAAGTCCCTCTGTTTCTCAGTTGACAAAATTAGTATTTCTTCCTCTCCTACCTAACAATGTTGTTTTGTGAATCACAGAAAATAATTTGTGTACTAGGCTTTATAACTGTATTGCACCACACAAATGGCACGTATTAACTATTCCAGTCCTCAACATCCCTCCTCTTACCATACTAGCCTGATAGTTACAAGGCCTATCACTGGCTTCTTCTAAAAATAAGTAAGGATGATCTCCTTCATGATCTCATACTCGAGGGAAAAATGTGTAGGAAGCAATAATCACTTGGAAAATGTGGATTTGAAGTCATCGGCTAACCTGCCTCCCAGAATATCAGAGTTGAGAATACATCACTACCATCATAAAAACAATCTTTGCAAATGTAAAATATGTTTTAAGTTTTTCTACAAAATCACTAACTACTTAAGACTTGCCTGGATTCCTTTTAATGAGGAAACTCCCATATAAAGGAAAACACCATACAGGACAGGCATTGGAATAAACTGTAAGTAAAAGGACCACAGTTAGAACCCATGCTACTAAAACAATTTCATAGCAATAAAATACACAAAAACACAGTGAGTACCTATGGAGGTAGAATTAAAAGATCTTTCAGTGATGAGACTTAACTTTTCTATAAATAAGAAAAATGCTAGTAAACAATAGCCTCCTTGAAAAACTATCTTCTACATGTTTCTTCCTGAAACAGGAGAGTGTCCAGTGATTAGGAATGTGAGCACTACAATCAAGACTGCTTGGTTTAAAAAGCCAGTTAACCTCTTCTTGAGCCTTAACCTCTCTATGCTATAATTTCTATAACAGATTGCATGAAGATTAAAGGATTTCAAATACTAAAATACTCAAAAAAGCACATGGTGCATATCAATCATTCATAAAGCTTTAACCAGGAATTAAAATAAAAACTTAATTTAAAAATTTTTTAAAGGCATTAGCCATTATTATTGCTATCACTACCATAGAGTAACTATTATACAGTAGTACCATTTACTGATATAATAATTGAACGCCACTCCAAAAGAAAGTTCTTATTACTTTAGCAGTTAGAGGGATCCCAACTGCCTACCTACCATGCCTAGGCATCCTACAGGAAAGCCATTAACAGGCTCCATCCACCTACTCAAAAACAAGAAACAAGACCTAACAGCTACAGAGGAAAACCACATTCACTCTCTACAGACAACTGAGTATGTCCTTCCTAAGAAACCTAGGAGGAAAAGGTACTACAGGAAGAGAAGAAAACAAGTTAAAAATCTAATAAATATCCTCAGGAAATTTCAGGAGAATATTTTACCCATAAAGCAACTTCGGAATGCTAGGAAAAATAATCAGAATGAAAAAGGCTTCTAGAAATTTAAAGATATAATTATCAAAATAATTAATTTTGTAATAATGATTTTGATGAGACCAAAGAGATCTAAAAAAAAAAAAAAAAAAAAAAAAAAAACAGGAAATTTTCATTAACAGTGAAAGCAAAGGATAGAAATGTGAGAACATATCCAGAAGGTCTAGTATCTGTAATAGGTAATAGGTGCTAAGAAAACTTATTGGGTCCTAGGCTTGGGCAGTTACTCTTCAAGCAGCAACAGGAGCTTGGTGAATAGGGTATATTTCTGCCTCCACGCAGGCAGATCAGACTGCTTAGTCCTCAGTGAACACATATATATCATCATAACACTGATTACCCAGAGGGCTTACATTTAACTTATAATAAAAGCATGGACAGTTTAATTATAATTACAGAATAGAATGCAAATGTTGGTAACCGTTACAATAAAACTAAAAACACAGTCAACCAAAGGCAGGTGATGGAAGAAAGACTGGCTGGTGGACACATAAATGTGCTAAATCCTCACAAAACATCTGACCTCACATGACAGGCTCCCAAGCTTTTTGGTCTCAGGATCCTTCTATGTTCTTCAAAGGTATACTGAGTACATGCTCCCCAAATACTTTTGCTTCTGTGGACTCCCAGAGGTCATCCTTAGACTAAACTTTGGAGAATCACTGTCTTAGATAAAGAGACAGCGTAAAAATAATAAAGCAAAAAATAAAATTATAAAATATGCAAAACTATAATGGTTCTAACTACCAATATAACTTTAAAAAGCAAATTAGTTAAAAAGAATGTACCTCTGGAGAGTTGTTTCTGGAAAGTAAGGGAAAATAGGAAGACTAACTTTTTATTTTAGGGCTTTCCTGATGTTCTATTTGAATGTTTCTGCCTATATACAGTGAATACTTAAAAAATTGTAAAGGCAACCCTCCTTAGTAGGGGACAATATCCCCATAAGAGTGCACTAAATCTTTCTCCTCTTTTTCCAAGTACTTCTAACAATACACTCACCACAAAGCAGTAAATGCTCCTTTACCTATCTGCTTCACCAACTAAACTGCCAAGTTTTGAAAAGCAAACAATAATATATCCTATTTATTATTATTTCCCCAGTCTTAACACCAGAGTAAGTACTCAACAAATACCTGGTGAATTAGTCCGTTGATAGAAAGTTCATGAGATGAAGGCCAAAGAATTCTAGTATATAACTTCAATTTTTTTAGTTAATATAGTAACATATATACACACTCCAAGTTTTTTCCCCAATATATAAATGTACACAGCTCTTTACTTAATAATTTTCTTTGCAATAACTAAAACACCAAGGGAAAAAATGGAGTTGAGCTCTTCCCAACAGAAAATTTCATATTATATACTTAGCTACATTTGCTATTGTTATATTTTTTAATCACTAGATTTATGAGGATATGTATAGTAAATATCAGATGTAACTAAAAGATATTTAACAAAGTTTAGTTTCTTGCATTCTTCATTTATATTAGGTGTTTTCATTTTCTAATAAGCGCTACTGCCTTTATTTAATTTAGCTGATCACAGAGAATACATTTATTTAATTAATTGCAATTATTTTAACATTTTGGTCAAATGATCATGTCAACCATATTTCACTATTACTTTCTCTAAGATGCCTAGGAGATCCTCTGGGTATATTCTTCTTTTAGATCATAACTAAGCCATGGATTAACTCCTTCCACAACTGTAGTCTTCAATAGTATCCTTTTAGAATATTTCTGAAATGGACACATCTAACACTGAAATGCCTCCTATACTAAACACCATATATCAGAATATTATTTTTCAAGTAAACTCCAGGAAATGAAACTAATTTTAGGTATTTTCATACAACCAAGTATAATTTTATGACAAAAAAGATTTTAAAATACTGCAATGAAGAGATTTTACCTTTAGTACTGAAGTCATGAACACAGACAGGCCCATTAGAATAAAAATCACTAGCCCTGTAACTCGCTGTTCACGAATTCCCAAAAACTTGGGTTGTTCCCCTGGAGCAGAACATTCAGATTCAACTTTCAAGCTGTTGACATGACTTATTGACAACACTGTTGCGGCCACAAACCATGGAAGTCCCATGACAGAGCAAACTCCCAACATAACACCAACCATGAGCAAATCAAGGTGATAGCCAGCTCCCTTCTGAAAAGTGAAATGAACATGAATATTTGTAAGTCAAAACTGTTCTTTTAGGTTAAAATAGTACATTACTTTATAAACAGGGAAGAAATTAATTTTCATCTCACACCTTTTAATGTTCTAGTCATTATGAAAATACCTAAAACTCTTGAAGAAATTACAAAATCTGATGCAAAATTTTAAAATTACCTTCAGTTTGTGCTCCTTTCTGTTTATGATTACAGCTGTAATTTGTTGATCCATAAAGATGAGAATGGTACAAAGCAGAGCAGGAATAGCAGCTATTAATAAAGTCCACCAAGGATTTTCTCCCAATGGGCTTATGATCCAGCCCCTACTTGGATCAGTAGGCTGTTAAAAAATTAAAGATAAAAAGAAAGAAGTTTCTTCCTACTGCACAAAATTTCTGCAACATGGGTTGTGTCTATTCCAAGAAATTCCAAGGGGTTAGAAAGAATTAGATTAAATCTTGGAATGTATGGTGAATTATCTGCAAAGATAGCCACAAGAATGCTTCCCATCCCTCCATGCAGGTCCTTTAGCCATGTAGTCAATCTTTCCATCTACAGGTGGAATCCATTTCCTTCCCTTGGACCCAGGATGTCCTTATGGTTTACTTCAGCCAACAGAATAAAGCCAAAGTGACACTGTGTGACTTCTGAGTCTTGATCTCAAGGGACCTTGCAGTTTTTCTAACCCTCTTGGAACCCTGAGAGTAAGCTGTTGAGTAAGCCTGGATAAGCCTTCTTGAGGATAAGATACAATGTGGTCAGAAAGAGAAGGGAGCCAATTACCCCAGTTGTTTCAGCCATCTGATCTGAGCTCCCTCCCAGACATGGGAGTGAAAACATACTGCCACCATCAAAGCAATGGATGACTGCAGCCACATGAAAGATCCCAAACCAAGAGACCAGACCACTACCCAGCTAAGCTTAGTACCAACTGCCACTGATTTATGAACAAATAAGGGGTTGCTGTTTCACAGGCTTTATGTTTGGGGAGGTTTGTTATAGACAAATAGGTAAATGAAGCAGAGTGTCATTTCAACATGCTCCCAACCTACTTCAAATAAAGTAAGGTCAATCTACCTACTAGATCAACTCCTAAACTAAACTGCTTTGAAGATCCTACAGACTAGTGATCGTGGCAGGATCAGTACTAATTCAGAACTGGGGCCTCAGGACATATTTTTCTAAAGCATCTACTGACAAAAATCTAGCACTTTATCAGACCCAAATACATTCCAATGCTGTAACGTAAAGTTTGTTTTATAACAAAACATTTTAAAAGATCCTAAGAGTTTAATAGTCTTGGAAGGCACTGAATATATTGAAATCTAAACATGTTTTCATTACCTAAACTTCATTTTGAGCCTGTTTTCTCTTCATGAAAACATTGGTCAATACAAAAGGAACATTAAATATTTTCAAATGCAGATATTCCAATTTTCCCATACCAATACACATTAAGCTGCTTGATATTCAAAACTGTACATGAATAAAAATATTTTATCTACACAATGCACAAGTTCTTAAGTTTTCCTTGATTTATTTCCCCAAATCTATCTTATGTCCCTTGAAATCAGTTTGCTACTTGAAAGCTAGATCAATAAATGATTAACAAAAATATATTTAGGAATGAAAACAAGGAACAGAGCCCAGGATTAAAGGAAATTACATCAATATTTTGAACCAGTATTAATTTATAGTTTCATTTGGTAAAAGACTTGCTTGGTTTAAAAAAAAAAAAGACTTTCATATAGTCCTGTCTTAATGGCCAAAAATCTTTAGAGGCTCAATATCTGTGCTTTTAAACAAAGGTATCCAAATTTTATTATATACTTCCAGCAACAAAACAATAAAAAATATTTTTTAATAAAATTGAGTATACCCAATGGCTCTATACACATTTCTGTGTTAGGTTACTAATGGTTTTCCACATAGTAAAATTCATATAGTAAGTATTACAGAGCTAAATTTTTATTTTTAAATAAAAATGTAAGTAAATCTTCTATATAATCTTAGTGGATCATTTTCCACCCATGCACTCTACTTTGGAGACTACTGGTCTTAAAAATAATTTTTCCCCAGTGAGAAATAAAACAGACTAAAATTATATTCATTTTATTCCTTATTTCTAATCCCCTTTAAACCTTCTGTTCTTAAAAGAAGTCATATAATTTGCTATAAACATAACCAGTGACACAAATACTCAACTATAGGAAATTCCAGAAACTATTCAAAAGCTACCAACTCCTACTTAAAAGGTAAAACAATTTTTGAATGTATATTATGCATATGCTATATTATGTACAACATAGCTACAGGCTGCTGATGAATGCAAAGGGTTCATGGATGGTCAGATAGGTATCATTCTTCTTGAGGAAAAATACATTTGATTCTCTCCTGATTCTGCTGGAAAATGAGACATGGAGCATTCCATTTATTGGCAGATACACCACCCTACTAACAACTAGGACCTCCTTGTTACAATTTTAAATTCAAGTTTGAGTCACTTCCTTATTAAGGAATAAAGAATGTTTCTTTTGCCTGGAAAATACATCATGAACTCCAGCTACAACAGCAGGGTCAAATTTTTTAAATGACTCCCAAGTACTTACCATGGGTATTTTCATTCACTTTCCCTTATGAGACTAACTTTGATACCTTCCTGCTTACTTCCTAAATAGGTTCACTTGTCTCTTCACATCTTGTCATCTTTTATGTATGTGAGAAATATATACATATATATTTCTTTTTTTTTTTAAGATTTTATTTATTTATTTGACAGAGAGAGATCACAAGTAGGCAGAGAGGCAGGCACAGAGAGAGGGGGAAGCAGGCTCCCCGCTGAGCAGGAAGCCTGATACAGGGCTCAGTCCCAGGACCCTGAGATCATGACCTGAGCCGAAGGCAGAGGCTTTAACCCACTGAGCCACCCAGGTGCCCCTGTATATATATTTCTATAAAGTGTCTATAGAGTGTCTAATTTTAAAACAGTTTGGCATTCTCAAGTAACAAATAACCAAATATTTTAATTCTTACCTCAAATTTTTCAGGAACATGAAGTTTAGGAGATGGAACTCCTACAAGGTAGTCAATTGCAACCATTATTACTATTGTGAGAAATACAGCAAAGTCACTGATTGTCGATCGCACCTATATTAAAGGGATTATGTTAAAATAAACACAGAAAAACCATTTGTCCTTTCTAAATAATTCTCACCTGTCAGATTAAAATACGCCACTAGAAGTGTGAATAAGGTTTTTAATTAGTGACATGTCCATGAAATACATTTATGTATTTTATTTTTATGTTTCCAAAAAGAGACAAAACACATTTCACAACTAAGGTACTACTACCATCCCATTCCTCATGGTACTATTATCTTCCTACTGTTAGTTCAGAAATGTAATATACATTTTTCACTATAAATAAGTTCTTTACCACTATTTGATATCAAGTATTAATCCCAAACAATGTACTACTGTTCTGAAAAAAACCAAGGTAACAAAAACTAAAAACATGAATACTATCACGACTCCAAAATCACACCCCAATTACCTTAGTAGGAAAATATCGCTTGGTCTTAAATTGCTTGAGGAATGAAGACAGAAAAAATGTTGTGAAAAATAAGATGACACACCAAAAGAGCACATCTGGAATATAAGGTCCATGAAGACTACAAGCTGATCCTACAAATACACCATGAAAGGTGTTACATTCCTGAGGAAAAAAAGGAGAAAAAAAATAGAAAAAGGAGAGAATGAAGAAGATCCTCAGGTATCTAATAAATTACCAATGAACTCCACTGACTCCCAAGATCCTAGTGATTGAAAACATGCCACTATTTTATATTTCACTTAGAAAGAAAAAATGCTGCCAAGTCAACTTTAACACATCATCAACTATAAGACATACCCTGAGTTCAGAGATGTTACAGTTTGAAAAATATGTGTATCTTAAGTCACTGAACTGAAACAGTGTTTTGCCAAGTTATACTACACAGTCCTTTCCTTTCGATTCCATATTCCCTTTAGTGAATGCCTCAGAGCGAACAGTAATTCCCACATATTCTGTATGCATTCTTGCTGATCCACAATTTTACTATCTTTACTTCTAAACAAGTCGCTTAAAAGAAAAGCAACTGACAGAAAATTGCTACTGCGTCTATTTACAATGCTGAATAAGAAATGGCTACAGTGCTAAATTCAAATCAGGAATAAAATCTGGTTGGCTTTTCTGATTGAACTGAAAACCATGGGATTAAAGCATGGATTAGGAGCAGCAGAGCAACCATTCAAATAGTAATTCTATTTTTAAAAAATCTTTATCAGTTCTATGGCATAATATAATGCAATTACAGAAACCTACTGACCTAATTTTCCTTTCGGGGGAAAAAGTACTGAAAGGCAACCAGAGATTAACAATGGTACATGCCACTAATGTTACTTAAATTCTAAGGAGACTCATTTTAACAAACACAACTCAGGTTTACCAAGAGAGAAATATTCAGAGGTTCCATTATTCTCAATTTCTAACTGCTGAGATTAGTACAGCTACAGATTTACATCATGGATCACAAAAATAAAAGCTGTAAGGATACAAGACAAACAGAAATAAAAACCATGGGCCTTTTGAATATCAAGAAAACACACGCAGAAGACCTGTATCTGTAGTATCAGGACCTCCTACTCACCATGGAATGAGGTCTTTTTGAACAGATCACTTTCACTTGAGCACCTCTATTAACTCTACCTCTTTCGTGGCAAAACTGATTTTTTAATATGAAACAGTGAAGCATTAATCGAAGTTGATTTCTGATATATAAATATGCTTTAAGTCAGCAGTGTCCCAACAGAACTTTCTGTGCTGACGGAAATGTTCTGTATCTCCACTGTCCAACATGGCAGCCACACGACCTGACTGAGCTCTTGAAACATGGCTAGTGCAACTGAGAACTGAACTTCTCAATAAGTGTATTTAACTCAAATTTAAATAGACACATGTGGCCAATGGCTACTATAGTGACCATACAGACTTAAATATATCAGTGAGATAAAATTCCAGATGGTACCCTTCCGATTATATATACATACCCTTCCAATAACATAACTATTATCTTTAGTGAGAAAACAATGACCTACAATAGTTCATATGATATAAAAAGCACCAGAGAAGCTCAAGAGCTCTTGGTTTTAATTGATATTGCTAGAATCACTTTATACCTTAATACCAAAGCCCAGTCTGGGAAGTGCCCTGAACAGATATTCTAGGGCCAGGACAACATTACGAGAATATGTGGTAGTATTCAGTTACACTAGTCTCTACAGACTAGACTACAGAGTAGACTACTAGACCACAGTTAAACCAAGTTCAGTTTGATAACGAGGACATTAGGAAAGGACTCAGGATCTTCTAAATAAGCTGCTCATGGAGCAGATAAACTGACACACGGAGAGCAGGACAAATGGATGTGGACTGTTCTGTCAACTCCAGTATATGCATAGTTCTAGCAAACACTTTCTTTGAATTTACCAATCTACAACCTACATGGAATTAGAAACCAGAAGTGTATTCGCACTTTTTAAATAATTAAATCTTGGAAGTCACATTTAGTTCATTTCTATCCCCCTTACCAGATTCATTCTTCCCAGCCTATACTTTTTACTACATGATACATAAACATGTGATAACTCCTGTCTGCTCAACACAACACTATATTCTGAAAACACATCATACCTACTGATCAAGAGGAAAATGTAGGTCTACTCATAAAAAGCTAAAGAACTAGGTTAATACTTGCAAAATCCTTTATTTCATCATGTACTCACAGTAACAGTGAGATTCCCCCAGAAAATATCATCTGCTGTTAAATTCTTTTCCTTCCATATTTTTAGAGTTTCATTGCTAGGGTTAGGAGGTTCAACACATACACATCTGAGAAACGAGAACAGGATAACATTTTAAGGGTCCTGCATTTCATGTTTACATTTTATTAAATCAATCAGACAATGTGGTAGCTTTGTGTTGTTGTCCTTAGATCTTATTTATTTATTTGAGAGAGAGAGAAAGAGACAGCACATGCACACACGTGTTGGGGGGGGGTGGGCAAAGGGAGAGGAAGAAGCAGACTCCCCGCCGAGCAGGGAGCCCAGTCATGGGGTTCGATCCAGGACCCTGATATCAGAACCTGAGCCGAATGCAGATGCTTAACAGACTGAGCCACCCAGGCGCCCCAGTGGTAGCTTTTAATTAAACTTTTTTCCCATGCTGCAATGCATGGAGACTAGAAAGTGAAAACACATCAGAAACAATGGAATGGAACAAGATTTGGCTTATGTAAATAAAACATAACTAATATACAAATATCAACAGAATGATATTTTACAGAATATCCTAATGAAACCTGTTAGACATATCCTTTGGAGAGGGATACTATTTTCTTTAAAAATATGACAAGATACCACCATGTTTAGCAAGGTCACTCTCCACTAAATCTTAACCCCCAGGGGTGCTGTCCTGCCTCCCTACCCACATATACACAAAACACACAGATTCCTAACAAAGCGATACTCCTGGCCTATTAATGCTTTGTACTCTGACAGGCCCTACCTACTCATGCTCATCCTTTACTGATCTTAAGATTCATTCTTAAAGAAATAAATGAAACACGGTTTTTCATCAGGACAGGACTAGGAAGGTCATAAGGAGATCAGAGAGTTCAGTTTATATCCAGACTATCTTACCTAAAGAAAAGCTAGAAAAAGAAATCTCTAAATTTGAATTTAAAAAAGAAAAAGAAAAACATCATAATACAAAATAAAAAGAAGAAACACACAGGAATATTCCCAATTAGATTATGAGCTGTTTTGAGAACAGGCAAGAGGCTGGACTTTGGATTCATTCCATGCTCTACATTTACTAGCTGTTTGACCCAAGACAGGTTTTAACGTCCATGAGGTTCAGTTTCTTTGTACACAAAAGGGGCTATGATACGAATAATTAAGTCACACGTGATATGAATTATGCAACACCGCTAACACAGTACCTGCAAATGCTCACAGGATGTCAGCTGAATGAATCACGATCACATGTAATTACTCAGTTAACCAGAAGCAAACTGTTCTCATTGGCCGGCACTAGCTATAAAAGCCATGCTCCATAAAGGTCAAAGGAACAGGAAAGAGAAAAAACCAAGAATAACACTTAAAAAATTAACTAGTTTAAGAGCAAAGATGATAGCACAAAACAGAGTTGGTATCAGAGTGTCTCTAATCTCCTCAAATAGGTCAAGGTCATAGAAATTTTCATATCCCTCCCTACTCTGTCCATCAAAGTTGAGTATGCAAGGAAGGGATGGAGGGAAAGGGGAGAGCACCGGGATTTGGGACTTGGATAGGCAGAAGGAGGGAAAGGTACCCTTGCTTTTTGGTGACCACTTTCTCCATGTAAGTCAATCAAATGCAGGATCACATTTACACCAAGCATGACTGCTCAAAACAGCAAATATAGGCCTCTACCTACCTAGACACATTTAATTTTAATAACCTATTTGACTTTACTGAACATATTTGCCAACCTTTTGTTAACTACTATAATTACTTTTCTAATCTTATTTTATTCTAGAGTCTTTAATATATTTTCAATTCATGATTTTCTTATCACAAAGAAAATACTGCACCAAACAGCACATGAGAGTGTACTGAAATTATACTTTAAAAATAACTTCCAATAAAAATTATCAGACTTCGATATGAAGAATTCGAGAGGCAGGGTGGGGAGTTGTGGGGGGTGGGAGAGGGAAATGAAACAAGAGGGGATCAGGAAGGAGACAAACCATAAGAGACACCTAAACTCATGAAACAAACCGAGGGTGGCTGGGGGGTAGGGGCGGGTAGGGTGGCTGGGTTATGGACATTGAGGAGGGTATGTGCTATGGTAAGTGCTGTGAAATGTGTAAGCCTGAGGATCCACAGACATGGACCCTGGGGCAAATAATACATTATGTGTTAATTAAAAAATAAAAAAATAATAAAAAATTTTAAAAAATAAAAAAAATTATCAGACTTCAAAAATGTTAATGAAAATGCAAAGTATGAAAAATGTAAGAAATAGGAGTGCCTGGGTGGCTCAGTCGATTAAGCGTCTACCTTCGGCTCAGGTCATGAGGGACCGAGCCCTGCATCGGGCTCCATGCTCAGCGGGGAACCTGTTTCTCCCTCTCCTTCCCACTTGTGCTCTTACCACTATCTCTCTCTCTCTCAAAAAAATAAATAAAATCTTAATATATATAAAAAAGAAAAAGAAAAATGTGAGAAATATTACATCCTACATTCGGGATCTGGCTAAAGAATATAAGATCTAATATAATTGCCTGATTCAAATACATGGTGGATAGTTACCGAACAATTAAATTTAAATTGACTGATTCAATTCAAACAGAAGACCAAAAATACACATACTTGAATAAGTAGTTTCAGGGAATAAAAATGACTGAATTTGTTCAACTGTATTTATGTTCATGGAGTGCTCTGGCAAAACCTCATCTGTAACAAACAATTCAACCCTCCATATGGCTAGTTAGGTAGTTACAGCTAGATATGCAACGAGCATCACAATGCAAAAAAATTCATTTTTTTGGCTCAGATCCGCAAAAATACATTTTAATACTGGGGAAAACAGGAACACTTACGAGTAGTGCGTCAGTTCATCTAAATTGTTGTGCATATTAAATGCATATATTTCTCCTAAATGAAAGAGCTTCTCCAAAGCCTCATAGATGAATATGATGCAAATTAGAGCTGCAAAAGCCTCTTCTGTGAATCGAGTAATATAACACACAAGGCTGCTCGCATCTGTTGCAACCAAAACAATGCACAAGAAAGAAGTCCACAGACCAATACTGGTTCTTAATGACAGATAGGAAAGCTGATAATCTCTGTTTCGGGAAAAAACATGGACATGATCAACGTACACACATGGCAACATATATCTTTAATTAAATTTTCATAACAGGCAATAAAAAGAGTATGAAAACATAAGATCCCTTAAAAAAGAGCAAATTACAGGATTAAAAGTAACAACTAAAGAAAGCTGCCTGTATGTTTCTGTTGTAACTGAAGATAACAGAATTATAATGGCTATATTTTACCTATATAAAAGATTTACAGTGAAAGTCTACCAGGCAATTAATATTTCAAAAACAAAGACCTCACTTTGAAATCAGTTCTGAGGAGTAAATGACAAATGTACATTCCATAGAACAACTGGACGTGACTCTCTAAAGACCCAGAAACTCTTTGCCAACATGGTAACCACACCCCTGCCCCCTTCACTACACCACCAATACCATCCCTCCTGCCCCCAGTGTCACCGCAGGAAGTGACTTCATTTTTTAAGTTCAATGTCAAGTAAGAAATGACTTTAAGACCACAGGGTCCAGAACACTTCAGGTCACTGCATTCCCTCTTAGTCTATGTAGCTAGCATGCCAGACTGGTATTAGAATCAGCTTGTTCGGTGAAGAAAGAATCAGAACAAGATGAGTTAGATGAATCAAATATTTAATAGGATCAAGTTGTTTCAGGCTAAAATATTCAACTACATTTGTCTCACAAAAGGAATAGTACTGGCCATGTCAAATCCCAAGTCTACCAGCTACAGTACCATGCACTGATTCCCACTGTGAACCATCCTGCCAGTGGAGACTGACGCCTCAACAGACAGCTACAGCTGTCTGACTGATGAGGCCTGGTAGATAAAGTCAGCTTGAGCCTCCAAGATCCACCTCTTTTTAAAGTTCCTTCGTAAGACCAACATACCAATTAATTAACAATTAGTTTAACACCTTCTTAGTGAGTTGAAATTTGCAAGAACAAAGGATTCTTATTGCCCAAGTGATTTCTTGACCAGGACTCAAATCCACTAATTTTATACTCAAGGTGACTGGGGTAGGAATGACAGTAGGGACCAGAGTAGGGTCAACTACATGGTAGGCCCAAAATACTGAAAATATATATATTGATCAGATCCTCTTTTTCAGCTACTAAATACATAATGTACTTTTAACTAAAGTTAATAAACAATATAATTATACACACATGATAAGTAAATAACAATTACATACCTGCAGAATTTAAATAAAATTTTTTCAAACACTAAAACTGGGCCTGTGCTCCCCAATATTGTTAGAGGTTGCCCAGCAAACAATGAATAGGCAATCCCAGTTAATGATGCTCCAAAAAGAGACTCTATTGCACTCTGTTTAAGGAAAAAAGAAATGAATAGAAGTAATACATCATAAACCTATCTCTAACCTACTAAAATACATGTAAGACATCTGGAAAATAAAAATACTAATCAAGCAGTTAAAAATATAAAGCAGACACAACTTCTAAGTCAAATTTAAATTTTAAATATGGAAAATTACAAATACATTTTAAATACATAGGGCAAACTGCTTTGTTTTCATATGAAAAGTAAACTTTTACAATCAACCTTTACTCAAAACATAGTACTGTGGGAGGCCAGGAGGGAGGAGCAAATGGAAGAGATATAGAGATTTTAACTCTATCAATAGGTATTCCATTTTTTAAGTTTGTGGGGAGTACAAAGACGTTTGTTATTTTGCATGTTTTTGTTACGTCTGAAATAGTTCACTTAAAAAAAACCAGAAAACATTAAATATTCCATATGGTGTGCACAAAAAAACTTTCAAATAAATAAATCAGAAATTAACAAGTGATGCTATCGTTCTCAAAATGATTTCTATAAAGAGCAATTTTCTACACATTTTAAAGATATTTGTCTTATATGATGGGCTTAACAGATATCAAAAATAAATGCTCTTATCCTAAAAGAGATGGAAAATCTCTTTAAAAAACTCACAGCAACCATTAAATGAAGAGGTGATAAAAAAGATAAAATAAGTAAATAAAAGCCTCAGGAGAGTTTAACTCAGAGCTAGTATGTCGATTCTGTACCACTACCAACATTACCTTCTAACTGATTAGGTTATTAGACAGCAAGGGGTACAGCCTATGCCACTAGACAGAGGGGAGGGATCAGAAAGAGAAGAGCAGTTTACCATTTACAAACAACAAGGTCAACTGGACGGCACTCTCAAGAGAGGAAAAGCCCATCGTTGGTAAAGGCAAGGAAAAGCAGCTCGTGAGAAACACCCCTCCTGGACCTGGCAGGCAGCACAGCAGCAGGCAAGAGCGGGCTTCAGAGCCAGACTGGAGCAGGAGACCCGTTAATACTAGACTTTAAGCCACAGCCGTATCTCAAACGTTTCAAGCTCAACCTTTCTCATTTTTAAATAGGAGTGACCAGAGCCAAGAGAACTTAATGAAGCTGTGTTTGTGAAAACACCTAGCAAGCCTACAGGCTGCCGTATAGAATGCACTCCATAAATGGCAGTAAATCTCATCGTCGGGAGTAACAGCATCTTCCAAAATTAAAATCACAAAAATAATAGTATGCAGTAAAAGCATTACTCAACTATTACTATAAAAACAGGATCAAACTCACATATTTTTGGCAAAACAAAGTGTCCATATTAACTGCTAAGCCATTATAAAATCCTCAGTTCAATTAGACTATGTATAATTTAGGAATGAATTTAAGCAGAGCTCAAGTCAAAGAAAAAATGTCTAAATAGTATCTATAGAGATAGAAAGCAAAAAATTCAGAAGAGCAGCAAGGAGATGGCAAAGAAATGCTAAGGGGGGGTGGAGGGGGGGAGCGGTGAGAGGGATCGGCACAAAATTACAGTTTCCCTTCCTAAGATCATGTTGAAAAGGCAGAACCTGCCAGATGAAGACCATCCCTTCACCACTCCCCCGCTGCTCTCTCAACCCCTTATTGGCATACTAGTTCCTTCACCCAGATCTATCCTTTTTCTAATTTCTCACCTGTTTTTATGTTCATTCCCAAACTGAAAGGTCTCTCTCCCTAAAGAAATCACAGCCCCACCACCCCAACTTCCCTTCACGATACTCACAAATTCCTACTGCATCCATCAGAAGCCCTACCCTTATCCTCCCATACACCTCTCCACTGCACGGCACTGATCACTCCATGCTCCTCTTTCCTCTTCTTTCTCAAAGCCTCTGTTTTGGTTTTTGCAAAATTACATCATCCTGATTCCTCTTTTGAAGTTCTGACGGTGCCCATGTCTAATCTGCCATTTTCCTCCTCATTCTCATTCTTCCTCTAGTCCACAAATGTAACTTCCCACTTTTTCCCTCTCCGATCACTATAAATTCTCTCCCTTGTTAACCTCATTTATTCCCACCTTTATTACTCCTCCTTGCCACTCTACAAACTCTGGAACTGTACCTCCTACTTGAGGTTCCAATAAAGCACCTGAAAGCAAATGCATCATCTCCGTACCACTTTCCTCCGTAATACTCCTGATTTCTCTACTCCTGGTACTTCGGCTGCTACACCTCTTCCTTGATCTCACTCACATGTGGCACAGCACACCATGACATATTACCTACATAGACACTATCTTATCTTTTTTTCTTAGGTTAGGATCCATCTTACAGCTGTCTATATTCCTCTGATGCCTAAAGCACTCCCACATGCACGTGGTATTAAACAGCAGGGTAAGAAGGGCAGGCAGTGCTGGACAGTCGAAAAGCAAGCAGCAGCATTTCCGTGACGGTAACAGACAAGACACATCTCCAGGGGGACCAGCAGAGTTATGTGTACAGTTTGAGATAGCACATAAAAGCAACTTACTAAAAATAGATTCCCTTGATACAATGATTGCAGAATAAGGTAAAAGAATCTAAATAATCAAAAATAAATTGAGTTTCAAAGGAAATTTCAGTTGTCAAGGTTGTCTCATGTTCAGCCCATAAAGTATTTTAATTAAAGTTATCATTACTTAGTTTTTGGCTATTTTTTTAATCTTTTATCTGTA
The DNA here is from genome assembly GCA_028534135.1 of Potos flavus. NCBI lineage: Eukaryota > Metazoa > Chordata > Mammalia > Carnivora > Procyonidae > Potos > Potos flavus. The sequence goes on along the minus strand of CM052898.1, from coordinate 65,370,332 downwards.
AAAAATGAATTTCCTCCCAAGAATAAATACGATTAAATAAACACACTCAAGAATTACAAATAATCTCATTTAAATGCCAATAAAATGTATATAAACAAAAATAAAATAGTCTTTCAAGATTTTACAAAGCACTGGATACTCTGTTATCATGCCTCCCACAGCCCCTTATACAGCATTACCAAGAACAAAAAAATAATAAAAACTTTCATTTTAGTCATAATATGGGTGTTTTCAGTTATACTTTCTAATTAAAATTTTATCTACCTCCACACAAATTTAATAAGAGCAAAATAAACAACACTAAAAATCCACCATTTGTCTACAACTTCCAAAGACTAGATGTCGAGTCAGGGCCTACCCACCAGGACTGATGAGTTAATATTAATCACATGGCTCTAACTAATCCTATGATGCCTTATAGGATATCGAGTAACCCCGTTGATAAATTCCCCCACCCATGACCCACCCGGCATCAGTTCAATTTGTCTCCCACCGCCAACCCTTCCCCACTCCCCACAACAAAGACAATACAAGCCTTTTACTCAATTTATAAAACCATTCATCCAGCAAGCCAGGATAAACTTTTTTTCTTTCTTTTGTCTTTTTTTCTTTACTTTATTTATTTATTTATTTATTTATTTATTTATTTAATTTTTTACCTCAACTGTGCATCTTCTCCTGCTCAAATGGCTTCCCCATGTTTTCCATAGCAATTACCTTTGGGGGAAGTCTGCTTTGGGACAGGTTAATCATGCTGTGGGTAGACTCTTCAAATGAAAGTATGAATAGTGAGACAAATGCATACACACACTTGCCTCTGAAGAGCTAAGAGCCTGGCCACTACCAATCTTTGTACTCACTATTCTGCCTTCTGTAGCTTCTCCAAGCAGCCCTCCAAAAGTGATTACAGGAGACATACAGGCACAGTATAGGAAAAGAATCGAGGCCAGGCACTGTAGACTTAATGCATCCTTGAAGTCACTCAAGAAAAAAGGTGTTTTCCTTTTGATGTCAAGTATCAAACCACCAAAAAGCCTAAATAGGTGAGATGAAACTCGTCAAACTGTACACTAGAGGATTCTAGCTAGTTCAGACTAAAACTATGGGCTACATAAAACTGCTGGTGCCTAGTGTTTCGTCAACAAAAATTAATATCCTATTGAAATCATGATATAAATTATAGAAGATACACTCATTTAGTCTAATCCACTGATAGAGGAAAGGCAGATCTCATTAAGTTAAAAGACACATAAACATCTGTATTTTATGACTATATATTAAGAAAACTGCAGGCAAATGATTTTATATGAGTAAATGTAATTTCAGACACAAATGCACAAGAAAATATACAATAAAAATAAGTAAGACCTAACACTCCATTCATGAAAATGAGCATAAGCAATTCTATCAATTATTATCTACATTATAAATCTTAAAGGCAAGTGTCAGAAATATCAAGAAGGCAATTAGAATATAAATCATGAGCCCCAAATACCCTTTAATATGAATATAGTATGTTGTGCTTAGACTCAGTCAGTAGTGAATTAAATAATCCTAATGACTTTTAAAATCAGTACTTCAATAACATAAATATTTCTTGTCCAGGAGAAAAGCCTAAAAACTACTTCAGTGCATTTAATTTACTGAATATATACTCAAGCTCATGTGCATATTAGTAAAACTAAGAGGTTTTAATTAGGAAATTTAAAATCTATATTTGCACATCAAAGCTGTATCATTTTAATGTTTTTTGTTTTTTTTTTAATCAAACTCATGGATACATCTCATATAAGCTCTGTGAGGGGTAGGGACTTTTTCTTGTTCACTGCCTTTATCACCAGTGTCTAGAACACTGCCTAGGACATAGTAGGTACTCCATAAATACTAGAGACAAATCAGTAATTCAAAAAGGTTTTGTAACTCATACAACATACAATCACTCTGTAGAAAATACACCAAAAAATTTATCTTTTGCTTTAAAATGCTTTGGATGTTTCAAGGTTTACCATTCTTTTTCTAAAGTTAATACTGAAATAAATACTAAACACACATTGACAAGTGTAAGTTACTCTATAAATAATCTGACAGCAAGGGAAATCAACTTGCAATAAAAAAGGTGCCAATCTAGAAAATGAAACTGCCTAATTCAATCAACGACTGTTTAATATTTTATAGGAGGCTCTCATGTGACCATGAAATCAATGTAGCCTGACTTGGTATTTCTCAGTCACCAAACCTACCTCAGTCTGAGGTCTGAAGAAATAACACTAACAGCTAGTATTAGACCACCACTTTTCACACCAGGGCAGTCTTATTCTCTATGATAGAGACTATCGTATATATATTCTACAGAGACTATTCTTTATGATAGAGATTATAATACATTAGGCAATGAATAAACTGTGAGTTTAAGTTTCTCTAAATTTTATATTCAGTATGCCAGTTGTTATTTTTCTTCTATATAGTATTCTTTAGGCATGTCATCAATACCCCTAATAATGTATCTGTATAAAATAACCTGATTTGCTAAACAAATATTTAAGATTCAAAATCTCTTCTGTTCACAGCAACCACCAGTAGATAATAGTATCAATATCCACATGATTTGCTACAGTATGGCAATACCGTAACATTTCTCTACTTCTATAAAATATTTTAAGACAATGTTTGCACCTAGCAATATTTCTATATTTACTGCAAAAATTAACATCTTCAATAGTCTTTCTAGCTAGGTTTCTAGAGCTCATTACCATGATTTAATTATGCTTCACTCTCTAATTTTACATTATCTCATGATATAATGCTCATTTAAGTTTTAAGTCTAGGCACACACATACAAAATATCAGTTACAATTCCTCTCTATTCCTATAATTCTCTACCTTCATATGGAGAATTTTAATAGCACTCCACACCTTCTTCAAGAACCTTCTGTATAGGTAATGTAAATTACCCTCTATACTATGTAATTGCTTGATATTCTTACTGTATGATCCATAATATTTTCACTTTAAATTAAAACCTGATACACAAAATCCAAGTATATACTAGTAAAATTATTTTAAAATGAATAATTTTCCTTAACATCATACGTTTACAAAATAATGCACTTTTTTAAATATGAAAAAAAACTGTATAAGATTAACTTCCATATATTTAAAAAAAAAAAAAAGAATTTTTATGCCTTCTTCATCAAATCCACCCTTAGTCCCCCAGAAGACTCCCACACTGAATCAGTATTTGTACCCACCGTCCAGTCCTCTGTAGCTCAGGCCCAGCATGGTGTTCGGCCTCTTTAGGAGTATCACTCGAGCTAGGAGCAGATCCATTGGGAAATACAGGAATCTTTCTCTTTTCCTGCATTACACAAAAAACACATTTTCAGAATTCTGTTTTAAAAAAGGTAAGACAGTACCCTTGAATTAGAGGGAACAGGAGTACTTATATTGATTACATATCTAATCAGTGCTCCTAGAAAAAATGATTCCTAACATAAACTTCCACTTTAAAGAAATGGCACTTCAGAATAATGTCTAATATTTGTCTCTATTAGTATTTTACGCTTATGATTGGCTTTTTATATTTTGTATTTTAATACCAAATATACTATAAAACACATTCATACACACTATTGCAAATTATGAATCAGCCATAGGAAAATAAATATCCAATAAAACATCTCTCCAACCAGAATATTTAAAATATTGCTCATGCTAACTAATGAAAAGTATACTTTACATTAATAAAAAAGTAAATGCCATTTTCTTTTACCAAACTACTTCCCTGAAGACATAAGTAGTACAAGAGTTATCTGTTAAACACATTTTCGTAAAAATAAATTTCCCATTAAATCTTATTACTAATTCAAGATTCTTATGATAAAGGATGTCCCTGTTCCCCTCACCTGAAGACAAAGGAGCTAACTTCTAATTTGTTACTTCTAGGGGTCAAAGGTTGTACGTGACACAGGGAGCAAGAGGGAAGGAGACAAAAAGAGAAAGAGAGGAAAGAGAGAAAGGTGAGGGAGGGGTGTTCATCCCTGGATATCCCTGGGTCAAAAGCTCTGAGTGAACTACAAACTTACACTACTTGGTTTATATGTTCAATAGCAAAACTTATCTATAATCGTAAGATTACCATTTGAAGATATCAAAGTTAAAACTAACATATCTTAGCTCAAAGGGGAAAGAGAGAACAAAATTATAGAATTCCTAAAAACCAAAAATAATGAAAAATACCATGTATCACAATCTATGGGATACAGCAAAAGCATCATTCAAGAAAATTAAGCACTTAATATTAAGAGAACAAAAGGATAAAAATAAATGAATTAAATATCTAACTCAGGAAACATGAAAACAAAATTCTTTCCTGAAGTGAATGGAATGAAATAAAACAGCTAAAAGCAGAAACTGAACCACAAAACAAAATACTTTTTTAAAAAGGAAAAATGAAATAAGTTGTAAAAGCTGCTCTATTTGAAAAAATATGAACCATTAGCTAATACTCAGCAAAAGACACAACAAGGAGGCAACTTCAAACTGAGGGAAATCTTCTACACACACACACACACACACACACACATTATACTGCACAACGTTATGCAAATAAATTAAAAAACCTTGATGAAATGGGTAATACATAAGTAATACATAATTTCCCAAAACTGACACCAGAAAAACAGGAAATAGGTAGTTTTCTAGGAAAACTTAAGACTGACCCCAGAAAGAACAGAAAGCTTACACAAGCGAATCACCACAGAAGAAATAAGTACATCACTGAAGCCCACCACACAACCAAAGACTCAGGCTCAGAACATTTTACAAAAGAATTCTTCCAAATTTTTAGAACCAAATCATCCCGGCCATTTCAAGTTTTAAAAGCACAAGGAGAGGAAAATTTACAAATTCGCCTTTATGAAACAAATATATAAAAAACTATATAACAAAGTCAAAGCATGAAGACAGCACAAAACACTACAGACCAATCTACTTACAGTGATGCAAACAACTCAAATAAAATATTAGACAGAGACAACCAGCACTTTGAAGCTGAATCTGGGCTTATTCTATCAACACAAGAGTGTTTTCATATTAAATAATCCGTTAGTATGGTTCACCACAATAATCGATACATAAAATTCACACAATCATCTCCAGAGATGCTAACAAGCCATTTGAAAAAATTTAACATCCGCTTATATTAAAAATTTCAATGAAACAAAAATTAGCATACTTTCTTAGCATGATAAAAATGTGTATTTTGGCCCCCAATGTCAGTGATTTAATGAGAGAAACATTAAAAACACGGACTACAGTTCAGAACAAATTAAGAAATGCCCATTTAGGGGCACCTGGATGGCTCAGCCAGTTAAGCTCTGAGTTTCAGCTCAGGTTCCGGTCTCAGTGTCATGAGATCAAGCAGGGTCTGCTTGAGATTCTCTCTCTCCCTCTCCTGTCCCACCCCACTCTACACACATGCACACACGAGTGTTCTTTCTCTCTACAATAAATAAATCAAAAAGAAAAGAAAAGAAATGCCCATTTAAAGTCAACTACCAGTTAACACTACTAGAGTTTCAGTTAGTACAATTAGACAACAGAAAATGTATTAGAGTTGGAAGAATGAGAAAAAGAGGGATAAAAACATCTGACTGCAGATGATATGACTGAAAAACTATTACATACAATGAAAGAACTAAGAAAGGGAGGAAGATAAAAAATATACAAAAACAAACAGCCTTCATATATAAAAGTAACAAACTGATGATATAATGGAACAAAACCCTCATTTACAACAGAGACAATAAAGACAAAATGCTTATGAATACACTCACCAAGAAGTGTGTAAAGCGTAGATAAGGAGAACTTTATTGCATTCCTTAAGGACACAAGAACTGACTTGAAATAGGAAAACAAGTGGGGAAAAACATACCATATTCTTGAATGATTCAATGTTACAAAGATGTCAATTCTCCCTCAGTTCATTTACAAATTTCACTGCCATCACGATTTTTGAAAAATCAGGTTTTATTTCTGGAAATTAAAAGCTGATTTTAAAGCTTACATAGAAAAATAGACATGCAGAGACAGCGAAGAAAATTCAGAAAAGAAAGAGTAATAGATCAAGAGGGAATCTAGACCTACTGGATATTAATATATGCTAAAAAGCCTCAGAAATTAAAGTGTGGAATTGGTCCATGAATAGGTGGACTATGGAAAAGAAATTCCAGAAACAGACCTGAATGCAAATGGAAATTTAGAAAATGTAAGGCAGCAACACTTAACACTTAACTTTTTAATAAATTGGAACAAAAAGGCAGCAATTTAGATGAAAGATAAAGTTGGGTGCATACTCCACATAATACACCATAATAAACTCCAAAGGATCAACAAATGATTTCAATGTTAAGAAAAGGTGTTTTTTTTTTAGGGTGGTTGGGGTGATGAACTACAGATAACCAGGAATATTCAACTTCACTAATTACATAAGTGTAAATTAAAACCACTTTAAAATACCTGACATAGTAGGATAAAGATAGCTATCAGACTGACAAGTATCTGAAAGTCTGACAACAGTTAGTGAAGCTGTAGGGAAAGAGGCATTCATCACTGTGGGAGTCCAGAACAGTGCAACCCAGTAAGAAGGGATTCTGATAATATCAACTAAAATTATAAATAAGTTCCCATGTGAGCCAGCAATCCTATTTCTGGGAATCTACCCTACAAATACACCTGCATAAGACTAAATTGGCATATCAATATTGTGATGTGCTTTGTAAAAGCAAAAGTCTGAGCCCAGGAATAGCACAAACTATGGGATATCCATAAATGACATATAACAAAGCTGTGAGAAAATGAGAAATATTTCTAGGATATCTTATGATCAAATCTCCAGGATATACTGTTATTGAAAAAAGCAAAGTGTAGAACAGTACATATGGTATGTTAACTTTTGGTAAGAAAGAGGAAGAAATAGGACTATATTCATATTTCCTCGTACTGAATGAAAATTAGAAGGATAAACAAAAAACTAGTAACAAATAGTCCTTTCACAGGAAGTGGGTATAGGGTTTTGTAAGAAGGTAAATGGAATATGGTAGGAGCACACCTTCTCTGAGCATACCTTTTTATATATAGTTTTGAATTCTGAATCATAAAAATGTATAACCTATTCAAAAACATTTTAACTAAGAAAGAGTAATTCACAGAATTGTGTAGATTCTTACCTGAGAAGGAACACTTTTTGGTGGTTCTATGCGTATTGAAGGATCCCACTCTCCTGGAGGTAGGACAGTTACTTGATCTAAAAATTCATCAATTCCAGATAAGAGGTCATTTCTGTCTTTTGCCTTATAGGCTACATCATGAAAGATCTAAAAAAAAAAAAAATTGAGTAAAAGGATTTTAAAGCTGAAAGAAAATTCTACATACAGTAAGTCCACTTTAGATATGATAAATAAGTCTAACATCTAATCACAAATCTCTGCCCCAAAGAGAAACAGCGTCCTGATCAATATAGGCCATGCTCAGTGAAAAGGTTCAAAAATGGAAGACAGAAATTATGGAGAAAAAAAGCAAGAAGGGGGAAAAGACAAAATCCTGAGCAAACCCCAAAGAAATGAAATCCTGAAATGCAGGATGGACAAAATTTCAAAATTTCAAGAAAGTGGTCAATAATTTCAAATATGGGGTGTGTGGGGGGGGAGGGAGAAAAAGACCAAAAAGCATCCACTGATCTTGACAGAAAGATCTTAAAGACCTTACCAAAGGCAAATGGTTGAAGAGGTAATAAGATAAAATAGTACAGACAGCAAGGACAATTTTGTAAGCTTCACTGTGAAGAAAAAGAAAACTGTAGTATGTTTCACAATCAGTGTCCGCTTGAAAAGGATCTGAAATTCCACTTCTAAGAGATTTTATAATATGATATACTTCGTAATGAGTATCTACCTCTTGGGGTATCTTAATTACCTCATCTGTCATGAGAGTGGCTATTGATCTTCCAATTTCATGGTACTGTGGTGCCTTGCCTGCTGGACCCAATAACAGGAACAAAAACCTAAAGAAACATTAAAATACACAGACTTAAATAACAACAACATATACAAAAAGACCGAGGCAATCATAAATAAATCATTCAAATGTAAACACAGAAACAACGTTCAGATCTCTCTTCCACCCCCCCACACCAATCATTGAGAAAAAAAATGACACTCTACTCATCGTAAACCAGACCACAAAACTAAGCAAGGCATTCATAATTAACTTTCTACCAAGTTATTACTCCCCATCTTCTTCAGGGTAAAAAAGTAATTAAAGACTTGAGGGTTTTATGTTAAAGTTCCCATTTTCTTTACCCTTTTGAATCTGAATAAGCAATTTTATCAAATCTGTATTGGTGAAAAAGTAAACTAGCAAATAAAGGAAATACCAATCCCACTAAAGACTTCGAAGTAAGGATTGCCTAATAAAATAGTGCAGAGTATACACAAAAAATTCATAATCCCTCAAACTAGGGTCTGGATAAAGACTCTACTGTGGTAAATAAGGGACTATGCAAGGAAAAAGAATTTTTATTTACAACTCCACAAATTTAACATCAAACTTGTTATTTTTTAAATTTATTTATAAATGACTAAATAAAAAGTATTTAACTTTGTACTTAGTTATATCCTCATTAACACTACAGTCAGATATTAATATTCACACCCAAACTGGAAGTATTCATCTTCTTGTTTTATGAGAATGTGAATGTGAATCTATAGAATTATTTTTCTCACTTATCCTAATACTACATTAATGTAACCCAGGAAAGCACACTAAAAATAGGCACATATACTCTAATCAAGTTGCAATTAATTCCTCATCTTTACTATTATAAAAATGATTTTTTGAGTATTCTTAAAACTCTTCTTATTTACAATTAAATTTATACAGTCAATAGCTAATAAACTGATTATCCTATAACACAACTTGCTAATTCTTATTTATACTGAACAGAAAATTTTGGTCAGCTCAGAACAAAGCATTTTACCTAATTCAGAGGCATTTTATTACATTTAATCAACCCTATGAAGTAATCACATCTTCATTTTATAAATGAAGCACAGGAAATTTAAGTCAGGCTTGACCCTCCCAGAAAAAGTGGCCCAGCAAAGATTCAACTTCATTCTGACTCCACAGAACACAACAGGTCTAAAATGATGAGCTGCCTTTTAAACCAAAGCTCCTAAAACAAGAGGGGATCAGGAAGGAGACAAACCATAAGAGACTCCTAAACTCATGAAACAAAC
>CM052898.1:65327859-65360539 GCA_028534135.1 Potos flavus | reverse complement strand
CCATTAAGGCCTTGGTGTCAACTGGAAGTGGCCACCAACACATATACTTCTAACTACTAAATGTATTCAATCTGCAGATGTATAATCAAAAGAATACATATGCAGAGGCGCCTGGGTGGCTCAGTGGGTTACAGCCTCTGCCTTCTGCTCAGGTCATGATCTCAGGGTCCTGGGATCGAGCCCCGCATCGGGCTCTCTGCTCAGCAGGGAGCCTACTTCCCCCACTCTCTCTGCCTGCCTCTCTGCCTACTTGTGATCTCTTTCTCTCTGTCAAATAAATAAATAAAATCTTTAAAAAAAAAAAAAAAAAGAATATGTATACAATTTCCCAGAACAGCATCAGCCACCAGATTTTGGAGAGAAGAGTAGAATGAAGACTATGGGGAGAATGTAAGGATATAGTGGGAGTGGGAAGAAGAAATGATGTGGAAATTCAATACTGATAAAGTTAAAAAAAAAAAAAATACTGATAAAGTTAGAGTAGGATCTGAAGTCATTCGGCTAACCTGGTCATCCTAAAACTATTAGAACTGGCAGAAGTATACATTAGAGTTTTAAACCAAGGATTCTATGTAGTCCTTCCCAACCTCAGCTAAGTTAAAGCTGTTTCTCAACCAGTAAAGGAAATCTCCTTGCTTGTACAATAAATTTCTGGTGCTCAGAATGAAATGAGTAAATTCCCCAAAATTAAAACTATCACTAGCACAGATAACTCAGAAAGACTGTACTTCTTGGCTTTAAGAAAAAACAATGTATATATAAAACCAATACTGGGATTTAAAAATCATACTTTGGTAAATCTATTCTTTTGCCCTTACAATTTTTCTCACAATAGCATATCTAACTAGAGAAAGATAAATGAAAGATATCAGAGTCTTCTGCCACTAAAAGTTTGAAAATAGAAGTAGTTGAAGCAGTGGGGCACAAAGAGAAGATTCTGTCCCCCAAGAAACATCTGGCAATATGGAGGGACATTTTTCGTCGCCACAACTAGGGAGTGCTGCTGGCAGCTAGTGCACAGAGGCCAGGGACGCTGTCGAACATCCTACAATGCACAGGATAGCTCCTTATGACAAAGACGAGTTGAGCCCAAAATGTCAACAGTGCCAAGTTTGAAAAACAGGGAGTCAGAAGATAGTTACAAATACTAAAACTAAGCTTAACTCTTTCACATGTAATTACTCTCCAAAACATAATAGGAAACACCACTTTCTTACTATGGGTATGCACAAATCATGATCCCATGACACAAAATCTATGACATCAGTCTCTCCAAAATGATGCTAAGGCCACTTTCCTTCTGTAACATAACATCAGACTTCAAGGAAACTCAACCAGGGTTTCTAGGTGTCTTAAGTACCACAGGTAGTTAAACCAGGGAATAACATATAGCTGTTCCTATTATTTTAATTACATACCTTCCATACATGTCTTTTTAAACGGTAATTAGGGGCTTTTTCTTGTCTTTAGAAATTCCCCTCTCTTCCCTCCATTCTAATTTCTTTTCTTTAAACCTCATGGCATACTTATGGCAGAGGAGAAAAAAAAGCTTAATACTGTTCTTCAATTTTCAGTTAATTGCTACTTTTATCTCCTTAACAACATGGCCTAACAAGCTACTGTGAACCCATATGTCATCTCCTAGTTCCTATATAAAATTTATAATCCCTCACAGAAGCTGGTAAAACAAGAAATGTTCAGTATCACTGCTAGATATAAGTAAAAACAAAAGCAAGGAATTAACTTTAAAATAACTTTTCTTCAAGGAAAAATAGTAAGTCTTGCTAGTTCTTTCTAATTAAGACTGTTGATTACTTCTGAGTAAATAATTATAGGTATTTCTTTCTTTTTGTTACTATACTACATATTTGCCACAAGGTACTAAAATCTACAGTGAAATATTATACTGTAGATTTTGCTGTGGATAGATCTGAGTCCAATTCCTTGCTCTGGTCATTTATGGCATGATTTTCTAAGTCTTAGTTTTCTTCATTTGTAAAATAGGGATTAACAAGAACCTCATCAAACTCTTAGGAGAATTATAAATGTATTTAAAAAGTAATACCATTGTATGTAGAACACTATAAAACAATGGGAGCTATAGCTATGGTCATAATTAATGGTACAATGATTTAGCCACCATATGTCCATTTTTTACTTCTAAAAGTATGTATTTTTTTGGCAACTACAATTAGCCTTGATTAAATATACTTGGTATGTTTGAAGAAATTCAATACAGAGAAGGAGAAGTTTGTCATAGTAGTAGGACCTCGAGGATTTTGTCAGAGGACTTAGGCTATCACTTACTAGTTCTATGATCCAGGGAGAGGTTATCTAACTTTTCTGAGTTTCTGAGTTTTAGAATCTGAGTCTCTGTAAAATGGGTGTATCCACCTAACTCACACAAATTTTTATACACATTAAATAGGCTAATACAATAAACATAAGCTACCAATGAAGTGGTACATGTTATCAGTATTATGAAGAAATGTAATAATACTTATATGATTAAAACCACTAGCTAGCATTTACATGTCACACTGACACTTAGCTGTCAGTAAAAAACAGTCGGTAGATGAACCATGAGAGACTGTGGACTCTGAGAAACAAACTGAGGGTTTTAGACGGGACGGGGGTGGAAGGTTGGGTGAACCTGGTGGTGGGTATTGAGGAGGGCACGTATTGCATGGAGCACTGGGTGTGATGCATGAACAATGAATCTTGGAACACTGAAAAAATTCAGTTAATAAAAAAAAAGTCACTAAAGAATACTTTTTGATATGAATTGAGTGGAAAGATATACATGTTTAAATGTACATATAATTAGTATATTATGAAGAAACAAAATTGCCACAATATATAACCCTTGGATGAATTATTAAATCTTTTATCCACTAAGAAATAATTTTTCTAATTCACAGACAAAAATATGTCTTAGCCACTACTCTAGGATCTCTGGTCTTGAGAATTTCAAGATCAATTTGATTAAAGGTAGATATGACATTAAAGGACAAACTAAAATCTATCCCAAAATAGAATACTAGTCTTAAAGTAGTGATGATTCCAGATAGCCATTAGAGAACTTTGATCTTCTCAGAGACAAAAAGAGGAAAAGAACATTCGATCCTACTTGTCCTAGGAAGATTAAAATATACTGCATTCTTTGGAAAAAAGCAACAAATAGTAGCTGAAAGGCACATCACCTCAATTGTAATTTATGTCCAATATGTGTTCATTCATACTATGAAGGAAATGCACAAGAAGAAAAGCCATCATTTTTTAAACATCATGGAAAATTAAAAGACTACTTATAAAAATTTCTGTTTTTCTGATCCATTCAAATGCCTTAACCTGTAAAATCTCAGTGAAAATTTTTGAAAGGGCTTTAAGTTTTGTGTAGTCCTTTGTACAAGTCTTTTTATAATCTAAAAATCTTTAATACTTCTGTTCTTTTCTACAATACACTACAAAGGAAAAAAAAAAAAACATGCAGAAGTCAAAATAAATTATAAGCATTATCTACATATGCTGCTAAAGCTCTGTGCTGAAAGGCATTCCAAGTGCAAGTGATCCAGAGGCAGAAAGCACCACACATGGAGGATTTGAATAGTTGCCTGGAGTCACGTCAACATTTTCCTCATTCTTCTGCTCCTGGCCTTTCAGTGCTTCTAAGTCTTCCTCGGGCGGATGAATTACTACTGTGGGAATATCATCACTGGCAGGTGAAACCAGTAGTTCTGGGGCCTGAAGCTGACTCTGTTGGGAACTTCTGGAGGTCAGGCGACTGACGCTAGGGCTGGAAGGAGGGCTGTTTTGAGGGGTGGGTACTGGGGTTGTACACCTTGAGCCTGCAGGGCTTCCAGCTCTTGAAGAAGGAAGAAGATGACTGAGAAGAAGAGATAAAGGCGATTCTCCTCTCAATGAAAGGTTTGAGGCAGACAGACCTGTTCGCAAAGAGTGGCGGGAGGCTGAAAGGCCTTCCCCTGAGATAAAACAAATAAATGAAAAATGATGAAGTTCATTGCAAAAGGCAAATAGACACACACACATAACATCAATTTACAATGTAAACTGCAAGCTTTAAAGCCCAAAATTTCAAATTCATGCTATCAGAGTTAGCATGGCAATCAGATGTTTAAATGTTAGAAAGGCAATGAAAAGCTGCTTAAATTATACTTAGTTCCCTGAAGGTGTATACAGAAAATAAAACAGAAAATAAAAAACAATGCAAATGATAGATGGTGGGGGGCAATATTCTGTTAGTAATTAGAATATCCAATAATGTGCCTTTTTAAAAAAACAGTATCAGTGAAAGTTGATAAACAATAAACAGCAAATGAGAACATAATATAAAAATAATCTAAGAAATAAAACCCTAAACAAAACTTATAAGCACTGATACTTATATTTAGTGTATTTTTCCTACACTGTAACCAAGCCGCTATAGATAATTCTCTCTCACAAGAAAAGTCTGCATCACCTAATAATTCCTAACTTAAAATTGATATCAAATCTTTATATTAGTCAGTAGAGCATCACCTACTGGTAGTGCTCTCAAGTAAAATTTTAAAACATAAGGAAAGTTATAGGAATTTTTTTAAAAAAGAAGAACAGTGTCAATTTGAAAGGATATTCTTCAGCTCTCTAAAGATATTAATAAATGTCCTAAAATATGCAACCACTTCTAATATAGCAGATAAAATAGATACAGTCTAATTTAGCTAGATAATAAAGTATTTCTCACCAAAAATGGCAATAATGAAGTAAGTCTAGCATATTTCAAAAGGTCATATATATTTATATTTCAAACACCTGGTATTCTAAGAAGTGTAGCTTAGTGGAATAACACTGATATTAGGAAAAACATGAGAACTATGACAATCCCATATAATCTAAGTTATCAAAGCCACATGCTCAAGAGATCCCAGAAGTATTAAAAAGATGAACCTTAGTTCATAAACAACCACCATTTAGTTAAAACTAAAGCTACATGCAAAAACTGTTAAATTACAACTCTAATACAAAATAATAACATGCACATGCTAAAATGACATTTAAAAGAAAACAGCCATTGTCCTATGATTAAAAGGTAACAAATGACAATCAGGGAATATCAGGAACCACTCCACATGAAGCATAAAGATTTAATAGGGTCTCTCTGAGTAAATGAACTCATTTCAGGAAAGCTGAGAATATACAGTGCATGAAGATGAAAAAGTCAAAAAATGTGGCATCAATGGCTTAATTTTAAATTGAACTTAGGTCCATAAGAGATTTCTTTATTCTTAAGGTTACTTAAATACATAAAGACATCATTTTAAAGAGATTAAAAAGAGTTTTAATGGTCAAATACTCAGAAGAAAATGGCTTTAAGTATGTCTTACTGAACTGCAAAAGATGATTACTGTCCACTTCAGATATATTAAACCCCATCTCATCACCAATGGGGTTTAATAAACACCAATGGCTGTTTGTTTGTAGAATACTTAAAAGCCATACTCTTATTGCAGGGGCAAAGAAGACGAGCAGAAACACATTGTGGCCCATCATCCACTCCTCTTCACTCTAACCCTCAGGTAATGGTAGCAGCTAGAGGCAAGAAGGACCCTCATAAGTAACTCCAGCCCTTTGTACCTAAGTTTTGCAGAGTGACTGTCATCAGAGCTCTCTTTGAGAGCCAAAACAGAACCCTAGTGACGTATCCTCTGCCTCCAGATGTGCCAGCCTTAAAACAGTGATGGAGGTAAATGGCTACAAAAAAGACACTGTATCCCCACATAAGCCACCAGGTCCCATATAATCCACTGATAGACCGTGAGAGTGGAGAGCTGGAAAATGTCTGTGCCATTCTCAACGGTTTGGAAGACATCAAGGAGGTCATCCCTAGCTTAAGAATAAATCATCCATAAAAACCTTACCTAAAGTGTATAAATAAAGGGCAGTCAAATCATCAAACCAACCCAAAAACACTTATTTATGCTCAGCAAATAAAGTATATTCGGGGAAACAAAAATATCACTATGAAAAATCTAATAATAGATAATAAAGGTTCAAATCCAAGACTTAGAATTTTAAAAAGATTAAACTTACAGATCATACTTTATGCCTCCTTAATCAATTATTCAAGTATTCTTGACAAAAACAAAAAAGCAAGAAGTAATTCAGGATTGGCTATAGTGGTAAATGTGCCATTATAACAAAGTGAATACTTAATTTTTTCATCTGAATGATTTCTACAGATTAACTGTCATGTTATAAAGAATATTTTAGAAATGAAATTTTTTTAAATACAAAAATAATATTATTATTTTTTTAAAAGAATAAAAGAGACAATAAAATGACTTTAAGATTTATCTAGAAAAAATATCTCTCTGCGCACAAATGCTAACTGTAGTACACTGGAATGCTGTTAGAGTAGAAGTGTTAGTGAAATTGGATGCCACAACTTATCTCACCATTCCTTTCAAGCAAGTGAGGGTCAGAATGTTTCTTGCCTATATCTGCAAAAGATCGAACAAGGGGAATCCGACTGGTGAATCTTTTCTCATTCTGATGATGATGTCTCTTCAGAAGAGCTTCTCTAACATTCTCTCTTATGGACTCATCCAACTGGCCAGAGGCTATCATGTTGTCCAACACCATATCTATTGAAAAAAAAAATAACAGCTGTTTTTATTAAAGAAACGAATACTTGGATGACTATAACATAAACGATAAACTGTACATGAAACCTTACCAAAAAATAAGATCTTTAAATAGTTCTCTAGAAAATATTATTCTCTTCGGATATTGAATAATGTATGCATAAAGATAAATATGTGCTAAAGGGGAGGTGGGTGAGGATGGGGTAACTGGGTGATGGGCATTAAGGAGGGCACTTGATGTAATGAGCACTGGGTGTAATATGCAACTGACGAATCACTAAATTCTATCCCTGAAAGTTAACTATGTTAACTAACCTGAATTTATATTGGGGGGGGGGAAAAAGGAAAAAAAGATAAATATGAACATTATCTAGGAAAAATAAACAAGTTACACAGAGACCCCTATTTTTTACAAGTACTTATTTATAAAGAGGTCACTGTTCTACACTAACAGCCTTCCTATAGTTGAAAGTGCCTTCCTGATATGGACACAATAAATTCTATTAAACTCAATATTCAGTAATACTGGCTTCCTAAGAAGTGAAGGTATTTTATTGCCTCATTTCATATTTTTGTCAAAATTATAGATGAGTACTGGACTCCTTCATTCAATAATTAACTATTTACTGAGTACCTTATATGTTGGCAATACAGAATTTAACTAAGCAGATCAAGTTTTTGCTCTCACTCTTTCAGAGGTAGAAAAACCAATGAGCAAATGAAAGGATAAAATATCATAAAGTAGTAAATTCTAGGAAGATGAATATTATCAGGCTATGAAGGAGGTATGGGGAATGGAGAGACTGAAGTACTGCCATATGACACATAATTGTAGTGATTGGACTATTTTTAAACTATAAAATATATATAAATATTCTAAAACAGTGCCACTATTTTGAGATAAAACAGTCAAGCTTTCAAACCTGAGATTCCTCTGAGAGAAAACTGGAATCAACCTAACAGGTAAACTGTAACATTAACACAATAACTACAGACTACCATACATAGGGACCTTGGATTAGAAGACATTACATTGTAAATAATTAAAACATTACACTGTGTTATGTGATAATTGCAAAGCCAAAATAATGTTTCCTAATACTATTCAAGAAATCTGTATACACACAGGGAACTGATTTCCATGTGACATCCATACCTGTCTACGTTTTCTGGACCTTTCTTCCTTCTCTTCCTCCTCCTCAGAATACTTTCTTTTTTCCTGTACCACCTACTCCTTGTTCTCATGTGTTCAAAGTCTATAAATCAGTAGTAAATAAGTAGTACATTTAATGTCCTTGTGGATTTTCCCCAGATACCTTGGTCCAAAAACTGAAGAAACAAAAAGCTCTTTTCTCTACATTTCCAGAAACAGACTGCGTATCTTGCTTATGGCACTAGTCACATTCTTTTTGGTACTGTAGTTGTGCCTGTCTCACTTATTAATCTTCTACACTCTAAATTTATTAAAGACAAAAGGGTTATTTATATGTGTACTCCTCATGCTATCCTACAGAGAATGGAAGTTCAACAAAGAGCAGTTAAATCAATGGTCTAAAATCCCACCTCATTTTCCTTACTTAAATATCTCTAGTTTCAGTACAAAATAAGTATTTAAAAAGTCAAACTGCTTAACCTGCTATTTCATCTAGAGTGCTTGCTCTCATGTCCAGCATCACTGTTCCATTTAGGATGCAACTTCTTAGTTCAAAAAGACTGTGCAAAGAGAGAGTTGCCACATAAGGTTTACTCCATCGGTCACCGCCATCTTCAACATCCTCTTCAAATTTCAGCCATCTGAAGTATATCAACACATAAAAACATTTTGTAAATAATAATATTTCATTTGCTTATTTTAATATGAGAAACATACACTTATTCTTCTAAAGAGAAACAAAGATTACCACTACCAACACAAAATTTGGCTATAAACTCATTTTTACAAATCAAGCTAATGGTCCACTCTATTCACATGTTACAACCTCTGCAGTTCCTCATTCTGTTCTAGCTATCATAATATGTCTACAAAGACACACTAAGGAACCTCATGGTTTCCACCGCTAATCCTCTTTTAAACTGAAAATATGCAGCAGGACCTTGATTTTTGAAATTTATTTCTCTAATTAAAGACATCAAAATGTACAATTAACATAATTCCTACCATGCTTTGTTAAAGTGGTAGGGATTACTTAAGAAAATGAATTTTGAGAATAAAGAGATAAACTAAAGCTGTAGCTTCCAAATAAGAGGAAATTCTCTCCCCATTATTTTAAAGCACCCAGTAACTCATAAATTCATTGTATTTACAACACAAGAAAAAAATCAAGAAAAGCCAACTAAATACTGAGACTAATAATACAGGTATTATTACCTGGCAGTTTCTTTCCATTCATACTCTTCTCCATCTCTGTAACATAGTTCATCCATTTCCGTAAAGAGATCATGAGGAATGTGCTCTTCATCATCATCTTCAGTACCAAGAATGAACTGAACTCTTTGGGATGGTGTGTCTTGACAAAAAAATTTAA
This sequence comes from Potos flavus, assembly GCA_028534135.1. Taxonomy (NCBI): domain Eukaryota; kingdom Metazoa; phylum Chordata; class Mammalia; order Carnivora; family Procyonidae; genus Potos; species Potos flavus. Next base: position 65,351,370 of record CM052898.1, on the reverse strand, counting down.
ATACACTCAAAAATTGCCGCAATTCATTCAAAGATAAACTCAGTTTGAAAGTGAGGTGCTCTTGTTATAAACAAATATATTTCATTAAAACTCTTTTATTAAAATACTATATATCTGGAAGAAAACAAGGACCAACAATCCAGAAACAAAGAGTATGACAGAGAGATCACCTCCACAGACAAAAAAGAAAAATTCTATCTTAAAAATAAATAAGTGAGGGGCACCCGGCTGGCTCAGTCAGTAGAGCATGTGACTCTTGATCTCGGGGTTGTAAGTTTGACCCCCATACTGGGTGCAGACATTACTTAAAAATAAAATCTTTTAAAAAAAATTAAAAATAAATAAATGAAACTAATATAACTGATGTAAAAACAAACAAAAATATGCAATATCCGAAAACATGGAACACTGTACTCAAAAATAGGACTTTTTTCTCACTAAAAAATCAGAAAATGTTAGACAAAACAGAAATTTTAAAAATATGTAATTAATATGTAGCTAAGTTCAAAACTGAAAAAGGAAAATCTCCAAGTCCCAAAAATTGATGAGAAAAAGGAAAGCAAGAGGTGTACAGAAACTGGCTTTTTGTAATATCACAGAGAAGCAAAACTCTGGCAGCTAAGGTTAGGGAGGCAGGACAAATCACTGATACAAAACAGAATTCCCACTCATGGCATCTGAATTTAACCTACCTACAGTTAGTACAGGGCCCTAGAAAAGTTAGTATAAATTCTAGTCCAGGACAGTTGATAGCCCTAGGACAAGCAAACAACCATAAGCATCAATTGAAAACAAAATCAAATCCTGCTGAATATGAGATATGAAGTCAAACTCAAAATCTACACCGAAGTAAACAAACTTGCAGGCACTTGCAGATGCAATAAACAGGTTAAAGAGTAGATTAGAATGATTAATAAAGAAAAAGACAGGGACATCTGAGTGGCCTAGTTGGCCTAGTTGGTTAAGTGACTGCCTTTGGCTCAGATCAAGATCCCAGGGTCTTGGGATCGGCTCAGCACAGAGCCTGCTTCTCCTTCTGCTTTTGCCCCTCACCCTTGCTTGTGCTCACTCGCTCTTTCTCTCTCTCTCTGACAAATAAATAAAATCTTTTAAAAATAAATAGTTTAAAAGAATTTTTTAAAATAATAATAAAATAAATAAGGGAAAAGACAGATCTGAAGAAATTTGACTGTATCAATAACAAATAAGAAGATGGAAAACTAAACGTTCAGAAATGTAGAGAACAATTTAAGAAAAATCAAATAGGAAAAACTCCAGAAAGAATAAAATACAGAATAGGGGCAGAAGAAATAAAAAGCGAATTTGAAAATTTTCCAGTATGTGTATCACATAGGTCTTCATATTAAAGGACTACCCTGAGACCTATGCAGGACAAACTAAAACATACTGTGACTGAACTTCCTGATGTTTTGAACCTTTCAATATTTAGGTCTTGCAGTTCTTTTGTCAGATTTACTTCCAAGCAATATTTTTGGTGCTACTGTAAGTGGTATTTTTTATTTCAATTTCTGATTGGTCATTGCTACTAGAGAAATAAATAGAAATACAATTGTGTATCTTGCAACCTTTCTAAACTCACTTAGTTCTGTAATTTCACAGACTGCTTAGGATTTACTAGATACATGATCTTGCATCTGTAAAGACAGTTTTACTTCCTTCTTTGCAATCTGTATGCCTTTAATTTTTCTTGTCTTATCACACAAGCTAGGTGCTGCAGTACCATGTTCTATAGAAGTGGCAGAGGACAACCCTGCCTTTCTCCAAATCATAAGGAGAAAGCATTCCATCTTTCAGCACTAAGTGTAAGGTTGAAAAAGTGTTTTTGTAGATGCTGTGTATCGGGTAGAGGAAGTTTTCTTTTATTCCTTCTTTGCTGAGAATTTTATCATGAATGGCCATGGAATTTTGTCAAAGGCTTTTTCTGTACCTACTGAGATAATTATATGGGTTTTCTCCTTTATAGTGTGAATGTGGTTATTTATATTGATAGTTAAATTTTATACCAACCCTGCTTTTCCACATGGTTATTATATTAATATCCTATTGCTGCTGTAACAAATTACCACAAATTTGGTGGCCTACACACAAATTTATTCTCTTACATAGTTCTGGAGACCAGAAGTCCAAAATGAGTCTTAGAGTGCTAAAATCATTGGCTGGTTCCTTCTGCAAGCTCTAGGGGAAAATCCATTTCCTTACCTTTTCTAGCTTCTTGAAGCTGCCTACATTGTTTGGGTCTGAACCATTCCCACTTACTAGAACTATTTGCTTCTGTTGTCACAACTACTTCCTCTCTGATCTTCTGACTCCCTCTTACTAAGGATCCCTGTGATTACAACTGGCCCACTGGCATACTCCACTCTAACTTCTCCACCTCAAAATCCTTAACTTAATCACATCTATAAATTCAAGTTTGCTATAAAGTTAACATTCACAGTTTCTGGGCATTGGGAAGACATGGGAACCATTATTCTGCTTACCACAGTAATGATATACAATCCTTTTTGGATATTGTGAAATAATATAAGTTTTTAGTTTGCTAAGAATTTCTGAATCTACATTCGTGAGAGATATTTAGTCTATAGTTTTATTTTCTTGTAACAACTGTTATTTAGTTTTGGTATCGAGGTAATGTTGGATTCATAACAATGAAATGGGAAGTGTTCCTTCATCTTCAATTTTCTGGCAGTCTGTCTAATTTCTTCCTTACATGTTTGACCAAATTCATCCATGATGCCATTTGGGAGTACATTTTCATTGTGGGAATGTTTTAGACTACAAATTTAATTTCTTTATACACATAGGGTAAGTAAGATTATCCTTTTTTGGGGGGGGTAGTTTGTATTCTTAAGGAATTTTCCCATTTCATCTAAAATACCAATTTTGTTGGCATAAAACCATTCATAATATTCTCTCATCAGTCTTTTAATACCTGTACAATCTATACTGAAACTTTCTGATGCTGGTAATTTATATCTTTTTTTTTCTCCCTCATCACTCTGGCTACATAAGTTTATCAATTTTACTGATCTTTTCAAAGAATCAGATTTCAGTCTAACTGATTTTTGCTTTTGTTTTTCTGGTTTTTACCTTATTCATTTTCTACAAGTTTTTATTTTTCTTTTCTTTTCCTTACTTTGGTTTAATTTGTTCTAGATTTTCTCCTAGTTTCTTAAGTTAGAAATTTAGGTCATTGATTTCAGATCTTCCTTCTTTTCCAATATAAGGATTAAAATGCTACAAATACTCCTCTATGCACTGCTTTAACTGCATCTAACAAATTTCAATTTATACACAGTCCTAACTTTGCACAGTACCATGCTCATGGAACCTGCACACCAGACGCATGCCCTCATCTTGCAAGATTTTATCTCAATAATTGCTGTGTTTTTATTTTTATGAGTTCAAAATATTTCCTAATTTCTGTTCTGATTGCTTTTTTTTAATCCAGAGGTTATTGAGAAGCATCTTGTTTAATTTCTAACTATCTGGGGATTTTTCTCGGTATCTTTGTAGCTTAATTCCATTGTGGTCAGAGAATATACTTTCAGTCTTTTCAATGTATTAAGACTTGTTTATTGACTAGAATATAATCTATCTTGGGAAACATTCTATTTACACTTATAAAAAAATGTATTCTGTTGGGTGGAGGGCTCAATGAATATGAATATCAACCTAACTGATAATGTTATTGAGATCTTCTATATCCTTACTGATTTTTTTGTTTTATCCATAACTAAGAAGAGAGAGTTGAAATCTATAACTTTTTTTTTCCCAAATACTTTCATTTTTTCAGCGTTACAAGACTCATTGTTTATGTACCACACCCAGTGCTCCATGCAATACGTGTCCTCCTCAATACCCACCACCAGACTCACCCATCCCCCCACCCCCCTCCCCTCCAAAACTCTCAGTCCCTTGTTCTGAGTTCACAATCCAACAACTGTCAATTTATCTCTTTTCTCAATTTTATCACTTCTGCTTCATGTATTTTGAAGCTGTTCTTGTATGCATAGTCATATAGGATTGTTATATCCTGGTTTCAGCAATTTCATTTGTATGTGCCTTTGTGTGATTATCTTCATGTTTCTTCTTGGGTTTTGCTGAGCTCCCTGAACCTGTTCAGAGTTTTCATTAAATTTAGAAATTTTATAACTATTATTTCTTCAAGTATTTTTTTCTGCTACCTTCCTTGCTGGCACTACAAATACACATATGTTAGACTAACTGATATTGTTTTACAAATTACTGATGCCCTATTTATTCATTTCAGTCTTTTCTATTTCACTTTGGGTAGTTCCTATCACTATGTCTTCAAAATCACTGACTTTTTTTTTTTTCTGTAGAGTCAAACTCTCTGTTAATCTTACTTAGTGTATTTTTTCACTTCAGAGACTGTATTTTTCATCTTTGGAAGTTCCTTTTGGGTTTTCTTACATTTTCAATTTCTCTGCTCATCAGTCACATTCACCTCTATCTTCTTGAACATACAAAGCAGATATGCTATAGTTGCTTTAACATGCTTGCTTTTGAATTCCATCAACTCGGCCATTTCTGAATCTGTTTCTACTGGTTTGTTTTTCTCCTAGTTATGGCTCCTATCTTCCTACTTTTCATATTTCAAGTAATTGTAGATTATCAGATATTGTGAATTTTATATACTTAGGTATAGATTTTACCGTATTTCTTTTAGTAGTAGTATACTTTGTCCTGGAAAAAACTTTAATTCTTTTAATACCTGCTTTAAAAATTTTTAGAACAGATCCACTGCAGCTTTTAGTGTAAAATTAAGATCCACTATTAAGGCAACACCCTTCTGAGAACTCTCCACAATGCGCCATTTGTCAAGATCTTTCCTCTCTGATGGGCACACTTCCTATTCCCAGTCTTATACGATACCCAAAAACTGTTTAGCCTACTGTTTTCTGATGGTCATTTCCCAGGCCTCAAGTAGTTTCCTTTAGCCCAGACCAAAACTAAACCAAAGATTCACAAGGCTCCTTCTTCAAACCTTTGAACGCCTCTCTGTGTATAGCTCTCTATTCTGGCACTCCATACCTGACTGGCCTCTTTGGCCTTCCCAAATTCCAATCTCTGTCTCAACTCTTAGATCTTGCAAGGTTCTGTTCCAGATTCCCCTCCCTGTGCTGTGGCCTGGAAACTGTCTCTAGGTAATATGCTCAGGCAATCGTAAGGCTCATCTCACTTGCCTACCCTCTCTCAGAGGTCAGAATGGTACAATGTGTTGTCCAATGTCTGAAAATTAATGTTTTATGTATTTTATTTTTCTAATTATTTAAAATAAGAGGGATAATTAATGTTATTTCATCATGTCCAGAAGCAAAAGTCCTATGTAATCTACATTTAGAGAGTGGACACCATAAAAAGAGACCTCATTCACAACAATTTCTTGGATACATATTGGCAGTTAAAACCAAAAGAAACCTACTTCAGTGGCATAAAACTTTTCTAAGGATAGTTATTCCATTAAAAAGTCACAAATATTTCCTCCACTAAATTCTTCAAACCAGTATATTTAGACTTCACACATCATACCTTAGCTTGAAACATCAAACCACTTATCCTAGTGACCATACTTACGGTTTGATAGCATTCTATAAAAACATTATGTACTCTTTTATTCACATCAATTAGAGAAGCATAATGATCTACTTAAAATAGCAGAAGATATCCTAAACTGGATGGATGCATCATACAGAACACCAAAATAGTTCTAAATTACTTAATATCATCAAAGTCCACCAGTGATCCTTTCTGAAATTAGTACTGGTTTTTCCTTTGCTACCTACAGGACCTTTGTTAACTATGTGACCACTTAGTATTGTATTAGGCCATCATGTACTAGGCCGCGTATTATCTCTTAGGCTTTTAAGAGATTCCCATCACATTTAGTCTCTCTAAGCTGAAGTGTCTCCATCTACAAAATGAAAACAATACCCATCTTTTAAAAATGCAGAGAGGGATAAAGAAGATGTGGTATATATACAGTAGAATATTGTTCAGCCACAAAAAAGAATGAAATCTTGCCATTGGCAATGACATAGATGGAGCTACAGTATAATGCTAAGCAAAGTTAAGTCAGTCAGAGAAAAATAATGCCACATAATTTCACTCATATGTGGAATTTAATAAAGCAAAACAAATAAGGAAAGAGAAAAAGAGAAAGACAAACCAAGAAACGGACTCTTAACTACAGAGAACAAACTAATGGTTACCAAAAGGGAGGTGGGAAGGGGATGGGTGTTATAGGTGATGGGGATTAAGGAGTGCATTTGGTGTGATGAGCACCACGTATTGTATGGAATTGCTGAATCACTATATCATACACCTAAAACTAATATAATACTGTATGTTAAGTAACTGGAATTAAAATTAAAATTAAATAAAAAAGTACAGAGAGAATTAAATCGGAGCATATGTCAAGGGCTTGGTGGAATGCTTAGCACAGAACTGGCACTTAATATATTACTATTTTCTTATGTTCACGTTGTAGCTATATGACCCACGGGATTCTTTTCGTCTTCGTTACAAAAACATTCCTTTAGCAAGCACACAAGTGCCTACTACAAGTACAGCTCATGTAACTTTGCTAGAATGCACACACTAGAACCCATGGTGTAGAGATGGCCATCTAGGCCCATGATGTCCTAAAAAAATATTGATGCTTTATACGTCCACTAACTGCAATGTTCTAGCAGTCCTCCTCAAGCTGTACAGCGGTTTTTTTTTTGTTTGTTTTTTTTTTGGCTCTCACCATTCGCACATGTCGGGGCCACTTAAATCAGTACTTACTAATATTTTTTATCAGATAACATTCTCTTTCCTCTACAATATGCCTTTTTTCTTTCTGATTTCCTCTGCCTATTGGCCCTTCTGTATTTCTCTTCTTTCAAATAAAACTCTGTCCTTTCACAGACAATACTATCAAATCAGAGCACTCTTTTTTTTTTGTACAGAGAGTAGTTCAATTTAGTGGATACATTTTTCTAGCCAAAAAATGTGTTTAGAAATGGAAAAAAAATTAATCTTATCCAGGAGCCTGAAGATTCCAGATTATTTGTTCATTGCACATACAAATAATGAAATATATAATAGAGAAAAATATTATTACTTTAATTAGTATATTCCTTGGAGAAAAAATATTACTTCATTTAGTATATTCTTCAAGGTTTATAATGTGTCTAAATTACGGCAGACATAAAATTTAAGAAAGAAAATATTCTACCTTTTTAAACAAAGTTTTTCAGGAAAGAATTTTAAGGTGTTAACAAAGAACTACTGTTTTCACTTACCATAAGAAGGAGACTCCCGTCCATCTTCTTTATCTGATTCTTTATCTTTTCTTCTTCTGTGGTGATGTTTGTGTCCACGATGCCTATGACGCCGACGACTCTCTTTACTAAACGGGACGTGAACACCAATGTAGACAGCTCGATGACCTAGCCAAAGGTTCAGAAACAGTACTGATTTTCCAAAAAGGAAAGAATATACACAAAAGTATACCAAATTTTACTTAGATAAAAAAGAATTATATTTAAGCTGATGTAATTAACAATGCTATTTCCTGTTTTCTTTTATAGAACACTGAATAGAACACTATGTTGTGGGTTAATACCACTGACTGATAAAACAGCTTACTTATGTAAGCATTAGTTTGGCAAGGCTAAAAAGGCATTTTGGGAAAGAAGAGGTTGGCCTATCTGGAATCATATTATGTAGACATCAATTTATTCCATCGACATTTTGATGTCAACCCTAGCTAATAGACATCCTTAAGAGATATGTTTTAATGATAATTAAATACCTTATAATCAATATTCATAAGCAGATATTTATAAATATTAATTACAGTTTTGAAAATCTCAAATCAGCAAGGTCCAAATTACTGAAAGCTATGTTAAATGTAAATGATCCAAATACTCCAATTAAAGGGCATAAATTGTCAGATTGGTGGGGGAAAACAATATAATAAGGTTACCATATGCTTCTGGAATATTAAGAAGCTACTGCTGATGTTGCACAATTCTCAATTTGTATTGTGACCAACAAAATGGTTATGAAAGGCAGTTTCTGCTTTTGTTCACTAAATAAAACTTAATCAAGGAACTAGAAAGCTAGCAGCACTATGTCATATACTGAGGCATGAACTTGATTTCTTAAATAGTTTAAGTAACGTTCCTATCTAAGCTATGTGGAGTGAAAGTAGTGCTTTCAAGTAGTGGCTACGAGTTTAACTAATTTGCAACTATGCAAAAGCCTTCTGGCACGGAGCTGCTTTTTTACCTTATGTACTTTAAAAAGTAACATGCTGAAATATGAATAGTTAATGACATTCTTTTCCTAACAAGTTCCATAAGATGGTCAGAAAATAAATACCTCAAGAAACTCAAGATCCTCAAAAAAAAAAAAAAGAAAGAAACTCAAGATCCTCATCTTTAGATGAGATTTGAAAGTACAGTCAATCCTCATTATTTGTGAATTCTTTATTTTCAAATGTGCCAACTTCCTAAAACTCATCTGTAACCCTAAAATCAAAACTCATGGCAATTCTGCAGTCATTTACAAATATCCAGAGCAGCAAAAAAATTTGAATTGTCCAAAACACACATACCCAGCTAAGTTTGAAAAAGGTGACTCTTGATTTCTTGCTTTAGGTGCCAACACAGTAATATCAATAAACTAAGTAATTACATTTAAACTAAAACATAACTAGACCTATAGATACACAAAGGACTAAAATTATTTGCTTTAACATCTTCCAATACTTAGTACTCTGCCTAGTACACAGTAGGCACTAGATAAAAAAATTATAGAAATTAAATACCAATTATTTTTTTTAAATCCCAAAATTAAAAAACAATTATATAGCATGGGGGGGAGGGAGATGATGGAAATGTTCTAGAATTAGAGTGGTGATGGTTGCACAACATAGTGAATATACCTTAAAAAAATTAACTACACACTTTAAAATGGTTAAATTTATGTTAAATTATATCTCAATAATAAAACAAAAAATTATAACAAAACTCAGTGATATTACTATTTACTTTTAGTGAGACTATTTTCTTCTGAATACTATAGAAAAGTGGAAATTAAAGAGTCAAATTCTCATCACTGAGCACTAGGAATTACAAGGTTGTACTCTAATTAGTACTAATGGCTTGTGGCACACAGCCCCAATGCACCAAAATAAAAATAAATTACAGGAGTTTCCAATTTAGAAAGAATAAACAGGAATATGAAAATCTAAGCCTTACTGTTTATTTAGTTTTTATGATCAACCTTAGTGTTCTCTGTTATGATTTTTCTTTCCTTTCCTTTCTTTCCTTTTTCTTTAACCTTTACTCTGTAGAAGGGCTATTCAGTCAAACACAGATAAACGTAATCTCTCCCTCAAACCCGATACTGAAATTTAGATACGTATCAAGTACGCAAAGCTAAAGCCTCTGGGGTAACAAAGGGAAGCAAAAAAACACATCCAAGTGCTAGTCTTCACGTTCTAGGTTGCACACATTTGAGAGGTAACATTATATGCTAATAAGTGTCCAGATAACTGAGGTTCCTTTCAGAAGCCCTAGGAAGCCTAGATTTCTAAAGACAATTTTAAAAGACAGGGCTTTCTTTCATCTCACAAAGTAAATCTGGAGAACACTTATTTGCCTCTTCCCATTTCCTTTTTAAAAGCAACAGATTAATGCCCCTATATGGTATTGGCTTTCACAGAAGGCTTTAACTTAAAAACATAGTTCCCAAAAAGACCCCAAAAGTCTATCAAAACATTTGCCATGAACACCACCCTAACCAAGTGTTCAAGGTTAACATTACTAATAAGTCACATTGATATCACATGTTCTTAGATATGATATACTGAAAAGAGCACATTACTTCTGTGGTAAGCTTCCCAAATATCCATAATCTCAGTCTGTTATATGATAACATAAACAAACCCAAACTTAGAGACATTCTACAAAGTATCTAACAACTACCCTTCAAACACATCAAGGTCATGAAAAACAAGGAAAGACTAAGAAACTGTCCTAGAGGAGACTAAGGAGATGAGACAACTAAATGTACTACTGGATCCTGAACTGTTTGACTGGATCCTGGAACAGAACACAGATATTGGTAGAAAACTGGTGAAATCTGAATAAAATTTAGTCTAGTTAATACAACTGTACCAATGTTAATTTCTTCATTTTCGTTAACTTAATGATGGTTATGTAAAATGTTAAAATTTTAAAAAGCTGCATGAAGGGTAATAGAACACTCTGTACTATCTTTGCAACTCTTCTGTAAATCAAAAATTATTTCAGTCAGAAGGAAAAAAAAAAAAAGAGAAGAAACCATTTGCCAGGACTTCTTCCTGGAAGACAGAATGACATATAATTCATTTGCTCCAAAATTCTATGCTGAGGTATCATAGCACTTGAAAAGGCTGGTGTAACTGACCTATAAAATGAACATTTAGATGACTAGTAATAACTGTGGCTTATTAGTATGGCATTCCGGATTGCCAAAAATCACATATTACCTAGCCTGCTAGAAATGAAAAAAATAAAACAATCGACTGACTTTTTAACTTTGGTATTTTAATTTCCAAGGTAATAATAGCAACCACCAGTGAAATCTGAAAAGCATAGATTCTAGGGGTGCCTGGGTGGCTCAGTCGGTTAAGCATCCTTCTCTTAATTTCGGCTCAGGTCATGATCTTGGCGTCATGAGATTGAGCCCTACGTCAGGCTCAACACTAAGTGTGCAGCCTGCTTGAGATTCTCCCTCTCCCTGTGCCCCATGCCCCCCTCCCTGCTCATGCTCGCTCTCTCTCTCGGGGGGGAAAAAAGGAATAGATTCTGAAATCTTTGTTATATCAACACTTTCAACAAAGAGAAATCAAGGAATATTCTAACTGCATGGTTATATGGTTATATGGGTGCTTGCTGTATTATTCCTTGAACTATATTTAGAAAAGTATTAAACGTTCTTTCAAAAGTAAGCTCTACCTCATAACAACAAAATGTTTCCACAAATAGCAGGTAAAATTTAAAGCACACTAACAAGCTTTCATTAGTAATTTATCCTGCTAAGCATAAGTTAAACAAACTTACTTTCTAGTTCTTCTTTTTCAAACTTTGTGTTCACAGTTGAGCTGGTTTTGCCAAGATCCACAACAGCTTCTTCATCAGGACCCTAAAAAGAAATTATTCTCATTTACTCATGACATCAAATATATACGATATACCTACTTATAGGGGCATTATTTGAAAAAGTAAAAAATAAGTAACAGATTGCCTTCCTCTTCAAGAAGCTAACTATAAGCTAACTGATTATAGCTAACTGCATTCTTTTTCAACCTATGCTTATAGACTTTTTTTTTTAATCCACAAAAGACTATTCAAAATTTCATGGTAAGAACTGAAGTGGCAATTTTTTGTCTTCTATGGAAGTTACTAAGTAACTGGTACATATATTCGCTACAACAGAAAGACAACTCAGATCAGCAATTAGAGAAAAATGGGGCGTAAGGAAAACCCTTAGATATCAATGCGGAATGCTTTTTCGGTTGTTCTTTGCTCTCAGGTCCCCTAATTAAAAGGAAACATTTAACTCAGCTAAACCGGATTGTATTATGGTTCCACATAAAATGGTCAAAAATGTATCTATAAACTAAACATGAAGTATCACTTCTACTCATAAATTAACCAAGAGCCAAAGTTACAAGAACTTTTTATTTCTCTACAAAGGAAAAGCCACCTGAAAATTTAATCTTTAAGGAGGTTCTGACTTTGAATAGTCTAAGTTTACCTTCATAATTTTGTTCCCTTCTCCAGCTCAACAAAAAGAAACATATTTCTGTAAAATACTGCATAGACTATTTTTAAAAGAATAAAATTTTAGCTTTACCTTCCCTTCCCAACTTCGAACTTAACTTTGAAAGGAACGTTAGTATGCTCAAGATTCTGAAGCACAGATATAAACATATGAGCAAATTCTCTTCCCTCAAAAAGTCTTCATTTTGAGCTGTAGCCCATTCTGAACCCTTGCTCAGCATGGGTCAGCTGTGGCTGTCCAAGGAAACCTCGCCAACCTTTACCATTGTTAGGAGGCCGTGCACTTTGTCCAATACGACTACCGCAACACGTCTCAACAGGTGCACCCTGACTGGGTAGGCAAAGAAGACATCAGCACTTCCAGCTCCTCAGGAAAGTCTATTCCATTTTAAGACTAGAGAACAGTGTACAACATTCAGTCAACAGTGAACAAGGACTCTGCTATGTTCAACGAAGCCAGGAACTGGGGAGACATATTGGAGAAGACATTCAAGAGTTTGGAAAGATATACAAAGGTTCTGAGGAAGAGCTGGCAATATTAAACAAAACTACCTAAACTTTAAAAGTGACATATATCAGTTCACACAATCTATGCTGTATGTGCAGTATGCTGAAGAACCCAGGATATGGAACCTCATTCAGCACACCAATCACACCAGGGAGGTCCTATCCTGTAATGCTTTTGTCAAAGAATCAAACCAAAAGATGAATGCAAGGAAAAGGATGGCCCAGGAAGAGGCTAAAGATCCAGAAATGACCTGAAAGGCATGCTGGGGGGCAGGATGAAGAAAGAGGTAGATAACCTGAAACCAGTGTTCAAAGCAGGCAAATGGATGGGCAATAGGAAATGGACAATGTTCTGGCTAGGATGGAATCAAAGTACTATAAACTTTCCAAAGGAGGAGAGGAAAGAGCTTTCAAAAAAGAAAATAAATAATCTAATTCATTCTCTTTGAAGGTCCTTATGCTATAACTGGTACTTCTGCAGGCAACAGAGACAACTGGAGATAAGAGAATTAAATAATAAAATTATAATAGTAACATTAATTACAACATTAACACACCACTGAATATTTTTCTCAAATATAGAAAATATTTTTATCCATCCAGTTATAGCACTTTTCAAATTTTGCAAGACATATTTTCAGCCATTCCCATTTTATGGCTGATCTCATTGTCCAGGATCTCCTCTAACACTTAGAACAATAAACCAGAGAGAACACAGTTAGCTTCTAACCAATTTCAATGTCCATGCATAAACTGGAAGACTACCTAAAAAGTATCAAATAGGAGGTTAGTTAAAATGATCTATTAATGTCTCCTCCAACTTCTGATCTACAATATCATACGTTTGTATAGAGCTTTTTTCAATGCATACAAAGTAGATTCATATACAAATTGTGCCTTCCTATCCAGATTCTGCGTCTAAATTCTCCAATCTTTAAATCAGGAACTGAATCAATTTGATTAACTTTTTAAACAAATCCCCTGCTATCCAAACTCTTTTGCTTCCCAAAATTCAGAACCAGACACAATACATTAAGGCAATGCAGATCTCTTGATATCCAACCTACTTTCTGAAGATTAGATATTCAAATATATAATCAAATAGAGTTGAGTATCAAGAGGTTGTTGTATGGCACTTTGAAGGATTGGTGTTCAATCTAATACAGAAAAAGCAGAGAAGTCAAATGACTTGCTAAAGCTCCATATCTACAGGAGTAGTAAACAGACTGTGTATTTTCACATAATGGACTAAGAAAGACAAGTGACAACAGTATGTATGGTTCATCGAACTGCCTCACAACAATCAAAGACCAATAAGTAGTGAGGAAAGGCTAAAGTAGGAAACACAAAAACATACACATAGACACACACAAAACAACCAAAAAGCACAAGAAAGTATAATTAGTAAGCATGTCATCCTCTAAAACCTTTAGCCCTCCTCCAGTGATTTCATACACAGGTAGAAGACAAGCAGTCTCCTAAAAGATGATTATCCTAAGAGGTAGCATACTGTGTATTCTAAAAGGGATTAACTGCTCCCATTCTAAACTTTCATTATCAGGCTCACTGGCTAAGATAGGAAGCAAAACAATACATTTTTCTCTTACCCCTAACCAAAAAAACCCTTTTATTTCTACAGATATAGGGTTTAGATGTACTAACAACACTATTAGCTCACACTCAAAAACAGCTTAAGCTGGATATCTAAACATCTACCATACAAAAAATACTCCCAATATGTGCAAAAAGTGGCATGCTGAAAAAACTGTCCACCAGCACATCCTCTCATGGCCCACCCAGCTGGCTCCCATTTAATCGTGTCTGTGAGGCTTTAAGTAAGTCACTTAGCTTAAAGCCAAGTAAGAATATTAATTTATTGTGACTGGGTTTTCTATAAGAATGTTCTCATGTGTAACTCGTAGAACAAACTAAAGAAATTTAAGAGTATAAGAAACTTACAATACTAGCACTGTAAACAAGAGGGGGAGCATCTGCATTTCCCTTAAAAACTTCTCATAGCTTTTCAACTGTGAAACATGAATTAAAAAGGCAATCTGCTATAAATGCAAACATTAAATTAAGTAGGCCACACAAAGTGGTCATCTTGACATATTATAAGTAATTCAACAAAGTCTGCAGGCTGCATATGACTATATATACTAAAAATCCCTTAGAACAAAGCCATTGATGTTTCAAGGGGACAATTCATTTCTGAAACAAATATATTGCATTTTAAATCCTATCATTTTAGGATACTGCCTCAAGCCGTATTTCTACATACAGAGTATGTTTATATACTATATAAAGTATACTTGTGTTCTTTAAAGTATATACAAAAAATGTATTACACAGTAGTAAATATTTGAAAGACTAACCTTCAAACTGTCTCATACTGATTAGGAAAGCAATAACACAGAGACAATCATATACTTTAATTTTTTGTTACGACAAACATTTTAGTAATTTAAAAAGAGAATAAATTCAAATTTCCATCTGTAAATATGTCAGTTATTTTTATATTTGCAACTAGAAAAAAATTTCATTTTTTTTAACTCCAAGAATATAGTGGAAAACTAAACATAGTAACAGCAAAGAGCAACCCCTGACGTCAAAATGTTTTCATTCTTAACATCAGATAAGTGAGTGATGTAAGCCAATGCCTATAAAGCCTTCCTAAAATGAAATAATGCCAAGGCACAGAGAAAATTCAAATACATGGAAGAATAAAAAAGCACCCAAAGTATGTCAATATAAGATTGACTCACTCTAATCTTTAAGAAAATTATTTGCCTTAGTTTCAAATTTCTATTCCATTTCTGTTTATAAAATAAGATTACTAATCAGATTATAAGTGCTCCATAACAAAGAGGACAATAAAGAACTAGCCATATAAGATCATAAAGAATGTTTAAATTCTCTGTGTATGAAAGGACACATGTACAAGATTATTTATTGCAGCTTATAATGGGAAAAGATTGGACACAATCCAAGAGTCCCTTAATAGAGGAATGGCTATGTCAGTGGAATACCAAGCTACTGGGAGGTATTTTTCATCCCAGTACATATAGTGTCTAAGACCTATTATAAAATGAAATACACACAAGGTAGAGAACCATATATAAGGTCTGCTACTTTCTGTGTTAGAAAGTACCCAGAATAGGAACATTTTAATTTGCATAATGAAACACTGGAAGACATACAAGAAAATAGTAAAACTGGTTACCTCTGACAGTGGATGTAGACTTCTGAATTTATTATTGTTTATATTCTTGATTTATTTTTACCCATGTGAATACAGAGGAAGCCTTAAGAATGCAATCTTCTGAAAGTCACTTACCTATCTATCTTGGTCCCCATCTACAGAGTATAATACCCACCTGAAAGCATGGTGGAAGGATATATTACATGAAAATGCCACAAACAAGTACATAACCCACAGAAAATGCTCCCATTTTTTACTAAACTAAATGAGGAAACTACTTCATGTTTCCAAAAAAAAAAAAAAAAAAAAAAGCTTTCTACTAGATTAGAGAAGCCTTACAAGTATAGAAACAAATACCTATAAGTTTCCTAATTAAAAGTAAAGATTTAAAATGCATCCTTATGGTTGTATAGAAGAATTATTCACAGGAAATGCATGCATAAGTATCTAGGAGAAAATGCCAAGATACAGCAAGTAACTTTCATAAGGATATAAAACTATTACTTTAAGAGACTTTTTAATGTATTAAAAATTCAGACACACCTAAAGAGCTTATTAAAATTCACCTCCCCCTGCTCTATGCTAGACATTCCTGAGAATGTAGAGGTTAGGTTATGTAGAAGTAGGTTAAGTGGTTAAGGTGGAGAACAAGTATCTCTGTTAAATAACCCCCTTATGGATTCTGGTGCACACCAAAGTTTAAACACCATCTCCCTCCCTGCATTATGATTAGGACTAAAGTACTACACATTTAAGTTGCTCTTCAATAAAGACTGCTTCATGCTCTTAATCATTTTAGCAGGCCTACCTGGGACTACTGTCAACTTCATTTACATTGTTTTAATCTTTCAGAAAATGAAAAGTATATTCCAATTCACAAGAAAATACTGTAAGTTATACACTTTCACTGAAATACAAAGAAACCTAAGTCAATAAATAGTATTCTAAAAGCTGATTTGTATGTCAGAATATTTCCCCAAAACGTGTAGGGCAATTTATCAAAGTATGTATAAATAACAATGTTGTTCCCCCCCCAAAATACAAGTTTCCTCCAAACATTTCCAATTCCTAACCATATTCCCATCTACCACCAAGAGTTGAACTTACTTAGAAAACTGTAAATTTATGGGCAAATAGCTTAAGAATGAGGCAAATAATCTTTTCTAATCTAGTTAAAAGGAGATCAATCATCAATGCCTACCATTTCATAAAATAAAAAGCCAAAGAATGATATTCGTAGTTTCTAAAGAACTCACTTGGCATTTTTGATTCATTCCTCTAAAATATCCAGAAAAGACATAAAAGGTATATGGGAAATTACTGCAAATTTCAAACTCAGGCAATCATGCAATTCCCACAGGGAAAAAAAAAAAAATTAAAGTCTTGAGAAAAATGCCTTGTCCCTAGTGGAGATGAGATAGATTCAGACGTTGGAACAAAAAGCCTTCAAAAATGTATTTTGAATACCACTGTTAAAACTAAACACAATGAATTTTAAGAAAAAGTTTCAAAATAAATAAGTGAAGAAAACAAAGAATGTAAGAGTAAGAAAACTAAAAGAGGTCTGAGGCATAAAAACTGGCAAGTAATGGCCTCCAATAGAATAAAGATTGCTAGTGACACACTTTATTGTCACATGCTTCATTACAAGGCACAAGAGTTATGAACAAATGGAAAGTCTCATCAGGCTTCTACTTGAAATTATAAATCACAAATATTTATTATATTATTTCTACAGGGAAATGCATTCATTCCAAGTTCCAAATCAGTACACATACACACACCAAAAAACATACAAATCACTTATTTTATGGTTATCAAAAAGTATATGGTTACTGGAATAAGCATAATAAAATCTATTTCCAAAACAGGCTTTTTAAAAAACCATCTCAACTTTATTAGTAATTAAAATGTATAGAAAACCACAGGCATTCTGCACGAAAGGAAAAACACACACACACACACACACACACACACAAAGATCCAATCAATGTTTTTCGACAAAATAAGGTCCAGTAGGTGTTCTGTCAAGATTTCCTTTCTCCGGTCAGCATGAGGTTATCACTACCTGGCTATTTTTAGGGTTCCACTGCAGTTTTCTAGTAAAAACCAAAAGAGACAGCCAGAAAATCCCTTAGCAATACGGTTGGTTTGCCTCTTGTTCCCCTGGATAATACCCTTGTTCCCCGTAAATCCAATAGATCATGAAAGAGGTTTCACTCCCTTAAAGACCAGGAATTAAGGAACTCATCCATTCATTCAACAAATATTTACTGAGTACATACTATGTGCCAAGCATTATTCCAGGTACCAGGGACATCAGAGAAGGAAAAACTGTAATACAATCAAATTTCCAGCTTAACAGTTAATTTAAAGCTAAGTGGCTCTCCATGATAAAAAAAAATCTGGCGGTAAATGAATTCTCTTTTCCATTCCTAATCTTAATGAATGAGACCTCACAGACTCATAGGTATCAACAGGCTTTACTTTTTTGTTCAATGTTCAGATTTTATATATACATTACACACACACAGCTTAAGCAACATAAGATCACACTGTGAGCTGGTGAAAGAACTGAAATTAAAAGCCAGGTCTCTACAGAGCCCCAGTTACATGGGTTCTTAACCCACACAAGAGACCAAGGTAACTATAATATATGCTGAGAACACATAGTACTTTTTCTTTACTGCATCTGTTAAAACTTACAATTACATATTTATGTAACTACTTCTTTAATGTTCTTTACATACTTATATAACTACTTCTTTAACTTCTTTCTACTATCTTCCAGTAGAACAGTAAGTTCCAAGAAGTGGGGAATCATGTTTTTTGTTCACGAGTATATCCTAAGCATCAAGCAGGATTCTTAGTAAGCTCTCTAATACTGGAATGTTGAGTATGTTTCAAAGGACAAGACTACTCAGCTAAAAATTTACACTGGATTCACTTAAAGACTCCTTATGAACACAATTAAAGTTCAAACATACAAAGGTACTCAGTATTCTGAAATGTAATAAATCAGTTTATAAACAAAAAAGCCTATCACCAACACGTGATAAAACCAAAATTCAATTCACAAGCGGGAATTCCCAGCAAAATCAAACTATTCAAAACAGACTTTGTAACTACGTAACACATTTTACTAATTCTTCCCATGTCATTTTCCATCTGAAAAAGGAAAATCTGTGATTTGTGTTTTCTTGGCCAAATGACCAAAACTCAAACTTTAACATGTCAGAGGCATAATATTAAGGAAAAAAAGAATGTTAAAAGATTATTTAACAATATATTCATAAATCTAGTCTTATATCCTTTTTGGACATTTGAGGTTTACAAAATCTGTTTTAAAACAGCAAAAGATCCCTATCACAAATTAATTTCTTCATTACATAAGACATATGGCCACAGCCCAAAAGTAATACCTCCAAAAAATTATGATTATAACCACAAAGAGTTATCAAATATTTCAGTTTATATTCAAAACACACTTAACCATTAAAGACAACGGGACTTCTTTCCCAGTATCTTGGCCAAACAGAATTTTTAAAAGCCTCATTCAAGTAATATTAACTGATCAAAAAAATTAATTTTATAGCATAATAATGATGCCACAAACATTGCTAACTTTACACAAGGATTTACTCTTTGCAGCATATGACTTCCACAGCCAAGGACACAGAGGATGATACTATTCTAAGCCAGTGCTAATAAGCCTGACATTTCTTCAAGCTTCACTGGTAAACTGAAAAAGTCAAATCTGTTTGTAAATAAAACACAAGATCATAACCAGGTACATACAGGTAACTTCTTCTCCAGGCGAAATCTTTCCATAGTAATATATAAATGCCTTGTCTTTGACAATGTAACGCAGTTAAGCCCCTTGAAGATTCCAGGGACAGTGAGTACATATCTGATTTAGGTCACTGTGCTTTGCACAGATGAACTCTCCTAAGTTGCTTTTATGGTACAGCCAATCATGGTCTTCTAAGTTACCTAATCTTCCAAGCTAATGACTACAACTTATACAGACAGGGTCACAGCAAAAGAGACTGGGAGCATAATACACACATTTAGTAGTAATAGAAAATACCAAAAGAGAAATGTAGCAACCAGTTTTTAACTGAAATTTACTGTAACAGTAGTTCAAAAGAGAACATACTCTAAAGATATGTGGGGATGGCTGGTGAGTGAGTGAATGAGAGTAGACAGACAGATCTCAGAGAATAAACTGCCAACAACATAGTTCGTTAAATCTAGCTCTTTCACTTAATTTCAGGAGGACCCAAAGATGTCTGCATCCAAGAAAGTTTTGCCTTTAATCGTTACTCTAATATTATACCAACTTATCACAACTATATTAATAGTATATAACTATATTAATAACAAGATTAATAATTCGATAAGATTAATAAATCACATTATGGTTTACAATTATTTTAATCTTTTAGCTAATCCTTAATCTTTTCGCTAAAAGAGAAAAAAGAAAATAAGAAGCACTCCTCCAACTTTCAGACTCAAGATTTCTTTATACTCTAAAAATTATGGAAGACTTCAAAGGGCCTTTGTTTACACAAGTTTAACATCTATATTTACTACATTGGAAGTAAAAGTGAGAAAAATTTAAAACATTTAAATTCAATTTAAAATAAAATCATTACATATTAACATAAATAGTATTTTAATGAAAAATAATCCTTTTCAAAAATAAAAACTTTAGTGAGAAAAAAGGCTTTTACATTTTTGCACATCTCTAACACCTGACCTTAATAGAAGACAATTAGAGTCTCGTATCTAATTCTCTCATCAAGGATATGATTTGGTTGAATTATATAAAAATTCCAGATCCACAAAATACTCTGTTGCCACGGGAGAAGTGTTTTAATAGTCTTTTCAGGCAACTGTGGATATTCCTCACTGATACTGAACCAAATTCAAAAAGTATCATTTTTTAAAATTTTTTATTTATTTATTTTTTAAATAAGCTCTATGTCCAAGGTAGAGATCAGGACCCTGAAATTAAGAGTCACATGTCCTACCGACTGAGCCAGTCAGGCACCCCAAAAAGTCGTCATTTTTTTAAACGTTAGTTTGCAGGGTAGAATCTAAAACCACTTCAAATGAATGCTTTTGTACATGTATACTGAAATCCATTAGTCTACCATGAGCTTTGAATGGCTTTCTCACTCATTTGTAAAATACGTGAACTTTTCCAAACTTCACATTTCATTATACGATATTAAAAAAAATGCATTTGTTAATATCAATAACCTCATCAGAGAAGTTCAAGTACTGAGAAACTGACAAAGTGAAGCTGGCAGATACAAGTTTCCCAAATTTCTTGTTTTATCATGAAAGCTAGATTTATTATCATTGGTAACAAATACTACCAGTTGTTTTTCTTGAAGTGGTAGGTTCACTTCCTTTCTTAGGAAATATATGCCAAATGTCAAGTCTGAATAACCATAGTTTAGTCTGCAGTTACTTTCAAGTAAAAAAGCAGCTAGCTTCAGCTCATAAGTCAAGCAATCACACCAGTGTATTTACTCTAATTACTGGTAGTTCAGTATGTAACAGAAGCGTTTTCATGCATACTTCCCATTTTGCCATTCAGAATGTTAAAGCAATGTGCAAAGACTCAGATTTACTAAAACAGTTTTTACTTCTTCATCAAGGACATTCTTAAGTGAAAATCTGTTTCGTTTTTTTAAACTGAGAAGGCCTACCAGGACTATTTGGTGCCTCTGCCATATTTGAGTTAAGGGACCAGCAGTTTTACTCATCATTGCTTCTGCACCTTCAGTACAAATTCCACAACAGTGGAAAAGGCAAATAATGTCTTAGAACTATTAAAAATAGTTTTGACGTTACAGATCCCCTGATATCAGGGACTGGCAGGGGTCCATGGACAGCACTTTTAGAACTACTGTAAAAGGCTATATGTTGAAAATATAGAATTAAAAAGTTTTGGGTGCGGGGTGGCTGGCTCAGTTAGTGGAGCATGTGAATCTGGATCTTGGGGTTGTGAGTTTAAGCCCCACATTGGGCACAGAGATTACTTTAACTAAATAAATAAATAGTTGTGAGTGAATTACATTCATTTTCATTCATACATACATTTACATTCATACATACAAACATTTTAGTTTCTCTATGATATTGTTTGTTCAACAAACATTTTAAAGAACGAAGACCAAAAATTATCATTCTATTATTCTGGGTACCTAAAAAATAAAAATACTTATTGAGCACCTATTATGTGCCAAACTATGCTAAACATGATGATATATACTGCATTATTATATAGTACATTTAACCTTCAGACATTTCATTTAATCCTCTCAACTCCAACTAAAGCTCAGAGAAGTTAAATTACTTCTCCAAAGTCACAGATCTAGTAAGCAGTATGTTTAAGATTCAAACCTAGTCTTTCTCAGTCCATGCTTTTTCCTCTACTCCAAAGGTCTATAAAGAAAAATAGGTATAGGCGTGCCTGAGGGACTCAGTGGGTTAAAGCCTCTGCCTTCAGCTCAGGTCATGATCTCAGGGTCATGGGATTGAGCCCCACATCGGGCTCTCTGCTCGGCAGGGGGCCTGCTTCCCCCTCTCTCTCTGCCTGCCTCTCTGCCTACTTGTGATCTCTCTCTCTGTCAAATAAATAAATAAAATCTTTAAAAAAAAATAGGTATAAGATAGATATAAGAAATATAGATATAAGAAATAGATACAATAAAAAAAATTTCCAACTACAGATGATTAAAACAAAATCCTAACTGAACATGAATTAATAAAATAAAATGTGTACCAAATCCATATAAAATGTAATCTTAATTTAGGGCACCTGGGTGGCTCAGTTGGTTAAGTGTCTACCTTTGGCCCAGGTCACGATCTCAGAGTCCTGGGATCCCTGCTCAGCAGGAAATCTGCTTCTCCCTCTCCCTCTGACCGTCCCAGCACTTGTGTGCACATGCACTCTTCTCTCAAATAAATAAAACCTTTAAAAACAATTTTTTTAAATGCCTGGGTGGCTCAGTCATTGGGCGTCTACTTTCGGCTCAGGTCATGATCCCAGGGTTCTGGGATCGAGCCCCACATCGGGCTCCCTTCTCAGCGGGAAGCCTGCTTCTCCCTCTCCCACTCCCCTGCTTGTGTTCCCTCTTTCACTATGTCTCTCTCTGTCAAACAAATAAATAAAAATATTTTTAAAAAAAATTGTAGTCTAAATTAAACTATTCTCTTCGGATAGATATATTTGCTCCCTGGAACCATCAAAGCCTTTAACAATGCAAATAAATGATATTTTTTATAGAAATATCTATTTCCCAAAAACGAAGTCTTACTACCAGCTAATCCTGTAAAATTCACTGATGACATATACCAGATAAATAACAAAGTAAGAAATTTAAAACCAAAATAATATGTCAAACAAAAAAATGTTTTAATTTTCCACTGCTTTATGAGACTGTAGATAGCAGCCAAAAGACATACCACAGCCTTCAAACTAAAGCTTCTAGTTTATTAAACTTCTCTAAGAATTAGAAACCCCAATGATATCAACAGTTCCCCTAAAGCATATAACTAATAGTATTTTTAAAATATTCAACCTTTCTATGATTTATAATTGGCAAATAAACATAAATTTTAAAAAAGTAACTAGAAAAGATATGTTTGTCAGCAATTTTAAAAATTCTCAATACATCACACCCAGAATGAAAAGTGTCTGCAAATAATCAGGTTCAATAGCAATTCCTACAATAATCTCTTGAAATTTACCTCCTGTAGAAAATCTTGGCCCTCCCCACTTTATTTAAGAGCTTAACATCCTGGTCAGCCATAGGTCTCAAGCACTGGATTATAAAAGCCCTGAGCACAGGGATTTAGGTAGAAGGAAGGAGGGAAAGCCAACGGGGCGGGGGGGGGGGGGGGGGGGGGGGG